>JARFXV010000323.1:0-600000 GCA_031761425.1 Cosmopolites sordidus
GTTGGAACTGCTCGACGCACATTTCGCTAACCATGTTAGCATCATCAGGGGATGATTTAATCTAATTCTAAAACTACACTATGTTCTATTTATATGAAAAACTCTCCCTAACGAAGCGTGTAAAAATCATGAACCGTGAGGTTTACTAAGCCTTACATTAATAATTAAAAAAGTTGACTGAACGGGATAGGTTCTTTATCTCGGTTCATGATTTTTCTTATATTTTTCTATTTGAATGCTTTCATATGCATCCAAAGCCCTATTATTATTAACACTTTTAATTAGTCTTGGTCATAATAAGAACATTGTAGAGAAATTAATTAGAAAACATAAGTTCAGAAAATTATTGAAAGAATCTTCGACTTTTCAAAAGGATCAGAGCAAAAAGAAATTCATGGTAATACCATTTGCTGCCCAATTAACAAGAGGGGCTAGGCAAAATTTTGAAAAAGTGGACATTAAGAATGTGTACAAACCATATAATAAATTAAGAGAAGTTTTGGGTAATCCAAAGGATAAAGTAGAGCAACAAGAAAAGTCGGGGATTTTCGAAATTAGTTGTCAAGACTGTGATCGAAGGTATATTGGGCAAACAAAAAGATCCATATTGACAAGATATAAAGAACATATTGCCCACATTAGATATGGGAGAAATGAAAAATCTTGTGTTGCCCAACATGTAATCGAACACAATCACAATATAGATATTAGTGATTTAAGACTAATTAAAAGTGTTAATAATAATAGGGCTTTGGATGCATATGAAAGCATTCAAATAGAAAAATGTAAGAAAATCATGAACCGAGATAAAGGACCTATCCCGTTCAGTCCAACTTTTTCAATTATTAATGTAAGACTTAGTAAACGTCACGGTTCATGATTTTTACACGCTTCGTCAGGTAGGGTTTTTTCATATAAATAGAACATAGTGTAGTTTAAAAATTAGATTAAATCATCTTCTGATGATCCTAACATGGTTAGCGAAACGTGCGTCGAGCAGTTCAAAAAAATTGATTTGGTGTTTAGTGGTAAATCTCTTCAAGTTTAGTGTTTCACACCAAGGGTCCCAATAGAAGAAATGAAATGACATAGAATTGAAAGGAAACTGAATATAAACTGTTCAAAAGCCTGATAACATAGTTGGTAAATATTAAGAATTAAAAAAAAAAACTCGAAGAAGCCTATGTAGGCTACTGCTAGAGTTTATATAAAGCCATAAGAAAAAACACAAGTTAATGGGTACACATTACTTTATTGTATTTCAAAATATTTTTCTTTTTCATTGGTACTTTTTTGTATTTACTAAATTCGAAGAAATTTACCACTAAACACCAAATAACTTCTAAATTTGTTGACGCGCGTTTCGTTAACCATATTAGCATCATTAGGAGATGATTCGATTTAATTCATTAAATCACTAGACGAATTCATTAAATCATCTCCTGATGATGCTAACAGGGTGAGCGAAACGCGCGTGGATATTTTTTAAAAAAGTTATTTGATGTTTAGTGGTAAATCTTCTCGAATTTAGTGCTTCACACCAAACGCTCCAATAGAATAACTGAACTTTTGTGTTTGGTTAAAACAATTTTCGAAATACTGATGCATCGAGACGGTGATGATCTCAGAAAATCCACTTGCAAAAATATTATGTTTTTGATATGCGAGAACGAGGAAAAAATAAATTACATGGTGGTAAATAATAAATTACATACAGTGGACGAGACTTCAATTAGATGTTTTTGCTTTTTTAAAAAGTTGATGGAGTGAATGTTGGTATTGTTATGATACGAGAGTCTTTCGAAAAGTTAAAGACTACACTAGAAGACCAGATAAAGAAATTACAAGATTTTTCGAATTTAACGTAGATACTCTGCAATTCATTACTTTTAGATCAATGTCATTCCAACCTTTTAATACCCTCAGTAAAATCAGCCTTAAACTCATTATCTGAAGTGAATCTTCATCCAGCGAGCCATATCTTCTTCTCTGGGAAAAATAAGAAAATATTAGAAGTCAAGCCTGGCCAATACGGTGCATGTGAGAATACTTTGAAGCGTTGATCATGGAGTTTTGCAGGAATAACTCCAAATGAGTCTGCAGATGCATTATCGTGGTGAAGAGCACTTTTTTCGCCAGGTAGAGACTTGAATAGCACCCTTCAATTGATCCAGTAGAGAAGCATACTACTCTTCGGTGATGGTCCTGTCTTTTACTTTTTAAAGTCTTTTGTCTTTTTAGTATCAGAGATGTTTATAAAGCACCGGAAGCAGTTCGCTCGCCACCATGTTCATTTGGACGAAATCCTAACGAAAATAAATTTTGTCTGGTTCCTCTTACTACTTCCATGACGTGAGAAAGAAAGAAATATTCTTTTCTCAAAGCGACAAATGGGTATGGTAGCATCATGGTTTGGGTAGACATCGGGTATAAAAACAAGACTAACATCGTTTTCATTTCTGATCGAACGAACAGTCAGGGTTACTGATGAGGGGTATATGATTCATATACCATTCTTACAAACTAGGGAAATATTTGGAAACAATCATTTTATATTTCAGCAAGACAGTGCTCCGTGTATACGGCTGGGGTTGTTAAGGGTTGTTAAGAAGGAGAGAGTAAGGAGTGTTACTTTCAACGAGAGAATGTCTACCAAGATCTCCAGATCTAAACATCATCGAAAATGTTTGGAAATAGCTAGCCAGAGAAGTGTACAAAGGTTCGAAGCAATTTAGAACTCAAGAAGATTTAAAAATGGCAATTGAAACAGAATGGGCTAGACTTCCTCAGAATAACATCAGGTGCCTTTACGAAAGTCTTCTCAATCGACTGATTGCTGTTTTTGAGGAAGGAGGGAGTTCACAGGTTATTAATTTGTAATTATAAACCTTTTCAATAAAGTTATTTTGGAAAAATCAGAACTATGCAGAGGCATGAATACGAGTGTTGCTATTTATTTATTTGCAATAATAAATTTAAAAAAATATTTATCATTAAAAATGGTTTTATTGTTTTTCATTAATATATTTGAACCAATTTTCATAGTACTTTTTTCATTCCGATTCAGGTATCTCCAAAACAGATATTTTGAACGCATCAACCGCTTCATCTGGCGTCGAAAATCGTTGACCACGTAGTTTATAGTTTATGGACGGGATCAAAAAGAAATCATTGGGTGCCAAATCAGGGCTGTATGACAGATGACCTATCATCTCGATTTTTTGACCAATCAAATATTGAGTTGTTCTTCCTATGTACAAGAGCTCGCGTTGTTATGGTGAAGAATGATGCTGCGTCGCTAGTTGCTTTTTCATATTCTTCAAAGATTTCTGGCAAACAAATGATTGTGTACCATTTAAAAATGACCGTTCTAGGATTCTCTATTGACACTGTAGCATGCCCATTTATCCAAAAAAAAACTTTTTCTTATTTTTCTCAAAGACTTCTGACAAACAGATGGTTGTGTATTAATCAGAATTGATAGTTCTACGATTCTCTAGTGGCACAGTAGCCACATGCCCATTTGTCCCAAAACAACAGGCGACCATTTGCTTGGAAGTGCTTCTTGCGCGAACAACTTTTGTAGTTCGTTTTGATGGACCAATACAGTCAACTTTTGTTTATTTTCGGACTCATATACATAGAACTAGATACGTCATCTATATAGATGTTACATACAGCTTTTGACGAACTTATTATTGTATTTTTGAGCATTTCTATGCACAAATTTTTTTCACGACTAAATATTCATATAAAATCTTATGTATGTTTGTCATACTAATGCCCAGGGATACTTCAATCTCAATGTATGTCACATGACGATCTTGCTTTATCAGTGTGGATGTTACGCACGGTATGGATGTTTTCTGTTACAATCACAGATATGGAGGACTTTCTTTAAATTCGTCCGTGAGCGAATGACGGCCACGATTGAATTCACTACAGTGGTACTAGATGGTGCTTGATCACTAAAAGTCGAAGTGAGTTGATCGATGCACTGTTGTTGTGATAATCCACGTTGAAAGTCGTAATAAATCATCGCACGAAAATTCTCACGAGTTTTTCATTTTCATTTTTTGACTGGTATGAAATTTTCAAGTCTGACTTTCAAAACGTTCTGAGTACGTATACAGTCAACAATGTCACACTTTACGATGTATATGTCAAAAGGTGCCGAGCAGCACCATTTTTGCCAATTCCGGATATATAAATAGCAACCCTCGGTAATAGGGACCGAAAATTTTAAAAGTAGTAAAAAAACAGGGGAGTTCTATTTTTTTGGCTCGGACCTTAAGTTTCAGGAATTTTCGAAATCACATTACTAACAATACTGTCGATACGATATTTTGCGAGGCAATAAATATTTATTTAAAATTATAAAAACCGATAACTCATTACTTTACAGAAACGTATTTTTACGTACGTAAAGTAACGTATTTACTTTACAGAAGTTCATTTTCTTCTTCGGTTGCACGTTCTGGCGCGTTTCGAATTGCTGCTGCGTTCGCTTCTTTTCATCGTCGGAAATAAACTCGATGCAATTCCGTTTACTTACAAATAAAAATGAAAATAAAACGTTTAACAAAGAGGGCTTTGCGATTTGTTTTTAAACCAAATAAGAGTTTAAAAGGTTTATACGATTTTATAGGAATAATCATGTTCCGGTCATCGAGTTCGTTTATTTAGAGCAGTTTAAGCTTCAAACATCAAAATCAAGTAAGGCAATTGTTGGCTTTGCGATTTAGTTAGTAACTGTATAATGCTCTAGAAACTAGCATAAATACATGTTTTGATAAGAAAACTGACATTCTGTCAAATACTGGAGTGTAAAAAAAGTATTTGTAATATATAATAATTAACTGTGTCTCGTTCGATTACTAAGAGGAAAATTCTATCCACATTTTAAAACCCATTTCGTTCTTTAAAAACTCATCAGTTACGCTGGGATGCCATTCTCTCGAAGTAATCGACTTCGACTTCGACTTCTTCAGCCAGGTTTTTTAGTTAGCCCGGAGGCTCCTACTAATTTCTAATGAGTTTACGACCCTGAGGTGGGCACTTTTTATTTTCTGGAGGTCTCTAGCTGACCCCTTGATATGCCGGAATTGAAGATTCCGGCTATCATTAAAGTTAAAGAAATACAAGAAGGATAGTATTTCAATTTCTAGAAGTCCTGGTGAACTTCTTGAGGTTAATAAGAAAGGAAAAAGAGTAAGAAAGCTAGATTTCTATTTTTTAATATTTATACTCCATCGGAAAAGAATGGAGTTTTTCGCCATATGGCGATACGACCGATCATCCGCCATTCGGCGACTGAGCATTGTTCTTTATAGTCGAAGCGGCCTTACGTAAGCCAGGAATCGAAAATTCGGTTCCTTTCTGATTGCCGCTCGTAAGATGAATTTTTTGGGGAGTTTTGGGGTATCCAGGTAAATTTTCCGGATGAGCGGGTTGTCGCTTAGAGAAGCTTTTAGAACAAACTTCTCGTAAGCTTCGAAGTAATCGACCCGCTTTTTCACTCTGGTTTTTAGGTTAGCCTTCCGGCTCCTGCCTATATACGATAATTTACGCCCGAATCGGGTCCGATTTTTATTGTTATGGGATTCTAGCTATCCTAGGGAACTAATCGAACCAGACCTAGTCATCTTTAATTTCGAAAATCGGATAATACAAGTGAACGGTATACCGTAATGCCACCTAGTGGTGGGAGTGCTACTAGCATATTTCGACCATTGGCCTGTGATAGCTGATCACCCTTGCGTTATATTATTATATATTGATAATTAGTATGATCAAGTAGAACTTTGCTTCTCTTTTATTAAAAGTATTTGCGTTTGTGAGGTACTAGATTATACAGTGTTTAAAAAATGTATATCTGCAAGTTATTCCTCGAAATATAGGCCGTTGTTTTTGATTACCTCAACCTTGCTTTGGTACCAGGCTGAGTTTTTGGAAGCAAAAAACTCGGCACAACCTCTTCCACTCCCTTAAGTGAGCTCAATACATTTTTTTCCAGAGGTTCTCCAATTCATTTATTCCATCTCTGAAATGATTTTCTGAAAGTCCTTCAAAATACTCATCTACGGCTGCTATAACTTCTTCATTTCATGAAAAATGCTTGCCACGTAGAAATTTTTTGAGGTTTGGGAGCAGATGAAAGTCAAAGGGGACCAGATTTGGTAAATGTGGTGGATGCTCCAACAATTCGTAGTGTAACTCCTGCAATTTGACCATTGCAAGAACACCTCTGTAAACCGTTGTATTGTCTTGATGATTTTTTTTTTCTTCGCTAAACCAGGTCTTTTCTCATGATTTTTTGCACCCAATTAATCCAAAAGGTTTGAGTGATACTGTCTTGTTATTGTTTTGCCGATTTGAAGGTAATCAATTAACAAAACACCTTATGCATCCCAAAAAAATTGATGCCAGATTTTTGGTCGATTTTGCCCACTTTCGCTGCTTCGGGGCTGAACAACCAGCTTTGACTCAGTCCACTCTGCGGTTTGTTGTCGCAGTTCCGGATCATAGTGAAAACCCAAGTCTCATTCATAGTTACAAAACGACATTTAAAATCAATTTTATTCTTTCAAAAAAAATCCAAGTTTTGGTTAGAACGTTCAACTCGAAGTCGTTTTCGATCAAAATTTAACAAATGCGGCATCCATCTTACACATAACTTTTATTGGACGTCCAGAACGAGGATCATCATCCATGCTTGTACGACATAACTTTTATTGGACGTCCAGAACGAGGATCATCATCCATGCTTGTACGATCACGTTGAAACTGACCTGCCCACTTACAAATTATTGTTTTTGAAGGAACAGACTCCCCTAATACATGTATCATTTCACTATGAATTTCCATTACTTTTAAAGCTTGTTTTACAAATAATTTAATCCCTGCACGATTTTCAATGTTTTCCATTAAAAAAAAATCCACTGATGCGTTTACTTTAAGCTGCTGTTTTTGTACGAACGAATTGACAGATCGACTTGAAACGTCACGTGTTCATATGAAGGATGAAACTTTTCAATTAGCCCAGTATATTCCTACAGGATTCACAATTTCTATCATCTTATTCAATACAAGGTTCTGTCACTCCTTCAGCCCAAAAACCGCACCAAACAGTGTCGTTCTGAGGATGAAGAGGTAACTCCTGAATCATTTGAGGACTTTCATCGAACCTTATCCTGCAGTTATGTTTGTTCACAAACCTACTAAGCCGGAAATGCGCTTCGTTGGAAACGATTTTTTTCTGAAAGTGTGTGTTTGGGGGGGGGAGGGGCGTCTTCCATTTTGCAATTTATGTGCGCTACTGAATTGAGTCTGAATCTTTTCGTGGTGAATTGACTTAACGTACTGAACACAGCAGTCTATGAGTAACATTTACATTTTAAATAGTGTTGCCGCTATTTGGTTTCAAATTTCTAAAACTGTTATTGGGAAACTTTTTATATTCGTTACCTCTATAAATACGATCTCGTTATATTGGATGAAAATTTTGTGAGTTATCTTTAGTATGCCTTATACTAGTACCATTGTACTGACCCTTACCAGAAGATTCGCTTACGACAGCGTTGACATTTAGTGTGTAAATAAATTATTCGCAACGTTATTTATATATTCCATGAAAGGTCACGCTGAAAATTGCTATTTACGGCGGTTTATCAAAGAAACGGCCGATTTATCACCGAAAGTGATACGATACATTGTCAAAACTTGTCGAAAACACTCGTTATTCCTAAAGTTTCGTTTTGCCAAGTCGGCGCCGCCATTTTTAAACGGCCCAGAAATAGCGAAAGAAGCCGGCAACCCCATAATTCTCCGGATCGTTTTTAAAACAGAACTTAGCCGAAGCGGTATTATTTATAAGAATGTATTCATATATCTTCGCGAACGATATATATATTACGTCGAGTTAGGAGGTGGGGGTTTTTTGCAATTTCTGCCGCATTTCGCATAACTTATTTATATTCCCATTTGCCAAAGGAGGACGCGCTTAAGGGACATGCATAATTTAGAACGTCTTTATTGGATACAATGAGTGTCGCGGACGCGTGTACGGCACAGGAAAAAACCTGGAGAGAATTAATTATGGAAGAGACGCAGATGACGCTCGGAAGAAGAGAAAATAAAATGTTGTTTAGCTTGGTATTTTAGTGGTTTCGATGGTCTTAATCAATCTATCAATCTGTTGAAATTTTTTGTACAATTATAATATAAAGCATTTTAAACAAAGTCTTTTAAAAAAATTTTAATGAAACAAAAGGTTTAATTAATTTAATTTATTTCGAATGGATATCATTTTGTAAACATTTGCGATGACATATTCTATGAGAATCGTTATGGGATTTTTGTAAATTTCTCCTTTTATATAGCCTTTAAGAAACTAATGGGTGGATGTAAAAATTCGTTCATTTTTTCGGCAAAAATTTTATTTACCAAAAATTTCATTTAATCAACATAGTATGTAAACTCGAAGAGATTTACCACTAAACACCAAAATACTTTTTTAACTTCTCGACGCACGTTTCGCTAACCATGTTAGCATAATCAGGAGATTATTTATCAATCCAACATACTTAATCGTATTAGTACTTAATCGTTCGATTAAGCAATCCCCAATCCACAATATGGATATTAATAATTGAAGACTGGTTAAAAGTGTAAATAACAATAGGGCTTTGGATGCATATGAAAGCATTCAAATAGAAAAATGTAAAAAAGTCATGAACCGGGATAAGGGACCTATTCCGTTCAGTCAACTTTTTCAATTATTAATGTAAGGCTCAGTAAACTTCACGGTTCATGATTTTTACACGCCTCATTAGGTAGGGTTATCATATAAATAGAACATAGTTTAGTTTTAAAATTAGATTAAATCATCTCCTGATTATGCTAACATGGTTAGCAAAACGTGCGTCGATAAGTTAAAAAAGTGATTTGGTGTTTAGTAGTAAATCTCTTCGAGTTTAGTGTTTCAATCGAAGGTTCCAATAGAAGAATTGAACAATAGTATGTGCTGTTCTGTTCCATGACCTTTCTCCATCTCTCCTGTGATTGCATAATCCCGCGCTCATAGAAGTTTCGAGGTTTCTGGCTAAAGAACTGATAGAAGGCTTCCAAGGAAGTGAGTTTTAAACGACCAAAATAATTGGTAGTCGGGGAGCACAAGGTAGGGAGAGTATGATGGAAGTACCACAACACTCTGGTCAAGTTGTAAAACTTTATGTTAGCTAAAGGCACGTGTGGTCTTGCATTGTCACGATGGAACGCAATGCCCTTTCTGTTAGGTAATTCAAGCTCCCTTAGTTGTGACCAGTATTTCTCCGAATTATTGGTCCGGTTTTTTCAGGTAACAGTTCATAATAGACGATTCCCTTTTAGTCCAACTAAATGTATAGCATAACCTTCTTCAGATGTAAACTGGCTTTTACGCTGATTGAAGAAGTATCTCTGCATTTACACCATGATCTCTTAACGCATCGATCAATAAGTTCCGGATCTAATAAATAAAACGCACTTTTTCTCCAAATTTCCATTTTGTTCATCAAGATATTCTCATTGGAGAACAATACAATTATTTCAACGCCGTTCAAACATTTCTATGCCTTTTTATAGAATGATTTCTCTTTGCCTTCAAAATATCCTTCAGTTTCGGTAATTACCTCTTCACTGGAGCGAAATTTCTTTCCGGCGAGCATTTTTTGACGTCTGAGAGCAGGAAATAGTCGCTGAGGGCCAGATTCGTAGAATACGGTGGATGAGGAAGCAATTCGAAGTGTAATTCATGCAAATTAGCCATCGTTGTTAACGATTTGTGACACGGTGCATTGTCTCCAATAACGCTATGTAGTATTCGCTTTTGATGGTTTTACTTTTCTCGAAATAATTGATGAACCATACCTATGGCTTGCCCACTCAGCAGCTGCGGCTCATTCAGCTGACTGCCTATTTGATTCCGGAGTGTAGTGATGGATTCATGATTCATCCATTGTCGTATACCGCATCGAAAATTTATTTTTTATTTAGTATCAATACGTTGTTGTTTTTGGTCCGCTGTGAGCAAACGGGGTATCCAGTTCGAAAGCAATTTACGTATCGTCGCATGCAAAATGGTGTAAACACTTCCTTTCGATATCTTCATGATGTCAGTAATCTCCTGCAGCCTTACTTTACGGTTCTGCGACATAATTTTGTAAATTTGTTTGGTGCTGTCTGGTCTAACCACCTCATTTGGGCGTTCAGAGCATTCAGAATTATCGGTGTTTGTACGGCCACGTTTGAATTCACCATACCAATTAATTATGGTTGATTTTCCTTTGTTTTGAAAATAACAAAAGTAGTGTCACTTTAAGCACAACAATTCAGAAACTAGTAGACAGATTATCATGAAATTTTGACACATGACGTTTGAAGATTGTCACGATCGACCATTGGTAAGGATTTTTCGTAAGTGACGCCATCAGGCCCAGAACTTATCAGCCGATGTGTTACTTTCTGGACAATTCAATAGTACCCCACTAAGGTATAATTTTATATAAAGAATCTGATTTGTCAAACGTTAAGGCGCAAGTGCAAGAGTTATAAAATTATATGAAGAGTTTAGTAAACCAAAATATACTAAATCAGATAGACATCTACAATTCGTAACTTCTAATTGAAAAGGCATTTATTTGAAAATTCAGACTGGAACAAAACTATACGAGGTATATATACAAATACCTCCGATAAAATACAAATTTTATCGGAGGTTTTATTGTAGATGTAATGTATTTAACAAAGCATAACAATGCACATAATGCCACAAATGCTATTAATACTGTTTATCTTGGTGCTTTGGACAATAGAATACCAGGTATGTTAATATGAAACCCTACAGAAGAATACCAGATATGTAAATATAAAACCGTAATTTTTTAACTTATACATTTTTCCCACTTGTCTGACCACTTGTGGATGCCACACCAAAAAAACTGTTGCTCTTTTGAGGCAAACCAGCCATCGAGCCACTTTCTTAAGAAGTGAAGCGCTGCTCAATCAGTGCGTGGCCCATCGATGTAAATAAGTAGTAATCGGACGGAGCCAAGTTTGGTGAGCAAGCCGCATGCGAAAATATTTCCCAACTAAATGCCTCAATCGTTTCCTTGACAAGCTTTGCTGTATGTGATGGTGTATTATCATGAAGCAAAATCACTTTCTTGCCTTTTTTGATATTTTGGTCGTTTTTTACGTGAAGCTTGATTCAAATCGATCATTTATTGTCGGTAGTGTTCAGTCTTAACGCTTTCACTAGGTTTTAGCAACTCATAATAGATTACACCTTTCTGATCCCACCAAACACAGAGCATTGTCTTCCGTCCACAGCAATTTGGCTTTGCAGTCGATGTCGATGGTTTGCCTGGAGTTACCCATGATCTTTTAAGCTTAGGATTCTCAAATGTTTCCACTTTTCATCGTCAGTCACAATGTATGGAAAAATTATTTTCTTTTGTACCTGTAGAGCAGCATAGCAGCAAGGCAGCATTTCGCAAGTGGTTTTTCCATTTTTTTGCTGTCAGTTTCATTCAGTTCATTTGGAACCCATTTCCCCATCTTCTGGATCTTTTATATAGCTTTCAAACGTATAGAGACGGCCTCTCCTGTCACATTTAATTGATCTGCGAGTTGTTGTTGCGTCATCCTCGTCCACCAATGATTACAATTCGCTGTGATTCGCAATGATTACAACTTTTTCGGTGGTCTTCGTTTGTCACGTCAAAATCGCCACTTTGAATTTTTTAAACCATTCAAAGTACTGCGATTTACCAAGAGCATGCTCACCGTAAGCTTCGACAAGCATTCGATGCGATTCTGCGGCGGTTTTCTTCCAATGGTAACATACGGTAAGCTATGCTGTTGTATGAAACTTGTATTATTATAAGTTGAAAATCTTTGTCGGATATCAACAGGGAGATGACGCCAATGACGCGGTTTGACGGTAACTACATTGACAGCTAGAATCATCTATAGGCAAATTCCGGTTTCATATTTACAGACCTGGTATGTTAGCCTTGGATTAAAAAAATTAAGAACGGTGATTTCAATTTTTACGATAGTATAAAATCTGTAAGATCAGTTGTAAAGATGTGTTGTTGGCTAAAAGCGAAGCTGATCCCAAATAAACGGTCCAAGGATTATCAACACAGCTTAAAATTTCAAAATTCATAATGCAACGGTGTATAAAACAACTGAACAAAATGCAAAGAGAAGGAATGTGGAAATCATTCAATTTTCAGTTAAAAACAATGTTCAACGAATACTCAAGATCATTTTCTTCAATACATTGTTATTGGAGATGAGAGGTGGATTTTATATAGCAGTCCACATAAGAAAAAAACAATGGTTAACTAAAAGCAGGTCTTCACTTTAAAAAAGTGTTACTATTAGCATTGTGGGTGAATTCCAATGATACCATAATAAGGTGGCGCTATTGCGCTTTGATTTAAAAACGCCCAAGACTGAATAATCGAAAATGTATTATTTTGTAACATGATTATACAAGGCCTCATACTACCAGAATCACCCAAGAAAAAATCAAAGAGTTAGACTGGGGATTAATTACTCATCCAACGTAGTCTCTAGTAACATTTTGTATCCAAAAAGATCATGATTAAGAATCAACACAGCAATCAGTGTAAACTTTCCATGAAAATTTATCTTCGAAAAAAAACCATTCATTTTCAGTTTCCAAGATAAAAAAAAATAATTCAATAACGTTCTACTTTAAGCAGTTTTTTTTGCTGTTCCGTACATATTGTTTTCAAGGATATTTTAATTATATTATATTAATAACATGAAATATGCTTGGGATATTTAATTTACGTACACTAGCGGACAAAATAAAATATCGTTCCTTATTATTATAGAAAGTTGATTTATGTTGCTCCTTTTTTTTGATGTAATATTGGATCAGAATAAGATTTTTTAGTTTTGTTTATGATGAGATTTCACAAATAAGTTCTTAACATACAATGATACACCTGGGAAGTCAAGTAGTTATTGAACAAAATTTATTTTTCAATGACATAGATGGAGGTCAGATGTAAAGGGTAGGGAAGCTCTTTAAAAGTTTTCAATTTATTTCTTGCTTTAAGGACGTATCGGAGGTACAATCGGAGGCAAAAGTACTGAAAATCAATATTAATAAAACTGCGCAAATGATAGCTGCGCTTGATAGCTTTTGTTTGTATATTTGTAACATGTTTAATTTATTAATATGAAATTTTTAAATGTTTTATAACATTGTGACATAGCTGCCGATAGCTCCAACATTTATCATTAGTAATTATCAAGAAGTTTTAAATATTTATAATAATCAAACTATTATTATTAATAATTATTATTAATAAGTATTATTAATAAGTATTATTAATAAGTATTATTAATAATTATTATTAATAATAATCAAAAATAAATAATATTTATTATAATATTTGAGTATTAATAAAAATTCCATGTTCGTAGTTCTGAAGATTGAAATAACAAATTTTTTGACGAAAAGTTAAAATCAAGGCATATTCACTACCAAAAGTTAGTTAATTTTTTTTTATATTATTTCTTATTATTAATTTAATTCTAGATCATAGGTAAAATTTGCTGTCTTTTTTAATTATACCTTATTTTGTAGCATTATCTTTATTAATTTTCTTTTTCAATATTCTGACGAGCAAAGATATTTACGAATTTATGATTTTCAGCACTTTTGCCTCCGATTGTACCTCCGCTACATCCTTAATTGCTTTAGGAACTTTCTACACTTAAGGTAAATTTTTAAGAAGATGACTCTCTTCGGGTCAGTAATCCCTTATGAGATACTTTGTACACTTACATCCAATTTCTAGATAACCAAAGAGCAAAAAACTTCCGTTCTACCATTGTCATCAAACAAATTAACATTTTCTTTATCACAACTTTCCAGCATACCTCTACTTACTTTATGCTCACCATTTTTTAGTTACTTGATATGAAGGGTGTGAACTAGGATATCGGTTATATTATCTTCAATATTTTTTGAGGTACACCCTTTTTGGAACGATATTTTATAGTTCTCTTATCGATTTTATTCGTATTGGAATAAATGCAGAAAGCAGTACATATTAAAACTAATAAACCTTGAACGAAATAATGCAGGCACTATAAATTTAGTGTTCATTAAAATGGGAAAACTAAACGTCCGGGAAAAAAAACGGGGGAAAAAAATAGAAGAAAGAAGGGAAATTAATAGAAGGCTAAACACTAGAGACGAAGAAAAAACGTACAAAAATATCATGTAAAACACAGTGAAGAAAACAATAAAAAGTATATATATATATATATATATATATATATATATATATATATATATATATATATATATATATATATATATATATATATATATATATATATATATATATATATATATATATATATATATAGCTCATTCGGGGAAACAATGGATGCACGTCATCAATCTAGAGAAATTTATTGCAAATTTAAATCCATAAGAAAAAAAAAGTCATTTAAAGTCCAAAGCACTCTCTTTCCTTCTTTCCCTAATCTTATGAGAATAGGAGAAAAAATAGGGTGAGCCGGCGGATTACATTATGTGAATTCGCTGTCAAGATAAGGTTTGTGGTTGCTGATTTAGGTTTGTGGTTCTGGACAGTGTTGCCGACCTAACACAACTTTTTCGTAGAATCTGTTATTTTTATGTTCTGATGGTTTTTGAATTGTGCCTTCAAACGTTTCTGAATTAGTTTCACTGTTTTCTTTGCTGTTTTAGCTATTTTCTGGTTTAGTTTCTGTTTTTGTGAGTTCTGTACTAAAAAATCTGCGATCATAATTGCAAAAAAATGCCAAAACTCTTAAGGGTCAGTGTAAGCAGCTTGTTTCGTTACTTATCAGTTATTTTGAACAGGAACGAGATAATGGGGTTCCTCTCTTTTACCATTAAACACTGTAAGAGAGGTATGTATTAACAACTTAGTAGGTCTCACGGTTAATTGGAGTTTTTTAGCGAGTTTCAGCTGCACTAAATATTAATATTGGTACAGGTAGTGCAATTTTAAAAAAGTTGAAGAGTAACGAAATGTTAAAATCACCGAAGAAAAAGCGTCAACATCCAAAGACGAGTAACTAATCTAGATCATCTTGATATGGGCTCAATTCGCAATCAAATCTATGAAATGTATGAAAAAAGTGAGTAGATTGTTGTATTGTATTTGTATTTGATTGATTGAATATTGTATTTTTGTCAAATTTTATTGAATTATTTCAGAACAAACGGTTAATCTTGAAAGTATTCATAAAAAATTAAAAGCCCCAAAACAGAGCCCCACCCATCCCCTACATTGGGGATGGGTGGGATCATTTTGGCTGAGATGCAGGTTTTTGCGTCCACATGCGTTCCACATGACATTGTGGAACCAAGCGGTTGGGGCTGTAATAATCTCCAACTACTGTTGTTTCATTGGACGCAGTTGAAAGATATCAAAAAACTGCATATAAATACATACATATATATATATATATATATATATATATATATATATATATATATATATATATATATATATATATATTGGTTGGTTGGTTCTTGGTTCTATAGTTCTTGAAAGACTTCGAAAAAGGGTCATACGTGTGAGAGACTGAACATCAGGAATACTAGGGTGCTGCAGCACGACAATGCGCCATACCACATAGCGATTTCAATTGGATTTTTGGCAAGTAAAAACATGGCGGCTCTGCAGTCCTTCTATTCACCAGACTTTGAGTCTTTGTAATTTTCTCCTTTTCCCAAGATAAAAAATTCACCTCAAAGGACACCATTTTGGGACATTGAAGAACATTGAAAAGGCCATAACTGGCCAGCTGAAGGCCATTCCATTATCTCGATGGGCCAGCACTGCTATGAAGACTGGATAAACCGCCCCAACGCGATATGGCTTTTATGTGTGTGTTCAATGGTGTCTATGTTAATCTATTTTTAATTATTAATATAATTAATAATATTTATTAATATTGACTATATATTGTTATATATTATTATATATATTGTTATATATTGTTAAGCAAAATTGTCTATGTTACAAAAAAAGATTAATATTTGACTACTGATCTTACAAAAAAGAAAAATTGTCAAGGTATTTGTTTGTCTGATCAAATATTTCAACGTAGTATTTTTGGAAAATATTTAATTAATTAATACGTTTAAGCTCAATAAATATCTTGACAGCTTCCTGGCAACCACAATTATTAAGTGACGTTTTGATAAATTTCATCATATTCCTTCATCGTAAATAGTTTGATGCTGTTGCAATTCTATAACTGTAATTAACCGATATTAAATGCAGACGTGCGGACTGTTTTATATGTTTTGGAACTAATCGTGCAAAGGAGGGTTACTCTAAAAATGTTTAGAAACAGAATAGTTTCAATACATTTAAAAGAACTTAAGGGGCCTATCAAAGTTAAATCATTTTGAATATATGATTTTATCAAAAGCATCAAAGTATTATTCATATAAAACTATATCCTTTTTCATGATGAATGTAGAAAAAAAATTGAAAAGCAAAATAATTACCAAATCCAAAACGATAGGTAAATCAGAAATGAAGATGAATTTACGAGGCTCGTTCGAAAAGTTTTCCGCCTGACATGCAGGTAACGCAATTAAGACCAAATGATTACAATATTTGTCAAGTACAAGGTGCATCGGACGGAAAACAGGATTTTTGTGGATAGACGCTTCATAATACCAAGATAAAATTCAGCATTGTTGGTTTGACCAGGTGGAAGAAGAACCTTTTGTGCCTCGCTTTTTTTAATTTTCAATATAATTCTTCTTTCGCTCCAACGCATTGCCTACGAGGAATAGTTTATACTCTGGCAGGTCTGAACGGGATTCAGAAGCTCCAGTGCACTATGCTCTTCATATCCCACCAGATAATCAGCTACAGTTTCTCATATAGATGTTGAACTTAGCAGCGGTAATGTCCAATCTTCTGCTATCATTTTTAACACGTTTCGTATTTGATTATAGATTTCCCTAGTATTGCAGATTCAATTTCACTAGCCTGTGGAAAACAGTGCCCCAAATACTCTCTATTGATAGCCATTTTCTGTTCACTATTTATTCCGTTCACTATATGGCAAGTTTTTTAAATGAATATACAAAAAAAACTATGAAATTTGTAACGGGTTATAGCTTATGTACATATTTATTTAATCAATTATGTAATTAGCATTATTATTTGCAACTTTCTGCCAACGTGGTGGTCCAAAATGTTTTATTGCCAAAAATTACCATCTTTATCGCCAAAAAATGTCAACATGTTGTTTTTAACCTCTTCTTCTGTCTAAAAAGATTTCCCATTTAAACAATTTTGAAAAGACGGAATATATGGTAGGCTGAGGGTCCGACATCTAGTGAATAAGGTGGATGGGGCAAAACATCCCAATTGCAGCTCAATAATTTTCGCCTGGTCGTGATTGAAAGGTATGACGTATGTACGTCGCCGTTTTTTTTTCAATTATTTATTTCAGCCGATATAATTATGAAAGTAGAGGTCGGTGTTGATAACTTGGTGGCATGGAAGAAGCTCAAAGTGTATGGATCCGATCAAATACAAGGCATAATTTTCTTCGGATGAAGGTCGTCTTTCGTACTTAATACCGTTGACATTGGCAACTCACTCTTCATCGCCAGTTACCGTCCGCTACAGACTGAAAAAATCAGACAAAAATCGCATGAATAAATTCAGTCGAGCAGATTTCCCTCACTAACTTCGCGAAAGAACCACACTCGTAACAGCAGATGTGCCCATTGCTCACAGATGGTCAAAAACGGTCGATTTGCCAATATTATTATACAATTTATGCGGTATCTCAAGGATCGTGGTGCGTGGATCTTCGGCAATTATAGCTTTTATTTCTTCTAGATCAGTGATTGAAGGGCTGTCAGAGCGATACCTGTCTTCCAGGTCAAAATTACAGCTCCTGAACTAGCCTAACCACTTTCGACGATGGTCTCCTCAAAAGAATTCTCTCCGTAAATGGCACAAATGTTGTTTTTTTGTTTGGACAGCGTTCTAGCCGTTTTTGAAATAATAAAAAAGATAATGTGGCTTCAATGCCAGCTAGCGCTCGTTATTTTCAATTTGAATCAACTTAAATAACTGAAAGTAAATCAAAGGGAATCTGAAGGTAAACATTGTAAATTCTACAAGAATTAATAATATCTACATAAACATTACCAATCGAATACAGATTTTTGTTTACAAGTGTTAAAAGAGCAACTACCTACGGATACCTGAATTACCTACCTACCTACGGATACCGAATACCTACGGATTTTCTGAACAATCCGATATTAGATACAAAAAAAATAAGTTTTAAAACACCCTATATAAATATAGAATGATTATGGCTCCATTCATATTCTGAGTCACTTTTGAAACAAAATTCTAAATTGTTGGCACAATATCAACTGTGATTTTATAATGAACTATTTCAATTCAGTGAATAATCTTAAATGTGTTAGACGTAGAAATGCTTTACCTTCATATTTTTTCAAATAGTTTCCAGTCGTTTCGTTTTAGATTCTCAAAATATCACAAATGCTACAGCTATAATTAAAAGCCTCAATAAAAATTTGAGGAAATTTTAGAAATTATAAAACTTTCGACCGCATTAACACCTATGGACACTTTAAGAAAGACGTACGAGGGTTGCTCCCTCGTACACTTTTGCATACGTTTGAACCAATTTTCATAGCACTTTTCTGATTGAGGTATCTCCAAAATATGCATTTTGAACGCATCAACCACTTTTTCTGGCGTCGAAAATAGTTGACTACGTAGTTTATTGTTTACGGACGGGAACAAAAATAAATCATTGGGTGTTTCGTTTTTTTGACCGGTCAAATATTGAGTTGTTCGGTCCGATGTATGAGAGCTCGCGTTGTCATGATGAAGAATGATCCTGCGTCGCTGGTTGTTTTTTCATATTCTTCAAAGATTTCTGGCAAACAAATGATTGTGTACCATTTATATTATGGCCGTTCTTACGATTCTCTAGTGGCACTGTAGCCACATGCCCATTTATCCCAAAAAAAAACAGGCGACCATTTGCTATGCTCATTTTGAAAGATCCCACTCGACTGCTGTTTACTTTCGGGCTCATAGGTATAGATCCAAGATTTGTCACTTATGTAGATGTTATACACGGCTTGTGATGCATCACGATAGTATTTTTTGAGCATTTCTTTGCAGAATGAGTAAAGCAAAGTCAAAAGTATACTAATTTGTAGCCATTTTTATAACCAGAGGGCAATAGGGTAAGAAAGCATTTTAACCAAGAGGTTTTTGAAAGATTTCGAAAAAAGCTCATTTGTGTGAGACTGAACATCAAGAACACTTGGATGCTGCATCACGACAATGCAACTTGCCACAGAGCCATTTCAATTAACAAGTTTTTGGCACGTAAAATATCACTTTTACTGCGTAGCTCTCTTATTCACCAGACTTGTATTCTTGTGACTTTTTGTTATTGCCAAGATTGAAAAATTACCTCATAGCACACTATTTTAGGACGCTGGAGAACATTGAAAAAGTTGTATTCGACCAGCTTGCTGAAGGCAATTCTAGTATTTGAGTTCTAGACTGCTATGAAGAGAGGACAAACGTATTCAGCACTGTGTTTCCAAGTCAACTACTTTGGAGGAGACAATGTAGAATCGTAAAAGAAATGGACGAATACCAGAAGCACGCTCAACAATTAACATCAAGGTCAGATTAACAGTTCATCGAATAATGTAGAAAGTAACATAATTCCGGTCGTCCATATATTCATAGAGAGGCGTAAGAAAATGCGAATACCAACTAAGCTTATTAGAATAATCCGGATTCGATGCTTTACTTCAAGGTAATACTAAAAGTTCAAGAACATACCACTATATAGTTTGAGATGGGAAAATGTTCGCGCCAAGTGGATTTTAAGTTCCAGACGTTTCAAAACAAAGTTCTGCATGTAGCTTCTGATGCACTTTGGTTGGTAAGGGACAGCCAGATTTAACTAGAAGAAAGATGGTGGTTTTGAGCTGATAAATTCAGCAGTACGTATATCCTTGCCAAATATTGTAAGTATTTATATTTGATATATCTATATTTCAAGACTTCCAAGAACTTCCTCATCTAAGCTGTTTTAAAGCAATTTAAATAGGTGGTAGTCGGAGGGTGCAAGATCTGAAGAGTACAGTGGATAAACCAAAACATCCCAGTCATGTTGTGAAAGTTTGTGTCGGATGGCCAATGACAGTATCGTCTCGATTAAATGTCCATTCTGCTGGACAATTCAGGCCACTTTTGGTCTAACTTTAATCCACTTAGATGTAAATAGTATTTCTCCGAATTAAATCTTCAGACGTCAGCTGGCTTGCTTGCGTCACCTGTTATGCTTAATCATTACACAACCCATTTTTCATGGCCTGTAGCCATCCACTTAAAAAATCGATTGACTTAGTTCTGCTTCAAAAGAGAATGGCAAGCAGAAATTCGGTTTTCCATCAAGCCGGGAGTGGAGAAAGGGGAGTAAAAGGAAGTGCGAGGAAGGGGGCACAATAAAACGTCCATAGTCTACCCAAGACGTACTAACAGATCATAACTTCAGGTCCTCGTTGAGTCCCTCGGGCAATAGAGTGCTCATACTAGGACATGAGTAATGTAGTAAAGGAGGAGAGTGAGGCATGCTTCTAACGCCTTAAAATTCCAGAATCCAGAACCCTTTAGCTAATGTATGCTAACCCGAATGCTAAACAGAATATTCCCTGGTCTTCCAGGTTGGGGGTTGGACATGTATTAACAGCTTATTTCCGTAAAAACATTTGTTACGGAAACTCAAAGTAGATTCTTGAGAAGGCCCAGCCTCACCCTGAGCTGTAGCGCCAGTCTAATGATTCATAAGCTTTGCTAACCATTCTACGATGACGTAATCATCTTGATACTTGATATTTTAGATCTATCGCGATCTTTAACATTTGCGAAGCATTCTTGCCTTTTTGAAAGTACATAAAGCACTGGCAAGTTTCCCTGAACTTCCTTTTGTCAACCAATATCAAAACTTTCAGTTTTGCGATGTACTGCTGTATAGAACCAAAACCGGGCGTAACTTTTGCATCAATTCAATCATTTTGGGTTAGTACATTTATAGTCGTATCTTCAACAAAAGAAATTTAAAAATAATTAATAATGAAAATTAAGCTCTGATTTGTTTGAATGGCCGACCATGGCTAAAAAAAAACAGTAAAACTGGTTGTACATGGCAGACAATAAACGCGTTGTTTCAATCTTTTTCGATTATTTTATTTCGGATCCGAGTCCGTGACGGTACAAAGAAACGACTGCCAACATTATATTTATAATAATTACCAATCTGGCCATGCACGGCAGTAGGTCTTGGTGCAATTATTGCCGACCATCTTGAGCGAAGACCGCAAACAGTACCAGCTCATGGGAGGCTGCCAAGTTTATTTATTTCTTTTTGTTTATTTTTTGTTGCTGTTTTGTTCCTTTAATTTCGATTTGATGCGCTTATGGATAGAACATCGACTTGTACGAGAATTATTTCTAATTCTTTTTAAATTAACTATCTCTGTGATCTACATAGGTTGTTTAAAAAGAAATCGAGATTTTGTTCCAGAAAGAAAAAACTACAAACTACTAGGATATATATATATATATATATATATATATATATATATATATATATATATATATATATATATATATATATATATATATATATATATATATATATCCGCTTATCCGCCATAGAGCAACTGGTGATAATAGAGATCAAAATAAGAAGAATTGGTCAATAGATGTGTAGGCAAAAGTTAGTTATTAAAAATATACAGGGTGTTGAAAGTGAAACTAAATTTTCGAAAAATTCAGATAATTTAAAAACGGTTGAAGATATCAGGTTCAAAATCAGGGTGGGTTTTCAAAGGTAACAAATCCCAATTTGGTATTAGTTTGAGCCTAGTTCCTAGAGAACGCTTTACTACCTACTTTGTGAGGAATTACCTCGCCCATAATTTTTACCCTATACAGCTCGGAATATTTTGAATTCAAAATAGAGAAGAATCATAATTCCCACGTAAAAAAGGTACTCTTGGTCAACATCGATATCTCACGCCGTTTGCGAGATATTCGTGCAAATATTCCATTGCACATCTTGTCGATGGCTGAAATATCTGCAATTCACAAAGTGTGCCTTGAATACGAGGAAAAAAACATTAAGATGTCAAAAATACAACGGACTTTATTTATTAATTAACTTATTAATTGAAAGTGTTGAAAGTGTGCACCGTTTACCTCAATACACTTTCGCGGGCTTTTTGTTAAATGGCGGCTCACATTAGAGAAGATATTTTCTTCATGGTAAACTAAATACTTCATATGACCCTACAAATAAAAGTTTAATGGATTAATGTCTGGGCTACTGGAAAGGTGGCCAAGGAAACTCACCACCGCGCCCAATCCATCTGTGTGGAAAACGTTGATTCAAATGATTTTGCACTGTAACAGTAAAATGCAGTGGCGCCCCATCTTGCATGAACCACATGTCTTGTCTTAAGTTTAGGGGTATACCGTCCAAAATATTTAATAAATCATTTTCTAAAAACTGCACATATTGATCTCTATTCAGTCTTTGAAGAAACTCAAATGGGCCGATTAAAAAAATGTGAATAATGCTGCACCAAATGTTAATTGAAAATTCGCACTGAAAATGTCGCTCTCTTGATAGGTGTGGATTTTCTTGGGCGTAATAATAATTATTTCGTCAGCTAAAAATTCCGCGTCCGCTAAAAGCTGCCTCGTCAGTAAACAATATCTTTTTATAGAGAAATAGAAACCAATGACAGTTGTCATTGAGACGTAATAATTTGTACACAACATTCAAGGCACACTTTGAGAATTGCATATTTTTCAGCCATCGACAAGATGTGCAATGGAATATTCGAACACGAACACGATATTGAGCAAAGATACCTTTTTTTACGTGGACATTATGACTCTTCTCTATTTTGTCAAGTCAAAATATTCCCAGCTTTATAGGGTTAAAAAGTAGGAGCGACTTAATTTCTCATAAAGTAAGTAGCAAGCGCCCTGTAGAAATTAGGCTTAAGGTAATACCAAATTCTTCAATAGTTTTTACATTATCTCATTTTTTCCAATATATATATATATATATATATATATATATATATATATATATATATATATATATATATATATATATATATATAAATATGTAAATTCGAAACTTAGCAGAATACCATCTGAGGAAACATACTTGGCCATAGGAGACCTTTTTGAACGACCCTCGTCCGGTGAATTTAGAACAATTAAAGCCGCACGAACGGAGATACGCGTATGATTCAAAAAAATAATAGAACTTTATCAACATTAAATTTTGTAACCAACATAAATCCTTTCAAAGTCTGCGTGTGTGTGTATATCTATATTTTTTATTATTAATATTTTATAAAGTTTTATAATATTTACGCGAGCAAAATTAAATAATGAAAAGCGGTCACAGTCGTGCCGCTATTTGAGCAAACGCCAGCTCTATTTGTATAAATATTAAATTGTTTAAACTATTGCAATTAGAAAGGGTAATAAAGAATTAAAATTTATTCAGTGTAAACGTCTTGCCCGTTTTAAAACGCCCATAAAACATTTATAATAACGGATTAAAATATTTGCTCGATTTTATACGATTAATTTTTGTTTCATCACGTATTTAATGTTGGGTTGGTACCGTTATTTAAACTAAAATAAATGTTGTAAGCGATTTAATGAAATGTTTGTAGTTTTTCAAGATTATTTTTGACATTGAAATTGTAAGCTTCGCGGTCTGAAAGACAAAAGGAGGCGTATAAAAGCAGAAAACATTCGTTAAGAATAGTAACACACCAGGTTCTCGCCAATGGGCTTTAATCGAATCGATCTGAAGATCTTCTTTCTAATTTTTGTAGTAGTGTAGTAGATCTTCAACATCTCTTCTTACATTGCCCGGTCACCGTGCCTGCCCTTCTGTTACTTCCCGTAAGTTCCTCCATAATTCATCCTTGATAAAATTGTTCAAGCTGTTATCTTCTTCTTCCTCGTATGGTGCTGCAGCCTATAAATGAGCGATGATGGGTCCAACTGGATCCATCTCCAGCAGCCACTTGTCTCTTTTTAATGAGCACTAGTTCTTCAGCATGCCTTTTCGGCACGTGTCCCGTTCATCTGCGTTGCTGATTCCTAACATAGTCTACAATATTCATATCTTTGTATGATTGCTTTAGTTTGAAGTTAGACCAGATCATTTTTCATTAATTCAAATGTTTCTATAAACGTTTTACCGAGTTTGATCAATTTCAATTGAAAATTCAAAGAGGAAAATTGAAATTATCAATTTCAATTTTCCTCTTTATTGTACGACAGATCTAGGCGGTTTTTGTTACTCTCATAATTCAGAAGCAAGCAGTAAAGGAGGATAATTTCAAAATTGGAAAACGGTTTCTGGAATATATCCCAAAAACGGTGATAATTGAAAACATTCGCGCTGAATGTTCGATGACCAAAATATATTGCTTCAGAGGAGTCCAAAGGCTTTTATAATTCAGCAGGAAGGGTCAACCAAGAAACTGGGTGGCACTAGGACTCTAATTCTTCACGCAAGACTTTCAGAGCTCATGTCAGAGGATTACGGAGATTCTTGCGAAAGGTGAAGAGAACAAATGGACAACACGTTGCAGCTGCAACGTTGCGTATTACAGAAGAGGAAGTAGTAATCGATTTATCCGAGGCTGCCAGAATAAAGCGAGTTTCTGGTTGCAACTTCCTTTTGTATTCGATGAAAAAGTCACAGAACGTCACAGATTCTTTTTCGATGATTTTTCATAGTTGATGAAACATTCATTCACAAAGAAATAATTATTAGGAACCTGAGTATGTTCACATTGTTGTCAGAACGAAATTTAGGGTAAGTGCTCATGCCGTCGTATTGTTATAAGGAGGGAAAAACGTGTGTTGGAAAGACGGTGTGTTGGCATGCACGAGTCATTCGTTCGAAAACTGGCTGTTTGATAACGTAATAATGCTAAATAAGTGTGAAAAACATCTAAAAGGTAACTGAAATTCTTCAAAATAATCATCGTATATCTATCAGGATCATTCCTAAGAAGACCGGTCATTTTCCTGTCTATTTTACATCTTATTTTAAAGCAGAATTAAGTACATAATTGTATGTAAAATAGAAATAGCAATGAACGGCAAGGGTTGGCGTATGAGGCAAGGTATGAAGGGCATGGCCACGCTTTTCTGGGATATATGTGGTGAGGTGCTCATAGACTACCTGGCAAAGCAAAGATCCGCTCCAGGGAGTATTAGGGTGCTATTAATGCGAAATGTCTACGTTTCTGATCTCTCTGAATTCTTCTGTTTTATTTTATCTTTCTCTTTGTTTTATTTTCTCTTTCGCGCCGACAAAGCTCATATTTTATTTATTTTTAACTGACAAATAGTTAGCTCTTAGTTTTGAAGATTTATCAAACAAGCATTTTGAACGGAAAACTTATAGTAGGCTTGGTTTCAATCACATTAGAATCGGGAGTGGATGATGGAAAAACCATTGAAAAAGAAAATGTAGATCACATATACACATATGTTTGTGGTTGCGGTTGGAGGAGCTTCGATATGTATAATTATTTTTCGCGGAGGATAGATAACGAACGATTGAAACGGTAGCGGGGCCGTCGGAAAATTGGATTTATTCGCAGCAGGGGCCACCGATACCGAGCAGGAAAATGACGAATCGCAGCCGGAGAAGCGATTAAGCTCGCAGAAAGCGCGGAGCCGCCCGGCCCAGGGCCGTAATCGATAACTTGGCATAAATTATCCATAAAGAGGCGTGCACCGGGCAAAATGAAACAATTTCGCATTAATAGCAACTGTTTCATTAATATATTAGTAACTGCTGTAAATAAATTTAATTAAATGCATAATTCAGGCGGCGAAGGGCGGGCGGGGGGCGGACGGGCGACGCCCGGGGCGTCCATTGGCTGCCCCGGGCTGAAATATTGAGATATGATGGCCGACTGCTCTCCGGATCGTTTAATCTTTAATCGCTCCATTATTGGCCGTCCCAACACGTACTTTTGCTTATTTATTAAAGGGCTTTGAGACCCGTCATCCAATTTAATTGATATATTGGTAATTTTCAAATATTTCGCGCTGGTCCTTGTTTTATTTATGAACTGGTGCGACAAGTCCCTAATTAAAGCAACATGGCTCCTCGCTCACTATCGTTTCCCCTTTTTAATAATTGCTCCCATTTTCATCGGCTGAGTTTTTAATTAAAATACATCATTCTTTTCCTTGTGCGCTCTCTTATTCTAAAAATTCATATAATACGTAGATCACGTTTAGGAAATTTTCTGCTACCGGGTAATCATGATGTTTCAGACGATTCGTTAATATTTCTGTACCAAAATTTAATATTTATAGTAAACAGTATTGCCATAGTTAATAAAACAACATAACTATATGGCTTTTGGTGATGAAACACAATCCCATAAATGTATATATTTATACAAGGTGACGCAAAAAAAAGTTTCCCATTTTAACTTATTTTTGTCTTCTTATTCTTTAAGAAGACCTAAGGGTATGCTTAATCTTACGAAGGCTGTTCAATCTGACAGTTCTGCGTCCCGCTGGTTTTCTGTCTTTAGCATCCTCTCTAGTTGTTCTTGGCAACATCGTCGCCTCTTTCTATTCCATATTACTATATGCTCTACTCCGTATGTTGCTCTTATGTCGCTGCTATCCCTAAGCGTCTTTCTCGCTTTTCTCTTAGAGTTTTTCTCCGTTGTTTGTAGAATGCTTTTGGTCTTGTTTGTGTCAGCTCGGGTCTCGATATCATAGGTTAGTACCGGTCTTACCCAAGTCTTGTATTTTACTTTCAATGCGTCTAAGGACTAATAGTTGATTTTTGAATTAACATTTTCGTCTTCATTTTTTGTTCCAGAATAGGCTCAAAACTCAAGAGTTTCAAAAATTGAGCGGTACTCACCTGCAGAACGAGAACAAATTGTTACAATTTATTTTGAAAATAGGATGAGCACTATTTCAACTCAGCCGATGAATTTTTAACCTTATAGATGCACAAAATATGCAAACTGGTAGCCAAATTGTTAGAGACTGTGAATGGCACTAAAAGACAATTCATACCACGAATAGTAATATCAGCTGAAAACATAAAACGTTTAAGGGAAAGCTCAACTGGGAATAAAATGACGGCCCTTACAGCGACAAACAAAAATATCATGCAAAACCTTAACCTTCATGAGTTCCTATTGCGATTAGTTATGCCTACTTCTGTGTCACCCTCAATCTTGTCAATTTAAAAGAAATATATTTAGAAAGCTCAATAACGAATTTTGTGAAGATCGAGCATCAACATCTGTGGTTGCAAGAAACATCGACGCTATAAAAGAAATGATAGAGATCGATATGTAACACCTAGTGAGGATAAGGAATATAGGCATTGGCATGAAACAATTTCATAAGACTTTGCACATTTTGCTGCAAAAATATTGTAGTCGATTGATTTCACATAATTTGCCCAAGATAAAAAAAAGCTCACATTAATTAGTGTACGAGAATAGCCTGAAAAGTTTCCAGACTAAACATGAAGATGACGTTACTCGTCAAAAATATTGAAAATTTCTGCCATATTAGATGCTTAGTTGTTATTATGTCAGTCGAAGTTAGTGCTTCTGTAAAAATGGATAAAATCGAATATAAAGCCCTCATCAAATTCTTGCTTTGGAGAGGTAATATACCTACGCAATTTAAAGCCGAGATGAACGCAGTTTACGGGGACTTCGTTGATGATGAACGTTCGGAACGGTCAAAAACTGCAATCATTACCGATAATATTAAAAAAGTTCACCAAATGATGCTAGATGATCGTCGAATTAAGGTTAAAGAGCTAGCACAGTATGTGAGCATCTCGAAAGAACATGTTTGTTATATATTCACTGAACATTTAGGCATGAAAAAGTTAACCACGCGTTGGATGCCACGATTGCTCATTTAGGATCATAAACGCATTTCGACGCCCTGTCGAAGCAGTTTAAGTGAAATAAATCGGAAGTTTTGGCGTTGATTAATAACTGTAGATGACACTTGAATATATATTTACGCACAGTCGAGACAGGACAGTGGATTGCGAAGAGTGAATCAACTCCGAAAAAGGCAAAGACTGGTCCTTCGGCCGGGAAAGTGATGGAGACTGTTTTTTGGGATTTTTATGGGGCTGCGTAAATCGACTATCTTGAAAAGGGGCTTACTACGCATCATTACTTGACATGCTAAAGGCAGAAAATGCGGAAAGACGGCCACATTTGAAGAAAAAGAAAGTTTTGTTCCACGAAGAGAACGCATCGTCTCATACTTTAGTGGCCATGGCAAAAATTTACTAATTGGGATTCGAATAGATTGACCACCCACTGTATTCACCAGATCTGGCTCCAAGCGACTTTTTCTAAGTTTCGCTCGGAGGATAGATATTTTCATCTAATGAAAATGCCATCACATTCGTAAACGACTGGGAACATCGTTAGGAAAAGTGTATAGAATTCCAAGGAGACTATTTTGAGAAATATAACTAAATTTCACAAAAAAATACTTGTTTCTGCGTTAGGCTGGTAACTTCTCAAACTACCCTCGTAAGCAAAAGCCCAAGACCCAGAGGGCGAGCCATATCACGTCAAATATCAGTTATCGAAAAATGATATTCTTCAAAAAATCGATAATAGCCATATATTTATAAAAATTCAAGGGCCTCCAAGTTCTTTAGGACTGAGTAATAATAAAACCACGAATCAGTCAACAGAGAAGCTAAAAAATTGTTGTACGATAACGTAAGTGACGAGACTCATATTTGAATAGAGTCCTCCATGAATAACAAAAATACCAATTCCCTGTTTTGATGTTTCAAAGCAAGCCAATACTAAAAAAGTTGCACGTTCATGCAGTATTTTTAAATATCTGACTGAATCGTTCTTTAGTTTTTCTTGTTATGTAGCTACTGTGGCTCTAAATTAGGGGTCGCCAACCTTTTCAATGGGTTGAGTTACTTTAATAATATTCAAATTCACAAAGCTATCTAAACTTGTTTAATGCAATATACTTATAATATTTTATAATTTCGATATTTTCGTTTATACAAATTATGAGTATTATGATTATGATTATGTTTATAGCCGTGAGCTACTGAAATTGTCCACGCGAGCTACCGGTAGCTCGCGATCGACGGGTTGACGACCCCTGCAGTTTAGACAATCGAGATATTGTTGTTGATTGATATACCATAATTTATTCATCGAAAGTTTTGAGTAAATTTGGTAAAAATAATCGAAATAGTCATTTCATCCTTCATCATGATAATGTCAGTTCTCTCACATTCGTTCAAAAAATCGACTTTTGAGGGGAATAAACATAGAACTGATGGTTCGTACACTGCATGGTATCGATTTATCACCATATGATTTCTTTTTGTTCCCGAAAATTAAATATAAGTGGCTTGTTTGTTGATTTTTGTCGATGAGTTTTCTGTAATCACTACCACTGCTGAGTAACTTAAACGTTTTGAAAATTTGTTCCATTGAATGTAAGTGCGTAATATGGTAAAGGATACAACTTTTAAAAATAATAAAGCAATCTTTACCAATAAATCTGTGTTTTTTTCATAATGCATGCAGGAAAGTTTGGGGTGATTTACTGATCTACTAAGTTTATTTAATAATAAGGTTAAAAATAATTTCATTTTTTCATACTACGTCAAACAAAGTATATACAGGGGGTTTGGTGCATCGTTTGCCAAATTAAAATGGCCGTTAGGGGGCGGGGGTCTTTTACTATCTTCTCACCCCTATAAAGCATTATTGGGCTCACAGGTTTTTTATGTTAATTTTTAAATCTTTTTTTGAAAAATTCTAAAAGTCAGCTCTCAAACTTGAATTTAAAAATATAATGAATTTAAAAAAATAAAAAATAAAAATTTCAAATAATATTGGTATATTCTCCGAATAATTTTTTTATTTTAATGTGTAATGTTGTATGGTTTTATGAAAATCAAAAGTACATGCACGCGACATATGATTTTTTTTATGAACTCGCAAAGTTTTGGAAGAAGTAAAAATAATTTTAACATTTTTAATATACAATTAAAAATTGAGCGGTAAATTTATTTTTACTTCTAAGAATTTTGCGAGTCTATAAAAAAGTACATGTCGCTTGCATCTAATTCTGATTTTCATAGAACCCTACAACATTATACATTAAAATAAAAAAAAATATATTTGGAGGATATACCAATAACTTTTTTTTAATTCAAATTTCAATGCCGACTTTTGGAATTTTTCAAATAAAGAATTAAATAATTAACATAACAAAAACCTGTGGGCCCAATAATGCTTTATGGATGCTGAGGAGATACTAAAAGACCACTTCCTATCGGCCATTTTAATTTGGCAAACCAACGCACCGAACACCCTGTATAAGTGATAGTTGAGTACTCCTCGCGCAAGCGCAGTTCAGATTGAAATTGTTTTTGTTCAAACATTGACCATTCACCTTATTAACCCGATCTTACTTTTAGTAACTGTTTAGTAACTGAATCTGATTTTAAAACTTAAAAATTTTAGTTAGTTACTCGGTTAGTTACTCGTTATATTCTCAAGATTGAGGTCACCGTGTCCGTAGTACTTGGTGTCATAACAGGAGTGAAGGAGATTTTAAACAAGTAAACCTACTCGCATTCATAAAAAATCTTTTTTTAGCCTTTTCTTTTTAAAACAAAATATCTAGAATTTTTACACGTTTTACATTTTTAAACATGCTTAATAATATTAAAAAATTGGTTGTTTCTTCATTACTCTTTATGGATAGGTACATTAAAAAAAATGTATGAAATAGAACACACTTTGTTAAATAAAAACCACTGTTTGCTCTTTAATTATACTGGGTTGATAAAAAGTTCATCGTATTTTGGGTGTTAGATGGCATTTTGTAACGCGAAATCGATGTACTATCTGCTTCATACATGTAAAGTTTTAACGCTGTTTGACTGAATGAATTTCATCTAGTGCTTAAGAAAAAAAATGTGTTATTTGGTTGTGTTTATTACATTTTATAAAGCATCAATAAAGACAGAAAATATATAGCATTTTCGACATAGTATATATATATATATATATATATATATATATATATATATATATATATATATATATATATATATATATATATATATATCTTATTATTATTCACGTATAGGCCCTGGTGGACCACGCGAAGTACAGTTAGAGGCGTTTGTTGTTGTTAGCCCTCCTTTGCGCCCATTCTGATTTCATTTTTTCGCTACGAGCTTTTCTCCTTTCGTCAGACCAAGTTGTTCCAGTCTTCCTACCTTTTTCTCTCTGGCCAACCTCCCAAACGATAACCTTGTGTCTGAAACAGCCTCTATCCTGAATTTCACTTTGTGTAATATTTGCTGATCTTAGGCCCTCTTTAATTGCAGCAATCCATTTAATTGTTTCTTTTTTAGCTTTACTCCTATTTTCATAAAATTCAACTATTTGTCTAGTTAGCCTACTCGGATTCATCCGTTTTATGTGTCCATAAAACTTAAGTCTTCTTTTCCTCATATCGCTATGTATATCTGTGTATTGTTTGATTTCTTGGTTTTCTCGAAGTCGGTATGTTGTGCTAGTTATTTGTTTGGGGCCTTAGATTTTTCTTATGATTTTTCTTTCCTTCTTTTCAATCTCCTCGATGTCTCTCTTTCTATTCAAAATCAGCGTTTCTGCCCCATATAGACATTCTGGCTTAATAACCGTGTTGTAATGTCTTAGTTTTGTGTTTTTTGATATACATTTTTTGTTGTACATATTTAGTGTAAGTCTCAATGCAGTTTCCATTTTTTGACATCTACCCTTATTGGCCGTTTTTCCAACCCGTTTTCCATGATTATTTCACCCAATTATTTGAATTGAGGGGCTCGTCTGATTTACCATATTTTGTTTTTTAGTGGTGTTCTTAGTCTGTTGCTATATATATATATATATATATATATATATATATATATATATATATATATATATATATATATATATATATATATATATATATATATATAAATATATATGGAACAAAATATAATATAAATATAAACGAATAATATCTAATAATGAAATATAAGCACGAATTGAAAGTGATGAATATAGAACAACTCGAGATATCGGAGAAATGAACCAATCATTCAAAAGTGTCAAGGTGATGACATCAACTTGGAATGGTCAGGAAGGTTGATGTATAGATGCCGGATAAGTTAAAATTTGGAGAGATTGATAGATCGAATTTCTGCCTGCGATTCTCTATGAAAGTGCAATTAAGCCGGTCTGTTTTTTAAAAAGGATATTTTCTGTAGTCAAAGGCCCTTACTAATGTTTCCGTCATTCACGTTTTCAGTACTCGCGGATTAAAAAATTGTGACAATTTCTTGTACTCGCGGCTGACATTTTTTTTATTCCCGGATCCAAAACTAATGATATATATATTGTAATTTTAAAATAATATTTATTTATTTACCAGTTACCTTTCAAAACAAACAAGTATCAAAGTATTTATAAACGCACATTTTATAGAACCATTACGCATATTTTAAAGAACCTGGTGATGAACATACGGACGGAGGATTTCAAGCATCTGAATGTTTGTTCAATAAGTTCAAGGTACGGCAATCACTGCATAGCATCAAAATTGTTGGAGAAGCTGCATCTTCAGACACTTCAGCAGTAATAACATATCCAGAAGAATTTTCAAAGTTAAATGCTAATGGTGGATACCAACCTGAACAAGTATTTAATGTAGATGAAACTGGCCTGTTTTGGAAAATAATGCAAAATAAAACTTGTATAAAAGTGAAAATTCCGCATCTGGTTTTAAGGCAGGAAAATATAGAGTTACACTGCTACGCTGTTCTAATGCATCAGGAAATTATTTAATTAAGATACTTATGCTTTATAGATCGCTAAATTCTTGTGCTCTAATAAATCAAAACAAGGACAACCTAGTGTTTTGGATTTTAAGCAAGCAAGCGTGGGTTACAAGTGTCATTTTCTGTCCATTCCATTGAAGAGGAAGCTTTAAAGAGAAAAGGTGACTGTAAACTTAAAAAACTTGAATGAAGGTTTACGAATGGCTAATGAGCTTTATGATTTCTGCACAATACTTGATCCATGAAAGAAGTCTTGGTTTTAAAATGTAAATTGTTAATGCCACAGCCGAATAGCAATCCGAATTGAAAGACATTTTAAAAGCGGCAAAACCAAAAAAAAAAAACTAAATTCTTTAAACCATTACCTAAGCCTGACAATCATTATTAATATTGTTAAAAAATCTCTCATTAAATTGCTTTTATTATATATTTTATCTTTATATTTTGTAACCTCGGAAGATATCCCCTATAATCCCATACAAATTACCATTCCGTATTCACAGATTCTGTATTCGCATTATATTTATGGAATGTATCTCCCACGAATGTATCCCACGTATCTCCCACGAAAAAGAGTTTTGACTGCATTAAAAAAATTATATTATTTTAATGTTTTATTTTTGTAAATTCTAAATGCAAGTAGGTTAGAATTACTGAGAAAATGTATTCGTAGAACTTTATATTAAACATAAACCAAAAATTGCCTTATTTATAGTCTGAAAATATTTATACGCCCGAATCACTAATAAAAATAACTATATACGCTAATATTTCTTCCAAAAGCTGAGTAATGGGGTATCGTAAATGTATCGGCACAAATGATATAAAGCATATTCCCCTCTAATTATTACTATAAACGTTTACGATATATAAAAACAATATAAATAACATTACGTTATATAAAATAATTCAAGGAAAAACGTTTATGAAACGGACGAGCGCACACACACAGAAAAAACACGAAGGACGAGCCAACGCGAACGCCTAATAAAACATATGTAAATAACATAAATTATACTGCTTGGGCGATTATAATTTTATATTATTTATGGATATGTTAAAATAATAAAATTAATTTCGTTTTTTTCTTGTGTGGGTGCGTCAAGTTGGGGGCTTTGGGAATAGGGACGTCCTCTTTTTAGGGTTTTTGTTATTATGCCTTATAATGAATATAAATATAAGCTATGGAATAATTTCCTTTTGTGTTATTAAATCTAGTTTATACAATGGCGTATCATGTTCTTATTAAGATATTATCGCTTCATTTTTTTTATTAGGTATACAGTGACTTATCAAAGCGTGGGAAGAGAAAAGTTATATATTGTAAGAAATTTGTTTATTATAATATAAGTTGGTAACGCTCTTATACAATATCTTCTAGTTAATGCTGATGATCTAAATGAAATCTTTGATGATCTTTGCGAATGGTAAATGAGCTTTGTGATTTCTTCATAAAAATTGATCCGTCTATGGAAATAAGTGAAAGTAAAGCAAAGTAAAGAAAATAAATAAAGGTGAAAGCCAAAAGAGCCGGCATAGAAAAAAATGTCGACAAAACAAAGGTAATGAAAAAGAGAACTAACCTAAGAAGATAATAGAACTCGATAATTAACGTTTTCCTCGGATGATATCAACAAATGCCGCTAGAGGCAGCATGGGTAGGGGGTACAAACATTTTCATTCTGCTCTCTAAAGTAATGTTAAAAGTATATTTTAAAAATGGAATTAACAGAAGATAATATACCTGGTACTAAATTATAGCACCAGGTACAATTTTTCAAAAGTCCAAGAACATATCGTCCGCTATTTAAAACGATTGAAATAATCGTGACATTATAAAGTCCTCTCAACAAAAAAAAAATATCAACATCTAACCTCTCGACTAAAAGGCTTTTATTACCGGAATTTTATTACAGGCAAATTGTAACATGCTATTGCTTTAGATCGCGGATCTTATGGTCTTAGATTTTCGAAAATTTTTATTTAGCACCAGGCACATCACTTTTTAATTCCATTTTGAAAACGTACTTTTAACATTACTTTAGATAGCAGAATAAAAATGTTTGTGCCCCCTACCCGTGCTGCCTCTAGCGTTATTTGTTCATACCTTCCGAGGAAAAAGGCTAATCGGTGATGACAACATTGAAGTTGTGAATGAATTTACTTATCTATGAAGCAAACTATATTAAAACAACATCACAACAGAAATTAGAAATAATATTATGGAGAGTAACACAATTATTTACGGCCCGTAGTCTGTCTTAAGATTTAAACTTATACAAAGAAACTCGAAAGTTAAAATCTATAAAACCCTCATTTGAACTCAACTCAACTTTCACAAAGAAAACATTGCTTGCAGTATTTGCAAAGAAGAACACTCGGGGGAATTTTTGAATGAATGAAATGAATGAATTTGGAAGATCAAGAATAACTTCGAATTTAAGCAATTATTCAAAGATTTAGATATTGTTAACTATGTGACGAATACCAAGAAAGCCGAATACTAAAGAGAATTATGAAAGCACGAATAAGGGGTAATAGAAAGAGAGGTAGACCATAGCCACGACGGCAGGACAATGTGTGAGGAGATACCGAAAAACTGCTCCACATCAAAAAGTGGAAAAGGGCTGTTGGGGATCGATCTGATTGAAAGCGAAAGTTAAAGGAGGTTTTTTAACTTTTATTTTAAGGTATTAAGGTATTTGAACTTTTTGCTCCAAAAACAAAATTTTTTTCTTCAGTATTAAAATGATTCCACTGCTAAATATTCAGTCGAATAAGTAGCGAAATTAGGGCAGTTTTAAGAGATTATTTTAAAACCGGCTCCAAAGCGACTGATACTGTTCGTGATACTTATGAATTAGTGGGGAAAGCTGCCGTATTAATCTGCACTGCTCGACTCTGGCTCAAAAAGTTACGGGAGGGAGTCATGAATGAATCTTGTAGACGAGAGAGGATCAGGCCGTCCACAGTTTCTCGATGCCGACGTTTTAAGAACAACAGTGACAGTCCATCTTAGAACAACCACTAGAAAACTTTCAAGGAATTTAGGAGTATCGAACAGTACCGTTAACTGGCACTTGCGAACGATGGTATACATTTTTAAAACAGTGAATAACTAGGTTAGGTTAACAACGCAAATACTTTAGTTACGCTTTGTTTAACAATACGACAGGGAATCGCCACTCAGTTATCTCAGCAATCAGTCTGGGTAAGACCGGATGACTTCTACGAGGTCTTCTACGTTGGTGATTAGCCAGTGGGTAGAGTTACCAAATTAAGGGTTAATAGTTCGTGTGGGGGTAAGCGCTAACAGAGATAACAGAAATAATTGTTAACTAATAACCATGGTTCGGAGCCCACAGTTGCTGATGCGTCAAATAAAAATGTTCTTGCGATTCTTCAATAAGAATATTGTTGTTTTCTTGTATCACAGACCGTAGTTTATATAAATAACATAAAACATATGTGAATAAATATTTTAATTATTAGCAAAGCTACTCGTAAAAACTAACGTAGAAAACATTTGCTAAATTATAGTTCGCAAACAAATATTTTTTAATTGTAACCACACTTCTGTTGCTCACTGTATATATCAGCTGATTGTATGACGGACTAATTGTATGTTGAAATTAAGTGAAATTAAGTTTTGAGTTTTGCAATCAACGTTCTGATTGATATCAACCGATTTAAAATGTGAGTTATTTCTTGAAAACGAAAACAATGTTCTTCGTCGTTAAGTTATTGTGTGTATGTGTGAGTATGTGTGTGTGTGTATAGATATATTTGAAAAATAAATAAATACATTTTTAAAGAGCTATACAAAATTTTGACACTTACCGGCTATCGAAGACGTAGAGGCACCGAGCCAAGCGTGTGATGATTCCAACAACTTGGCCTGAAACAAAAAAAAAATAAATATGTTTTAAATCATATAGCAGTGGCGGCTTGAGAATTTTAAAATGGGAGGGCACCACTATTTTCTTCTAGTGGTGCTGAAGATTTTTTTTTGCTTTCCCCTTTCTCTCTGTTACTTTTCGTGCGACTGAAACCCTATACAGGATGTGAACCAGGAAAATGAGTTAAAGGAAAGAAATTGAACGGAAATAAAATATGGTGTTTTGCTCTGAAAAATTGTTTACTGTGATAAATGCTGGTGGAACAGCGCCTCAACGCCCTCCCTCACGAACCGCCACTGTCATATAGAAATGTTCAACAATAATTTGCCAAAATGCAATATTTGAAAAATTGATGCAGCATGAGTAATTAACTAAAATATTTAATTTGGAATCGTTATATATATAAAATAAAAGAAAAATATACAACTGTACAATTTTAACATGAAAAGTTGCATAGTGGGCCAGTGGAAAATATTAAAAATATTTATAAAGCAAGGAACATTAATCCATGCTCCACATAATAATTGCTTATTTCTTCAGCTGCTTCCCAAACGACAGCAAGCGTCTTCCGAGACTGGTTTCTGGCCTTATGCCGTTATCAGTCGGGCTCGAGCTCAACTTTCAGAAATCAGCTAAAGAAACGTACATATACATCGGCTTTGTCGGATCTAGGCTGTAATACAATGTAGCTCACGCCATGCTGTGGTTAACATCTCCATCAGTCAGATTCGAGCCCGACTAATGGCGGTGTAAGGCCAGAAATCGGTCTCGGAAAACATTTGCTGACGTTTGGGGGGCGTTGAGTTTTTGAATCAGAGCCACGTTTAGTTTAGCAAGCTGAGCACAATCGCTTAAACACTTATGGTTTCATTAGGATTCAAAATATCATAGTGAATAATCCTGTAAAATCCCACCATATTGTCAGTAACACTTTTTCGAGTGAAGACCGGGTTTTGGAGTGGGCAAAAGTGGTTGTACTGCTGTTATCCATTGATATTTCTTGTGTGGATTGTTGTATAAAATCAACTTTTCATCTCCAATAACAAGTTGTTAGACCAGGACAAAAGTGTACTGCTGACGGTTACACGGTGAATTTTGTTTGATTGATTTGTTAAATTTTATGGTAAATAGATCAATCAATTTTCCTTTAAACAAAGATAATTAAAACAAAAAACTAAAATTAATTAGGGAGGCATCCGAAGTAAAGGGTTATAATAAGAACATTGTAGATACATTAATTAGAAAACATAAGTTTAGAAAGTTGTTGAAAGAATGTTTGACTTTTCAAAAGGATAAGAACAAGAATAAATTCATGATAATACCGTTTGATGCCCAATTAACACGAAGGCTAGACAAAATTTTGGAAAAAAAATGGACATTAAGATTGTGTACAAACCACGATAAATTAAAAGAAGTCCTGGGTAATACAAAGAATAAAGTAGATCAACATGAAAAGTCGGGGATTTACGAAATTAGTTGTCAAGATTATGATCGAAGGTATTGGGCAAAAAAAAGATCCATATTAACGACATTTAAAGAACACATTGCCCACATTAGATATGGGAGAAATAAAAAATCTTGTGTTGCCCAACATGCAATCACACATGACCACTATATAGATATTACATATTTAAGACTGGTAAAAAGTGTAAATAACAATAGAGCTTTGGATGCTTATGAAAGCATTCAAATAGAAAAATGTATAAAATCATGAACCGAGATAAAGAACCTATCAGGTTCCAGGACCTATCCCGTTCAGTCAACGTTTTCAATTATTAATGTAAGACTTAGTAAACCTCACGGTTCATGAGTTTTACACGCTTCATGAGGCAAGGTTATCATCTAAATAGAACATAGTTTAGTTTTTAGAATTAGATTAAATCATCTTCTGATGATGCTAACATGGTTAGCAAAATGTGCGTCGAGAAGTTTTCAAAAAGTGATTTGGTGTTTAGTGGTAAATCTCTTCGAGTTTAGTGTTCCATAGAGTTTAGTGTCCAACAGAAAAATTGATTAAGAATATACTTTAAGAGAGCAAATAAGCGTGGAGGGATATAGTGGACTATATTACCAATATAAAATGGAGATGAATTCCATGTAATGAAACTCAGAAAATGGCAAAAAATAACATATTATAGGAAACTTCTGGACAAAATAAGAACTATGGGATGCTCAGTGACGTGATGATACGACGACATTCAAAAGATGGATCAATCATGCGCAGATTAGGAGGAACGAAGAAACTACACTTCTTGTAGTTGGAATTCGAAGAGCAGGTGGTTTCAATAAAATGATGCCTCAATACACAGAAGTGTTGAAACAATGTCATACACCAAGTTTCCTAAACGTAATTTATTTTCCCAAAAATTTTTATTCTAAATTTCATAGAAGAAAACGATAATAACCGCATGGTCGTGGATCGCTTTGGAATTTTCTCCGTTTATAACGTGATTCCACAAATCAAGTCAAAACATACCCGTTCCCGTGCTATTTTCGTGCTCGAATTTATCTTCGGGCAAGATATCAACTATGCAGTAACGGCACCAGCATATCCGGAAGAAAGGGACATCACACTGCAACTATGTGGCATTAAATATTATTATTTTCTCGGTCGCTAATATCGTTCTGCCGTCCTAATGTGTTTTGCTTTTCTCGTCCGATACCCGAAATAAACCAACCTTAATATTATTTAATTAGGGAAACTGCTTGTCGCCAAATGGATCCTCGAGGATAATATACGGAAACACTGTACTAGAAATTATTTCGTTGTATAATATTCGGGAACGGGTCAACATACGATACAATTATGAGCTTAAATATGCTCGGTATGCTTGATGCATATAATTTCTCGACCATTTTCGATACTTTAATTAAATTCATGATACTTCTAATTGTATTTTTTGTGATACACTTTTAAATATTTAACACAAAGCAATTTTTAAGACGAACTTTGATGAATCACTTTATGTCTATATTTCTATAAGATCTTTCAAAAAGGTATTCATTTTGACAGCTAATTTTGCAAAGTAAGGGTGTTCCAATAGGTACTTTAGGATATAAATTTCAATTAAAGGAAGGTCAAGAAAGGCCAATTAAAGAAAATATACTATTTTGCAAATCAACTCCTGGTCGTGTAACTGGCGAAGGACTCTAAAAGTTTTTATTGCAACACAAAACGACCACTTCGACTTTAATAAGTATATTGCGGTATGTACTAATGCTGCGAAAGCGGTAATAGGGAAGAACAGTAATGTGATATTAAAATAGATCATGCCACAGACTAATGAGGTATATAGAAGAAAAATGGTCAATATGGTTTTAGGAGAGGCAGATCTACCATAGACGCCGTACATATAGTAAAGCAAATAATCGAAATATCTCAGGAATATGGAATGGAATTAAAAATGGTGTATATTGATTTCAAACAAGCTTTCGATAGTCTGAAACAAGGACAAGTAATAAAAGCTATGACGGACATGAAAATACCGGGCAAGCTAATAAGACTTACAGAAATGACAATGAAAAATTCTCAAGCAATAGTTGGAACAGTCATCATCAACAGTCACTAACTCACCACAAGAAATGAGTTTCTAGAGCTTAAAAGAATTGAGCGGCTGGAATTCCTAATTGAATATAGAGCTATGTATATATATATATATATATATATATATATATATATATATATATATATATATATATATATATATATATATATATATATATATATATATATATATGAACACTTTTTTGGTTGCTTGACAGAGAAGGAGCCCCACCTATCCCGGACAGAACAAAATGACATATGTCATTTTGTTTTGTCAGACTATCATTTATTTATATCGCTTCAAAATAGCATAGACGATAAATATTTTACGTCCTTGGAAGACTTGAAAAATCGCCTGGATCATTCCTTTAGCTCGGGACTTTCTATGAACGCAAGATTATACAGCTACCGGAGAGATGGCGAAAGGTTGTCGAACAGATTGGCACGTACTATATTGATTAAATTTAATTTCTGGTAAATAAACGAACGAACTTTTGCATCAACCGAATAGAAAAAGTTATAATCAAAATTTACGAGTGAAAGTTACACCCGTTATTATTAATCAATCATAAAACGAGTAAACGTTTCTATTCCAAGTATTGTTAAAATAAACGGCACAAAATTGACCTATAACCAAACTGGCGACCATCTAGAACCAGACCGGGCAAGGTTAATGTCATTTTTCAACCGGCATGTAACTTCTGGGTGGTATGGACCTGACTTACGACCCCTTATGACGGCTGTTGGTGCTCATGATCGGTCATTAGCTTAAGAAAATCACGATTTATCGTTATTGCCCAACGTGCTCAAGTCTTTCTCAAATTGACTCGTGCGCTAATCATATTTTAAAAAATAAGTCGTGAATTTTTATAACGAAGACTTTTTACTTCGATCTTGTAATAATTTACGTAATTTTGTTAAATAAAAAGATTGCAACAATTTCGTTTTTTTAACATTCGACTTGAATATTTTAGTTGGTTTTATACGAGGACCAATCTAAACTTTTTCCGGCAGAGCGCGGATTACCTATATCCAGACAATTTCTAATTTGGATTTGCCGTATATAGTAAAGAAGTACAACTTCAAAATAGCTAAACCGTCAAGATCCAGTATAGAATTTAACCGAAGAGCGCCGATAATTGAAAGCCTTCGTGCAGATATTCGACGACTCGAATAATGTGGTTCTTCAGGTACCCGCTTCTGACAATTTATGATATTGTTGCGAAATGTACGGCTTCGGTGTAGTCCAAAGACGGTCCTGCTACGAGAAAGGAAGAGTCAGTCAAAAAATCAGACGACAAGGACTTCGAGAGTTCTCAAAAGCGTTCGTTCATGAGTTCATATGAGAGAAAATAAATCTTTTAGCAGAAAGATGCACCAACATACAAGCCATTGGGTCCAATATTAAAGAAGTAAAGTGTTTGGGTTAGAGGCGCATCAGCAACTAGGCTATTTAGCGACTGGACCTACAGCTTAACGTGGGTTCCGAACCACGGTCATCAGCTTCCGACAAACCCAGGCCAGCACCCCCCTCGGGCTATAAACCCTTGGTTATGTGCCTACCCATAAGTCTATCAGGAAACCTACCGACTGGCGAGTGACCAACGTAGAACACTTCTCAGAAGGCATCCGGCCTTACCCAGTCTTTAGCTGGCGCGACTGAGGGGTAATTCGTAGTCGGATTTTACACTCTTGCCTAGAAACAATCACAAACATTTAGGAAAGATAAACGGACAGAAGAAAGAAAAATAACCATCCGAGCGCTGGAATCGAACCAGCTACCGCTCCAGCGCGGATTCGGCAAAGCAGACGCTCTTACCGCCGCACCAACGCGACCGGCAGTCCAATATTAATTGTCGAATAACGCAGATATATTTGTTTGAATCTGTTAGACTAATATATATGGAGCAATAGTTGCCAACAAGCTGCAACATATCTATAAATAACCATTGAAATAACATTTTTGAATTTACATAAAAAGAATGTTACATAGGGTGTGCGAAGGCTTCAGGAAGGGAATTGATTCACAGCCTGTAGGGGGTCATACTGAATATGTCTACTGTGGATTGTTCACTCTGTTCAAAAAAACAATTTATATATATATATATATATATATATATATATATATATATATATATATATATATATATATATATATATATATATATTCACATCCGGTTGTGTAGTTGGTCCCTGTCCCAAAAATCTCATTTGGCATCTTCGGTGTAATATAAGATTCACAATCCTTAGTAGAATGATCACGCTGGCCACATTTTCCACATGTTTTCTGATTTTTACACTCCTTTGAAATATAGTTATATTGGTTACAATTATAACATCGCATCAAACTTATATACTCAAAGCATCGACATGATCTGCATCCCAAAAATAATCACCCATTTCCTTCATTTTGAATGAATACGTTCAAATGTCAAGGCGTCAAATTCTATAATGGTAAAGTATGTTTTCACCATTTTCTTTGTAACAATCAGTTTTATTTGACTCTCCGGTGTTATGATACATTCTGTAGTGTTTGTGTTCTGTGTTATGGTACATTCTGTAGCAACAATTTATGGACCAAAACTCCCTCGGCATATTCTTTATCCATCCTAACAATCTTTACTTTAGGATTATTTTTATTTGAAACCTTCGTTACTAAGTTTTTGCAGATTTTAGGTTCCAGATTCGATAGTATTGTCTTTGCCTCTCCCTCATTGCGGCAGCGAATGATGACACTCCCATCCTTGATTCCACATATCAACCTTATACCAATTCCCAAATGTTCTGGATCCAATTGCTGTTTTAGTACTCTATTTGTTTCTTCGGACTCACATGTGACAATAGGCTTCACTACCAATGTTCCCCCTTGTACTGCCCCGGCATAGTTAACCCGCTCAGATGTTGTTCGATTATCACCATCATGAGACAATTTAGGGTGCTCGGAAGCACGCTTTAATTGAGACACTATTATTACAGATCCGTTTTTTTGTTCAATTTCGATAATTTTTCTTACTAGAGCAATATTCTGAGCAACCAGGTTCACACATCCATCGCAAAACCACATTCAATTCTTTGTTTCAGCAACTACCTTTGACACATTATCCTTTATCTTTTGGCATATATTATGAAATCTTTTTCGACAATGATCACATTGGAATGTATTATTAACAGCAATGCTATCCTGACACGATGGACATATATCCATTTCGTTCGACATCCGGCAACACTGCTTGGATTGCAGCGAGCGACGCTAAAATTTATCTTTCAGGCTCATCCAAAGTGAAAAGATAAAACCAAAAAAGAATGAAAAACTCCTATATATTCAATTTTCAAGTCTCGAAACCAAAGGAAAAACCTTAACAAAGCACTACACAAGAGTTCAAGAAAACATATCCGAACACTATCACTGCTGGGACTATGTTATATATATATATATATATATATATATATATATATATATATATATATATATATATATATATATATATATATATTCTTTTTACAAAATGTCTGTCCTTACGTATTGAGTGTTTTCTGTTTTGTTTATGTATTTTATATTTTCAACATTTTGATTTTATTTCAGACATTATATATTTCTTTTGTACGTGTATTGTTTGATTTTGTATAATATTTTGTTTTTTTAGCTTGTACTCTCCTGAATAAGTCAAAACACTTCTGATGAAATATGTGGAGGTATTATCACAGCTAAGGAACTTCTGCCCGATCTCACCCTGTTATAGCTAATAATTCATGAAGAGGCCAGAATAACAAATCTTGCAAAGCAGAGGAATGTACCAGAATATTTTATGTGCACATACAACAAAATTATGTTGGATCTTCTTTTTTATATGAAATCCGATTAAGTAAGTCAAGGCGAATGTGATATTCAGATTTGGTATATGATATTGTTTCTGGACGGGTAAAAAACAAGAGTAGGTGCAAGAGCAGAAGTCTATAGAAATAAACTGAAGTTCAAAAAGGAGTATGAAAAAGGAGTCTTGCGGAAATTCTTGTAAATGTTACAATGAACTGTAAAAAAGGAAATGTGGGCTGGAAACGATATAAAATCTATTTATTCGGCTAATGTAGTTGCTGGACAACAGTCGGTTGTCTGGAACCCTAGAAATCAATAGAATAACTAAGAAAACTCTACGAAAGACACGATCAGATCAGAACCTAAGAAAATTGCAGGGCATACATAAAGCAAGATATTCTAAAAGCTTGTACAGACTGCCCAAAATTTTATAATTTGCCAGAACTAAGTTGAATACAGTAATGAGGTTTTTAAAGGGTGTGGCCCAATGAAACTACTTTTCAGGAATATACGGTTCTATGTAAAAGCCCTTTGGCTCAATATTATACAACAGAATAAATGATAAAACCCAATCTGTAATAGAAAGCTGGATTCTGTTACACTCTTCCATACGATGGACGTTGGAAAAGTTCAAGCTCTAACATAAAGATGACGCCACTATACGAGATGCCAGTATACATATTAGATGTTCAGTTGTTTAACGGTCATTTATGTCAGTCGATCTTAGTGTTTTTGTAAGTGGAAAAAATCTAATATCGAGCTGTCATTAAATTCTTGGATTTGAAAGACAATGGTATCCATTTCGGCTTTAATTTGCATAGGTGTATTACCTTTCAAATGCAAGAATTTAATAAAGGCTCGATATTCGATTTTTTCCATCATCCAGAAATACTATCATCGACTGACATAAATGACTATTAAACAACGACTGAGCATATAATATGGCTGAAATTTTCAAAATTATTTTTCAACGCATGCCCAATTATATTACGAGAATATTTTTGATGAGTATCGCCATCTTCAGTTTGAGGATGAAAACCTTTCGGATTCGCCTCGAAACATAATGACTGTTATTTCATTTCTGTTTTTATGCATGATTTGATATTTGCGTTGCCAAGTTTCAGACGCAGGCATTTTGATGCTTCTTTGTAGCGTTAGAGTAACGTAAACAAGTTTGACATTTTGTGAAAAATGGATAAAATTTAAATTCGAACGGTTATAAAGTGCTTAGTTTTAACGGGTTAAAATCCGACAGGTATACAAAAAGAGTTATATTTCGCACTTTTTTCGACTGTAAAATACTACATAGGACCAACATCAGCTACAAAAATGCTTGCTAAATTTTGAATGAAGTTCGATTCGGTAGTCGAAGACAAATCCGAAGAAGTACTTCTCAAGAGTATATATAATTATTTAAACGTAATTCTGTTGAGTTGAGTTACCTGATATGCTAGAGACAAACCACCAGTCCAAATAGTATCCTCAACATTCACATTAAAAGGTTACATCTATAAATTGAAGTAATGGAGAATATTTCGAATATCAAGAAAAATCGTGGAGGGGTGACTAGCGGGGTAACAGAAGAAGAGGTAGACCAAAGACACAATGGCAAGACAATGTAAGAAAAGTTGTTGAAGAACTACTGTACTTCAAAAATTAGCAAGGATTTGTTGGAGGGCGATACGATTGGAGCCGAAGGTTGAATGTCATGGGCCTTAGCAATACAGGAAGAAGAAAGGACAATATTTAAGCTGCAATTCGTTGCAACGTCGAAAAGTCGATGTAGGCGTAATATCTGGATGATGAAAAATTGCTTTCCATAAAAATATTTCTTATCAATTTTATTTCATATCGTTCCAAAAAAGAAATTCGATTTTATTTCTGAGAATCTATATATTATCTCGTGATACGCCATTGTCCGTTGGGGTAGCGTTTTTCAGAGAAAGGATGTGAAGTGAAAAAGGCGCGTGCCGAGAAAAACGAAAAAAGAAAAATTGAAAGGGGAAAAGGCAAATTGTCGTCGGTCAGTATGTGTCACGGCGACAAAGAAGAACCGACGGATTGCTGTCGGTGATAAGCTTAGCTGCACACTCGGCTTGACTGCCGGAGCACGAGTTGGAGTCAACAGAGGCGTATCATTTATTTTAACTTAACGGATAGTGTTGTATGCTGAAAGGTCGGGAAAAAAAGATAGGAGACCCTGTCGCGATTATTGAAATTTTTATCCCATATATTTACAAGTAATGATTTAATATTAAACAAGTTTAATTTTTAAATAATTTTTGGTGGGCTAAAAAGACAGGGCAGTTTTGATTTTTCCAAAATAACTAGATCTGTGAATTCTCCTCCTAAAACTGCAAAAATTCAAGAGTTTCGTAAAGGCCTTTGATGGTATTTTGAGTAAGTCTGGCCTATTCATCCTCAATTGTCTTTTGTAATTCCTCTTGAGTTTGAAATTGCCTTGAACATCTGTACAATTATCTGGCTAACTGTGCCCAACCATTTCCGATGATGTTTAGATCTGAGGACCTTGTTAACAAATCTAAAATGAGGATATTCTCCCGTTGAAAATACCTCGTAACAACCCCAGTCGTATACACGAGAGCATTGTCATGCTGAACTATAAAATTTTCGTCTGGCGTTGTTTTCAAATATTTCTCTAGTTGTGTATGAATCATATTTAAGTAGACCTGAGTGTTTCATTTTTTATACCAGATGCCTGCCCAAACTATGACGTTCCCACCACCTATTTGTCGCTTTGAGGAAAACTTTTTTTTTCCTTTCTCAAGTCGGGGAAGTAAGTAGTAAGAGCTGCCGTCCGGTCCGTCCAGATTAAATTTCTTCTCGTCAGAAAACGATATTTGTTCCCATTCTTTGTCTCAACGAACATAGTCACGAGCATACTGCTTTCGATATTCTCTGAGGGGTGGAGTAGTCTTCATTTTATTCGCCTGAATGTACAACTGACAGATGTTAATGTGATATAAAAAGCAGGATAAAAGATTGCACGTAACAAATTTCGTATTATCTACAAGATGGATCTACGCTTCACAGAGTTACATAGTGTTATAATCTTGCTAACCTGGGCTTTAATAATTTTTTATATCAAATATAAATATAATTTTTCAAAAATTAATCCAATAGGATTTTTTCATAATGTTTCATTTTTGTTCTCCGGAATATTATTCTTACCTTTCGACAACATGCAAAGGCATGCAACCTCTCTAATAGCTCTAATATCAAATTTAATATTCCTAATGGCCGCCTATTTTCGATATGGTATCGAGGGGTGTAACTACCCCAACGCCCTCCGATGGCAAGCCAACTTTTTATTGACATATAAACGGAAAATTGCAAACTAATGCCCAAAAAGATAGAGACGGTTGCCGAGCTGATATGAATGTAATGTACTCAGTAATGGACTGAAACATTAGGACGAAAATGTGAAAGTCGATATCGTCGTTATCGATATTATGGCACATTCCTGTATTGTACCTTGATGTTGGTCGTTTTTTTTTCTATATATTACGGTTCTTCTTCGTATAAAACTGGCGAATATGCGAAATAAGAATTAAAAGGCCATTATCAGCGTCATGACAAAAAGAAAGGTATGTAGTACAGTTATATAGGGTGATTTTTTAGTGCGTCCGAACTTTAAATTCAAATAAAACAAATCGATCGAATGCCTTGGCTTTATTTATTATACCAGGTGTGGCGGTTAATATGTTTTTTTAAGAGATGGTGTTGGAAACAATGGTCGGTTCACAGTCTAATCTCTTATGCCATTTTGTAGCTACGATAGTACCTTTTCAAAACGCCATTGATGTTTACACGATTTCGAGTTAGCGTCATATTTTGTTCGTGTGGTAAACATGTCGAGTTTCGAGCCAAATAAAGAGCTTTAGCTTTTCTTCAAGTAGTTCTTTCGTAGTGCTTTTCTTCAAAAGAAAAATTCAAATTCAATCAAAAGAAAAACGCGAGTGAAAGCTGTCGTATACTCATGGAAACTTACGGTGACAATGTCCTAACGCAAGCCGTTTGTTGGCTTTGGTCTAGATAATTCAAAAGTGGTGATTGAGACTTAAGAGACAAAGAACGTCGTTTGAGAGAAAAAACAAAAAAATAAAAATGTCGGAATTTGAAAAAATGACGGTTTTTTTCAAAAAACTGAAAAATTTCAAAGAACTTGATTTCTGAAGTTGTTTTCGGTTTTTTTTTTCTAAAAAGTGCATTTAAAAACAAAAATTTAAAAGAAAACGTTTCAATAAGTCAATTTTTGAAAACGTTATGGCTATTTGAAAAAAAGAGCCATTTTTTCCAAAAACACGTAACTTTTTTGGATGGGTAAAAAAAATTGAAAAAATTCTGAGAAACGTCTTTGAAGGAGTAGAAAAGGACACAAAAGTTTCAGCGAAATCGAAAGGGGTCAAGTTGAAAAGTGGTCGATTTGGCATGGAATGCCCCATATATATATATATATATATATATATATATATATATATATATATATATATATATATATATATATATATATATATATTAAAATTAGAAAATTAGAAGTTTTTTTTTCAAATACACACTAAATTTAACACTAATCAAATACATACTAATTTAGACATTAATCTTGGTTTTTTATTCAAGAATTATTAACCGCCACACCCGGTACTGCCAAAAAACGGGGCGAATTTTTGCATAAATCCAATAGAATTGTTAATTCAATAAGGAGAAAAATAGTTAAAGGTTCCAAACATTTTGATGCAAGTGTGGGTGAAAAATTGAGTAATGCCAAATTGATTCGAATCAAAATTATTCCATTGACCAATCATCGACCGCCGAGCAACAAGGATCGAGAATCAACTAAGAAATAAAACACACCATTAAAGCTTAACTTTTAATCGGACGTTTATTTTGTACGTATAAACTTACATAAACATATAAAAAGGAAACGCAGCAATAACGGAAAGGATAGGCCGCTCTCTATTGTTTTGGGACACATAAAAAAACTAAAAATAAAATTTTATATCTGGAATTAAAGCCCAAGTTTTAAATAAATACTGCGCCTTTCGGGATGTAAATATTTAGGAATTATTTTCGAAAAATCGTTCGACGTAAATGTAAATCTTTTTCTATTTTATGAATGTTGAATATCATTATATTCTGTTCGTTTCGTTGTTTTTCGTTTTGGCGGTTCAAAAATCCATTCGATTTCATTGAATTGCTTACGTTTTATTCATTTGGAACCATTCTACTTCTTTTTGTGGTGCTACAGTCTGTCAGTGAGCTTTGATCTCTTTCAACCTTCGCCTCCAAATGGATCGATTTCAGATGCGCAGTATTTCTTCTGCACCTCCACTTGACGGGTCTTTCAAATTGAATGGTTTTTTAAACATTTTAAATAAAACACATGGCGTTGTGAATTTGATTAGTTCTAGTCTCATTTCAGAAATGTAATGTATGACATTTATACAAATGCAGTCGTACATAATACAACGCGTTAAAATTGTTGAGTTATTTTATGAAAATAGGCGTCCAGTGAAAAATGTTTTTCGAAAATTACGTGAAATTTACGATTTGCACAATCGTCCATCTAAAAGCACTATCAATTGAATTGTTGACAAATAACAAGAAACTGGTTCGGTGGAAGTTAAAAGAAGAGCAATATATGGTCGTAATGGTCGTTCACAATAGTACATAGATTTGGTACGTGAAAGTGATGCTGAAAACCCAGAAATTTCCATTAGTCGATGTTCACAAAAATTTGGACTCAGTGAATACACAACATGGTACATTTTACGAAAAGATTTAGCTCCAAATGCATATAAGATTCAAATCACACAGGAACTAAAGAGATAGAGCTACAGTTATGCCAAAATGTCATCCAAAATGTTGACAAAAGAGTGGACGTTTACGATCATTTGGCAGATATTATATTTCATGTTTATATGTCATATAATATGCTTCAATTATCAATAAAAAGTTTTTTGAAATCAATGCAAATTTTGTTTTATTCAAGAATTTAAAAAACCGGTGAATTTGATTGACCTGTCTCTGGTTTATGTCTCTTTCGCCCTATTCATTCCTCCATTATGTACCATTGGTATTCAATTTTTTAACATTCTCATCACGTGTTCAACCGACCTCAGCCTTCGACCCCTTAAGCCGGCCACAGACTTCGTTCTTTTTCATCCATTCGAAACGCCGCGGTTCGGAACGTCGTTCCAAAAACGCCAAAAACCGATGTGTGTGGCGGTAAACCGTCGTGTTGTATCGTCGATTAAAATATCTGTTGGCGCTTGATTTCTGGAATGACGGTTCATCGGTTGTTTTAAGTTTGATTAAAATGGACTAAAAAACATTAAACAAACACTTTCTAATTGATGTTTTTGGAACCTATAGACGATTTCATGTGCGTACAGAGATCTGAATAAAAAAATCAAGCCTATGAAGTATTACTAAAGAAATACAAAGTAATAGATAACGATGCAACATTACAAATAGTCAAAAACAAAATAGATTCTCTACGTGGCGATTTTAGAAAAGAATTGAAGAAAATCAAAAATTCGCAAAGGGTTGGAGCTGGGGCAAATGACATTTACCAGCCACATTTATGGTACTTTAAATATTTTACATTTTTAATAGATCAAAAAACTCCGCGAGGAACTGTTTCGAGTATTGATATTAATGATGAAGACTTGGCAAATATGGCTAGTTCTTCATCCATCCTTAAGTAATTAAACCAATCTCCCGGCTCCATTTTCTACCCATTTAATAAATTCATACGGGAATATGTTTTTCGCTTTAAAAGCCATTCTTTCACCCATATTGTGCGCTGCTTTTTTTTATTAATTTTACTTAAAACAACCGCCACTGCAACTGCTAGTATTTGCTTCCTCCTCATGACGTAGTAATTCTGAGAACAACTGAAAATTACTGCTGGGTCAGATTCTAAATCACTCGTAGTGTGTGGGCAGAAAAGTTTGGCGATTGAACACGATGTTCTGAATCGCGGCGATGCGAACGGATAAAAAAGAACGAAATCTGTGGCCGGCTTTACACAGTCTACAATATCCCAGATCTGTACAATTGCTTAAAGTCGAAGTTATAAATGCTGCTCTAAATTAAATTGTCTTTTACAATTCCAAAAATTTTTCTGAGACCTCTTCTTTCAAATACTGCAAGCATCTCTTCTGATTTCTTCGTGAGGACTGTTATATGTCTTCTGTTTTCTTTGCGAGGACTGTTATAAGGGACTTCTGGCAGAATGAATACTTTACAGATCATGACTTTTATGTACCTTTGAATAAATTTAGATCTTAAGATAGAATGCAGGGAATAACTAACTTTGCTACCTTTATAATATGATTTCTGATATCTCCTGTGATGATGTTTTAGTCAACTTTATTTCCCAGACACTTAAGTTCCTTCACGACTTCAATAATCGTCAATCATCCAGTTTTCTTATCTTCTTGGATTAGTTCGTTTTTTCCATCATTTTTGTTTTATCTATATTTATTTCTAGAACCGCTCGTTTGGCTTTCACATTTATTTCATTATATGTCCCTCTTAATATTTTTTTTCGATTATGTTAATACGTTTTGGTAATCTGCATATACTACGATCTGTTTTTATTTATTTATCATTGTTCCATTTTCGTCTATGTCTATATCGATGATGACTGTGTTCAATACTATGTTAAAGAGAACTGATGCCAATTCGTACTTTTGTCGTAAACCTTTTTCGATCTCAAATTTTACTGTGCTGTATTGTTGAATTTTTATTACTGCCTTAGAATTCAGCAGCATCATCCGGGTCAACTGTTGCATGCACGACAACCGTTAGCTGAAAAACTGGCAGGCGGGCAAACTCAATGATCATTTTACTGAGTTGATGGCCAATGTCAAAGCCTGGATAGCCTCCAAGAAACATCGAATCAACTGGGAATCAATTATTGAAATATAGGATAGGAATAATCACTTTTCGTTTTGTTCCAGAATCTTCAATCGGTTTTGTTTTTGTTGGAGACATGTGGGACCTATTCAGTCAATTTCCATACTTGAGGCGTCGCACCATAATGGATTTGTCGACATTGAAATATTTAGCCAACGTTCAGGTTGTCAAGCTTTAGTCCTTTTAGACGAATATCAGAAATGCCTGATTGTCGAAGTCCGATGGTCGACCTCTTTCTGATTTGTCCTCCAAGCTAATATCACCTGTTTTGAAGCGGGTAAATCAGTTCTGACAGCGTCTTTCGCTGATTGCCGCCTTACCAAAAAATTCGTGGAAATAGCGAAATGACTGTGCCACGATCTATCCATTCGCGAAATGGTAGAACATAATATGACGAACGTAAATATAATTTTTGACACGCATTTTTTAGCAGCTGAATATAGAAAAATATTTTTATGGGAAAAAAAGCAAAGAAAATGCCAATTTTCATAAGAAAAAAATGCCCAAAAATAAAATTGCGGCTAATTATGCATCCACCTATAGTTCTCAATTAACCATCAACATCTACAATTATGAACTCGATTAACCATCATATCCATTTAATTTATTAGTTGTGAGTGTGGTGTTGTGGGGGAAAGGAGAGCTAGTAGAAAACCGCCCTACTTCGTCGGAAAGGCCTAATTAGAATTGTCCCACACTTATATTATTTAAATCACAATTACGAACTTTCTATCTATAATTTAGTTAGTGCATTATCTGAGGCCGAAGACTGAGGCTTTAATTTCGACGATAATTTCATTAGAAGTTGAGCGGCAAACGCGCGACGTCCCACGATTACGCTAAAATATTCAGAAAAGCCGGCAGTGAAGCACAACGGCAACATTGCAAATATTTGAAAACGGCCACCGTATACCACCGATACCGATTTTTCGCTCCCCTTTTGCATATACAAACTGGTATTTTCGAGCATCAGATATAACAAAAGTATGTACGTTTTTTCCTTTATTTATAGACGAAGGGTTACACTTAATTCCTCACAAAGTTAGTCCGATTTCAACTTTTTGCTCCGACAAACAAACATTCGTTCTTCAGTACTAAAGTGATTCCACTCCGAAATATTCAATCGACGGCCTTTAACAAAAACGTTCAAATGAGTGAAACTAGAGCAAGTTTAAGACATTCTTTTTATAAATACTTCAAAGCGTCTGACACCACTCAGAGGATTTGTGAAGTAAAGGGAAGTAGTTCTGGTTTAAAAAGTTTCAAAAGAAAGACATGGGTCTTGGGGGGACAGGGGACTATCAGGTCAGACGTATCAAGAGCATTTGTGACTACAGGTCCTACAACAAGCACTAGAAAACCTTCAGGGGAATTAGAAGCATCCTACACTACCGTTAACCATCTGAACCATGAACTGTCACCGTAGCAAGCTACGCGCAGGGTCGAAGTATATAAAAGTCTTCTCAACAGCTCAACATATTTTCGATTTATCAAATGGATTGTTACATGCGATGAAAGATGGGTTTATTTCAAGAATCCTAATGACGTAAAGCAGTGGGTTTTATGCCCGGTTTTCCCAGTATCAAGGCGAGAAAGATTTGTCAAAAAGGTCATGCAGTATGTTTGGTGGAATTTTGAAATAATAGTTCACTTTGAGTAGGTTCCTGATGGTAGGGCGATACATTTAGAACTATACTCAGATTAATTTGAAGTCCTACATGTTGTTCTGGCTCAAAAATATCCAGCTTTGGTAAACTGTAAAAAAGTCGTCCTATGGCAAGATAACGTAAGGCCACACACTTCATATCTGGCCACCTAAAAAATATCGAATTTGACTTTGAACTTCTTCTCCACCCATCATACAGCTCCGTCGGATTACCACTTGTTAAGGCCCATGGCTCACTTTTTGTAAACAAAAACTAATTCTTCTGAAGAAGAGGTAAAACCTGACTGAATCGAACTTTTCACCTCCAAAGACTAGTACAGTTACTGGCTCAAAGCCGGGTTAAGACCATTGAAAACAACGGTCTATATATTGACGAATAACCTCCAGGTATATATTTTTTAAACAGTAAATAACTAAGTACTTCAAAAACGCAAATACTTTTGTTATAATCTAGTATTTCAACCGTTAAAACATTCAAGTCATTATAACATTACTCTTAACTGATAATATTCCGTATTCATTCGCATAACCTTTGAATCACAGTCATTTTAATCACTGTTCAATTGACTGTATAATATCAGTTCAGTTTCCAACGAAGCAAAGTTGAACAAAAACTTTTTAAAACAAAACAGCCTAAATTATTCAATAAGTTCCAAAAATTGTTTGTGATAATTTTGATTCTGGAACCTTTATAATGAGTTTTCCACGCATACCAAGTTGCACTAAAATTACTCGACGGTAACAAAAGGGTAGATGATTTCTGAATCATTTTTCTAAACCAACAAAAAGCAGAAATATTTGCCAGCCACTTAGAACAAACTTTCAATCCAAATACAAATGAAAACAATTTTGAAGATAATGTGCCGCCTGAATAGAAAGGACAAGAATTTACTTTAAACCCGGTAACTCCATATCAGGTAACTAAGGAAATCAAAACTAACATTAATCCTAAAAAACACCGGGCTAAGACCTCATAACTGGGGAAATATTGAAAAAACTACCTAGAAAAGCAATAGTTAAAATTACCCATCTAAGAAAGGCCACATTTCGCTTGATACATTACCGGATGTCTGGAAAATGAAGTAATCATGAGCCCTAAACAAGACCAACCTTCAAATGAGACATCATCATATAGATCAATCTCGTTACTCGTTATTACCATTAGTATCAAATCATATTTGAAAAACTGTTTCTGAAGGGACTAAAAGGACTAAAACCTACCATAGAAAACAATAATTTAATACCTTCACATCAATTTGGATTTCGGGAAAAACAGTCAACTGTTAATCAAATAACGGAATAACAGAAATAATCGAAAAAGCATAAGGAGGGAAAAACATGTTCAACCATTTTTCTAGACATAGCTTTCGATAAAGTATGGCATGCAGAATTAAAGCAGGCGTACCCCAAGGAAGCGTTTTGGGAACAATTCTCTATTTGTTGTATACCTGTGATATTCCTTATCCGTATACCTGTGATATTCCTATCTTATCTATTGACAACAATAGTGAATGAGCATCCAGAAAGCTCCAACAAGCTAGTTGGTCAATTCTTCAAATGGAACCTTTGGTGTGCAACACTAAACTTGGGGAGATTTACCACTAAACACCAAATTACTTTTTTTGAACTGCTCGACGCACGTTTCGCTAACCATGTTAGCATCATCAGGAGATGATTTAATCTGATGATGTCAAAAGGTTTAGTGTGATTTATGGTTTAGTGGTAAATCTCTGCAAGTTTAGTAAAGCAAGTTGGTATTATCTATAAATTTTCAGAGAACTGGAAGTTTTGTCATGATCAGTCTTGTCAAGTAAACTTTTTCTTCTTCTTCCTGTAATGCTACAGATCGTCCGTGAGCCTTAACCTTCTTTGGGTCAAACAAGAAACGACCATCCGAATCGACCTCCAGCAGCTCCTTGTCAGTTCTTTGACAAGACTCATCAATTCAACGACAGACAGAAGTTTTGCTTTATCGGCATGAAAGAAATACTTTTTTTGCATAGGATCGTGACTAGAGACAAAAAATTGATATATTTTGATAACCCAATACGCTTAAAATCATGGGTTGATCCAGGACCATTAACATCGACCTCATGACCGAATCGCTTTGGAAGGAAGAAAATGTATATTTGATTGGATCAGAAGGGTGTTGTGTACTATGAGCTTCTGAATCCACATGAAACAGTTAATATCGTTTGCTATCGTCAACAAATGATCAATCTGAATCATGCATTAATCGAAAGGTGACCAGAATGGGCTACAAGACACGGAAAAGTGATTTTGTAATGTAAAAGTAAAAATGGAATTTATATTGGTTAATTCTAAAAACACCGTGAAATATAATTAACCGCTTAACTTTAGAAAGCCTTAACAAACACGCCAAAAATAAATGAAACAAAATAAATATAGAAGAGCAAACTTTGAAGGGATTTATAGTTGATTTAACGTTTTGTGTGATTTCAGATAATGGCGATAAAAACACTGAAAACGCAAGCTCAACAATTTGTGCTCAATGTGTGTGCTCAATGTGTGTGCTCAATTTTTATAGAGCAGATAAAGTGATTTTTTTTGTTTGTATAATTTTAACGTGGCAGAAAATATAAAATTCTTCGAACAATTTCGATCTATGACATAGAACTTTACAATTTCATAACACACACTCGAAATTTTTCGTCTAAATATCGATTTATAATTTCATGTTATACATATATACAAGTAAATGTATAGTGGATTTAAATCATAAAAATAAATGTTACCAACCACGTTCATCATGAAAGTTAGCATTAATTTAACTCAAAATTTTTTATTTGATTCATATGAATAAAAATGACGATTCACGGGTAATCTTTCAGCTGTATTTATAGTACTCTTCTTTCAAACACTACAATCTTGCAGTCATAAGTGGAATGAGCGTTTTATAGATTTTAATTTTCGTTTTATTTTGTATAGTCTAGATCTTAGGACACACTGCAGGGAGGACTTTGTTACCCTTCCTAATATGATTTCTGATATCTCCTGTGATGTTGATTAAATCATCTCCTGATGATGCTAACATGGTTAGCGAAACGTGCGTCGAGAAGTTTAAAAAAGTTATTTGGTGTTTAGTGGTAAATCGCGTTTAGCTCTTCTTGAATTAATTCTCTTTTCCATCACCTTTATATTGTCTATATTTATTTCTAGAGTGATTCTTATGGTTTTCATCTTTATTTCATTAAATATCTTAATGCTGTCTTTGATCGTGTTAAAATATTTAGGTCATCAGTATACCCTACTCTTTTCGTATTTCGTCGTTCTTTCTATTTCGTCGTCTTACTTATTACTGTTCCATTTACATCTAGTTTCTGATTATTTTGCTCAATAAAACTAAATAAACAATGAACTAAAAAGTTGCTATTTTGAGAGTAATTCTATACACATCAGCGAATTTGATACTCTTCCCCGTATTTGTAAAGTAAACAAAATATGTTAGGCATTAGTATTAATCATCTCCTGGTGATGCTAATTTGGCTAGCGAAACGCACATCGAGCAATTACAATGCAATTTGATGTGTTTGGAAAACTTTTCCAAAAATTGACCAAAATCCTAAGAATTTCGAATAAATCAACTTTTCTGAATTAATTATAAGTATTTGATTTATATGTTGAAACCTTCATTTGAAAATGGCAATGGCTGTATGCAATTTATGCTCAGCTATTTGCAGTGTTCTCTTTCTTGCCAAGTTAATGAATAAAATATCGGAATTATTATACAACAAAGCAAAAATAATCATTACCAAACAATGGCGTGTACGTCAAAGGCAAGACTAATTATTCGTCTCACATCGTCTGCAAAGGTGTGTAAAACAAATCTAATTGCGACAAGGTGTTTATATGAGATTTTAATGGTGGCGGACGCACGCGACCTTTTGACGTCACCCTGGCGTGTACTGATACGATCGCCATTTTGAGATTGGTCTCCCTCCACCATGCTACCACGCATCAGATTATTCTATACGAGAAATTGAATGGATAGGCAATACTTATTCAGGCTACACATTAAAACTTCTATAATAAATTGTTGCAACTAATGACTGATCATAACGGTAATACTTTAAACAAATGAATGACATTGTTCTTCACTTCTTCTTTTTCCCATGAGGTTTTAAGTTGCTTAAAAAGCTAATCATTACAAGTTTACTCTATATTCAGAATTTCTGCTCTTTTGCCACGATTCTACAGGGTTGGGGTTATGTATCGTTTGTTTTCAATTGTTTCAATGACTAACCTGGCGACGATAGGAGGCAGCTATGCTACTGAGCATTGACATTGGCAGTATTTATTACAGTAAACAATTTTTCAGACTAAAACACCATATTTTACCTCCTGTATAGGGTTTCAATAGCACGAAAAGTAAAAAGGAGAAATGGGAAAGCAAAAAAATCTTCAGCAGCACTATTTTCTTCTACGCCCCCCACTTTAAAAACCCACTGCTGCTCCAAAAACGAGCGGCCACTGTTTGGTACTTCCATCAGGCCAGCTGGGTTGTCGCGGTGCTTACGGCGATGGTGGATTCGACTCTTGCTGAAGCTATGAATGTCTCTAAGCACGAATATAAAACCTGACAAGGATCACCCTTTACTCACGTCAGTTAGTGAAGGGTGATTTTGTTACTGGGTAACTAAATTGTAGGTTAACCACACAATCAGGGATTAATGACGCTAACCAGAAATCGTTTAATCAATAACGTTTTGAAAGGTATCGTCATAGCAACAAAATGATATAAGATATTAGACTGTGAATTGATCATTATTTCCAGCGCCATCTCTTAAAAAAATTATGAATTATTAACCACCACACCTGGTAAAAAAAGCCGCACGCACGGTTTCGAGCAGTCTGACTGTTGCGGACGGTCACCACAGGGTGTCGTGAACTGCATAGTACTGCATGCAGACTTCATCCGAAAAAGCCGATATATACGGTCGTAAATTTAGTTAACTTTAGTTTAATAACTTTTTCAGCTGTTATCTGAACATTCAGCTCGAGCAGGACCGATGAGGACTTAAGAAAAGACACTTTTCTGATGTTTGGAGAGTGGCTGAAGACATAGTAATTATTACCTGGAGCACAGAAAAAAAATCTTAGGGTTTTTAATATGTTCAAGGATTAACAGCTCATGAGTGGATTATTATATGGGCTATTAATCCTCTGATGCTGATGACCGTGGTTCCGAACTCATGTTAAGCAAAAATTCGGCAGCAGAAACTTAGCCAACCAACGCATGAATAATGTATAAATGAATTTTATTCATTAATGTGGACAGGAATTTTATTATGAGCAAACCTGATATATAAAATCTTCTATTGGAAACTTTGGTGTAAAACACTAAACTTGACGAGATTTTATCAAAATATCAACTCAGTTTTTCTAAACTTCTCGATGCGCGTTTCGCTATGTTAGCATCAGAAGAAGATGATTCAATCTATCATTTAAGCTAGGTTGGATCATCCCCTGATCTATATTAAACCATACTTTGACGATGCTAATATGGTCAGTGAATTGCGCATCGAGAAGTTTTGAAGGAGTGATTTGGTGTTAATAGTGGTAAATCATTTGAGTTTAGGTAATCTAATATACATAAAAGGAGTACCTCACCTGATTTATTTATCAAGAGGTACAACATTCATAAAAGAGCTTTGTTTTAGGCGAAAATCAGATATGTGTCGTCTTGGTGCACTTGTGGGGGATTCTCCAAAAGTTATAAAGGAACATGCACATTTTGTTTTGCTTGACACTATTATGCTTGAAATAATGGTGCAGAAACTACTGAGATTGTCGAATAATATTATTCTTCGTATTTACCTTTTTCTTATACATTTAAGTACAAATATTTAAGAATATATATATAAAGAAACAGTTTCAAGAATTAAAATCTAGTAAAAAATGGTGTTTTTATGGCATTTACGGTTTAGGAAAAATCGTTCATACCAACACAAGTCTCTGAACGCAGATTAACTGCGTTTTAATGTGTGATTTAATATATTGCGCCTGACAAAAGGTTAAGATTATAAACTAATCAAATAAATAACACGTAGAACTGCCTAACTAAACGGAAGAAGAAGATATTCTTCTTCTTGGGGTGCTACAACCCATTAGAGAGCCTCGACCTCCTTCAATTTACACCTCCAACCGGGTCGATATATTGAATCAATCCTTTATGAGGCTGTCTACGATGCATGTAAAGAAAACAATGAGACTGGTGGCGTAGTGCTCGAACTAGCAATACTATTGACTTCCTCTTTGAAAAGGAGGCAGGCCATCATCTGATGTGTCTTCAGTAAGAGTTCGAACTCCCTACAATCACTTGGTGGTCCGTTGCAATTATTTTTGTAAACCGGATTTTTCTAGTGCGTTATGAAAATGAGTGACTATTTCGATCAACGGTGCGTTACCAAGTTTTGTTTTAGACCTGGACACAAACACGGTCAGAATGATTGGGGGGAAAGTTGAATTTTACTAACACAACCATATGAAGAATATCTGCATGAAAAGGATTCTGAAAAACCTTTCGCAGCATCAAAAAACGACAGGAGGGAAACGTGTCTTGACTTTTTGGGGTGGACTGAAATTATCATCATTGTGTAAAACGTGTCATTACTGGGGACGAGTCTTGGATTTTTTAATACGGCACGGGAACGAAGCCCCAGACCCCCAGGCCACGAGGCCCCTGGATCCGTGGCCAGGAATGCAACACTTCAATTTCACCACGACCAAAAAATGCTAGAATGAGCAAATAAAAAATCAAAAGCATGCTAATTTGTTTTTTGACAACCAGGGGATCGCCCATAAGAAATTTGCGTCTCAATGCCAAACCCACCAGCTGAATGCGACTAGTATTTGAGGTCCAGCACTGTTATAAAGAACGGACAAACTGTCCTCATCGATGTGTGGCTTACCAAGGCAGCTAGTATGAAAGAGACAATGTAGAATTGCATTTTCATTTGGATTAAAAAATTATATAAAAAATATCCTCATTCCTCTATCTACACATCTCGCATTAGATTTCGTCACAGCAATTGGTTTTTGAGGTGAGTCTGCTAGGCTGTCGCCCAAAGAAGAATATATATATATATATATATATATATATATATATATATATATATATATATATATATATATATATATATATATATATATGTATATATAATTCATGTATGGGCCATGGCGGACCACGTAGTGGTCCAAGTACCGTTAGAGGCGTTTGTTGTTGTTAGCCTTCCTTTGCGCCCATACTTGATTCGAAGGGCTCTGAGATGTCCCCCATGAATTTAACTTTTGACCTTATTTTAGTTTACGTTGCTTTAATAATTGCGAGCGTTTTCAGATCTAGTCCTTGTTCTTTCAAAATTTGGAATAAAGATTCGCGGTCAATAGAATCATATGCTTTTTTGAAATCCACAAATGTACAGACGAGATTTTTATTGTACAGTTTTTGATGTCTCAATTTTAGATTCAGTATCTGTTCCGGACAGGATCTGCCCGGTCGAAAACCTGCTTGATATTCACCAATTTTAGGTTCTAACTGCCCCTGTGCTCTGTCTAGTAGACATTGAGATAGAATCTTGTAACAAACTGGGAGAAGCGATGTCCCTCTGTAGTTGTTTACATCCGTTCTATCTCCTTTCTTATGTAGTGGATGGATTAGAGCATCTTTCCAATCGTCCGGAATCCGTTCGGTTCACCAAACTTTTTGTAGAATTTTGGTTATTTCCTTGATTGTACCTGGATCAGCGGATTTCAAAAGTTTAGTAGTGATTCCATCTTCACCAGAAGCTTTGTTATTTTTAAATCGCTTGATTTGCCTAATTATTTCATCTTCATTCGGTGGTAATTAATCTGGGTTTGTTTGTTTAGGGTTTAGTGTTGGTAATTTGTTTAAGGGCACAGGGCAGTTTAGTAGTTGTTCCAAATATTAGGCAAGTTATTTGCTTTTGTCTTGGTTATTTAGAGCTAATTGTCCGTTTTGACGATGATTTGAAAGCAAAGACTTTGAGGTTGATAGCCTGTTAATTTAGTTTTAAATGTTTTAAAAAATTTCGGGTGTTATTTTTTGGAAATCTTTTTCTATTTCATTAAGTTGATTAGGGTTAAGACATAGGTTAGATGATTAAATGAAGGCTCTGTAGATGCGGCTATTAGGATTATTTCTAAAAGAAAGGTTCGATTAGGACTTTTTGGTGTAATAGCCTCAAAATTGACTGGATACCTTAATAAAAAAAAATATTAAAGCAATTATTATTTACTAAAGAGTTTTGATACCAATGATGTGAAGAAATGATCATTACTCAACAATCAGACATCTCGAAAATCGAAACACAACAAAAAAAACTATGTTCGGAGTCATTCAGAGCTTAGTGCGGTTCATTGATGTCGGGCACGGTGTGAATTCGTTTGTTTTTGTTTTGTTTTGGACGAGTGGCGCACGCCGACGACCGTTGGCCAAGCGACGGTCACGTGGAGGAAGGCGGCAGTGAGGTCCCCTTCCGCCCCCCTGGGCCGGACCCACCCAGTCAGGCCGCCGGAAGAGACTGGAGTGGGTTTGGTAAAAGGTGTGCGTCGTGCAGCTGTTTTTCTTTTAATTTCGCCTTTTTTATATACAATTTGATGAACACAATCTGATTCTTTAGAATATTTCGTCGAATATCCGGTTGTCCGGAAAATTCCCAAGGATTTTCCGTTAGTTTCTCTTTCACCACTTGTAAACAAAAATCTGTGCTGGATTACTAATATTTATTTATGCGTTTATTATTAGTAACATTTATTTCTTGTAGTATTTATAATGTTTACTTTTAGATTCACTTTGATTTGCTTACAGTTATAACTTGCATTTATGCCACATTACAAATTTCGATTTCGAAAAGGACAAGAATACTACCCAAACAAAAAATAAGATTTGTGCCGTTCTCAGAAAGGATTCTTTTGGGGGAGACAATGATGCAAAAGTGGTTTGGTTGATTCAGCGACGGACATTTTTATCTGAAACACCCCCATCAAAGTTAATGAGTTAAATCTAGCGGACCGAATGACTTCCGTCGATCTTTTGCCGAAAAAATGTTGAGATTCGATTTCTGAAGCAGATGACAACTAATTATGAAAAGTGGATTGTATACAAAAAACGTACATTAAAAAAATCATTAGGGTTGCCTGGGTAAGCGGTTTTAAATATGGTTATCATCCAGAGACGATTATGCTTTGCATATGGTGGAATTGGAAGTGATCCCTACACTTTAAGCTTCCTTTGCGCAACCAAACCATCAACACCGACCTCTACTGTTCACAATTAGATCGACTGCAGGCATTAATTGAAGAAAACCGGCCAAAATTAGCAAGCAGAAAACACTGTTTCATCACGTCACGACCACACGTTTCAATCAGAACCCACCAAAAATTGTTGAGCTTCAATTGGGATATTTGTTACATCCACCTTATCGACCGGACATTGCACTCTCGGACTACCATCCATTCCGTTCCATCCAAAAATTGTTTAAATGGAAAACCTTTTAAAACGGAAGAAAAACGAGGCAAATTTTTGCCTTAATGCGTGAGAATGGTACAGCGCGCGGAGCGTTAGGGTATAAAAGATACCCTAGTGGAGGAAGTGACAAAAGCTATAGAATCGATGAAAAATGGCAAGGTTCCAGGAAAGGACAGTATAGCTGGAAATGCAAAAAAATGGTGGTTAAACTAAAAAATGCTAAAATATAGTGGATGACACATAACCAAGAGAACAAGTAGGATTCAGAAGTGTATTAAGTACAATGGATCACATCCAGGTTAAATAGCAGGGCATAGAAAGGCCTAAGGAATGCATACATGTGCTTGGCATTTAGCGCTTATGAAAAAGCATATAACTCAATCTTAAAGCAGGCGTAATGGATGCATTGCTTAACCATGGTGTTGACAAAGCCCATGTGAACTTATTAGGATTAAGCTATAGCGAGAGATCACCCTGATGATCTGAAAATTGAAATTAATTTAGGCATATTGAGATAGTGTTTAAGGCTATCAAACTCAAACCTGGTCTGAAAAATAAAGTCTTTGATCAGTGCGTCTTGTCCGTTATAATATACGGAAGTAAAACTTCAATACTCACATCGCAATCCCGCATTTGGCAGGCCTAATATAATGTTTAAGAGCAAACTCCAACTTTGCCCGAAGAGAAAAGTTTTTAACCAGTGCATCCTGCTCGTTAAGTGAGACTTGGATACTCACATCGCAATCAATTAAAAAACTTCGAGCAGCACAGAGGGTAATGGAAAGATGTATGTTTGGAATTACAAGACATGACAGAAAACCCTGCACATGGATCTGAGGACAAATAAAAGTGTGTGACATAATTGGAAGAGTAAAGAAATTGATATTGAGGTGGACAATCTTGGAATGAATAACGCTTGATCATAAACGTCTACAAAAAAGACAGAAAGCACGATGACTTGTTAAGTATATTGGACCCGAATGTCAGAGGAAAGCTCAGGGCCGTGAGAGTTCGCAGCATGCTGAAGAGACCTTCATCCTGCAGTGGATAGACATGAGCTGATGAGGTGATGAGATGATGATGATTGATGATATAAATTCGAATGGCTTGGTTTGTTCGATTGCCTATATTACGGTCACTCTTTCAGAGAACTGATGCTCGGCGCGGTGTGACAATTCGACAATGTACGAAATTGACATATGTTGACCATGATGCAAAATTAGCTGTAAAGAGCTTGCAATAAGAAATGAATAAACGTTGTTCTATACATACAACTATAATTAAGAGTATATGGAAGATTAGAAGTTGGTAAAAATGAAATTTTGGGCATGAATAAAAACCAACAAATATATAAATAGGATGGTATATAGATATAGATAAATGGAACACTGGGAATGAGACTAATTCTGAATTCAACCAGGGCTTACTTAAGAGATGAGTTTTGAACCACATCAAAACACTGAAGCTTTAAAACAAGAAGTTTTAGAAGCAGACATGAACTGCGGATATCTCTTTTTGGGTTGGGAAATCCATTTCAACCTGGAGAGGTTCTTGGTGGTACGGATTCGAAAATGGAAGATATATACCTTTCAGCTCAGATGGTAGTCCCAGATAACCAAGGAATGTAATATAGTCGATTTATCGGGGAAAAGTGAGTGGATACCTGAGTGGAGAAAGTGATGGCCGGGAGTCTATAAATGGTTATCAAAAAGCTGATCACCTGAAAAGGTTTACTATGAACTTAAAAAGTGTCACATGTTCTTGACCTACTTGGTTCTACTTTCTTTCACCGAAGAACAAAAACACAGAAGCCCCCAAACGTCAACTTCCTAACAATATTATCACATATAATGGGACTTAATTCATTCATAAACAATGAAACGCCCAAATTTCTTGTAAAAATAATCAGAGGAATTCACGTCGGAAAAAATTCGCATGTCAATAGCATATTTTTCTATTTCTACCTCTTCAAGGGTTTCAAACAAAAATAATTCAGTCAAAATGTCCAAAATATCAAGGCGGGATATTATTTGAGCATATTAAAACGTTTAAGCATCGAACTCAATGTTTTGAACAAATTACTATTGTGTATTTCTGAAACTTACTATTATTAGTAGTCAGATTATTAAACTTACTAAATACTAAATAACTTTTGCTTTCGGCATTAGATTGAATCATTTCCCGATGATGCTAATATGGTTAGCGAAACGGGCGTTGGGAAATTTAGCAATTTAGCAGGAAGAAAAGGAAGGAGCACGAAGGAAATTTAGCAGTTATTAATGAAAGGCAACAAAATAACATTTAAATTAACAATAACATCTTTGGTAGAGTGTGATAAGCGCACACTCGCAGCTAATAGATGTGTATACTTGTAGTGTATTCTTAAAAATGCTATGTCATCCAGAAACACTAAAGTCTGAATCTACAAGTCAATCGTAAGACCAGTGTTGACTAATGGGTATGAATCTTGGACAAAACAGCAAGAGGAATCTTTCAGTAGGTAGGTTAGAATATATGGACCTGTATTTAACCGTGAACTCCAAGGTTGGCGCATAAGTGGGAATCATGAATTAAAACCACTAATAGAACAGGATATAATAGGGTATATAAAACACTAACGGGTAAAATGGAACGGATGTATCTGAAAATTGCCCAATGAACTTGCTGCGAAGAAACTTCCTTTGTACAAACCCCATATAGCAATCGCTCAAAAAGAAGGCCAAGTCTGCGATGGCGAGATGACGTGGTCATGGCCTTAAGGAAATTGATGTACTAAACTGCAAGGAATAGGGAGAGATGCAAAGCAGTTGTAAGGAAGGCCAAGGCTCTCTATGGGCCATAGAACAGTGTGTGGGTGTGTGTGTGTGATTTGGTGTTTAATGATAAATCTATTGAGTTTGGTGTTTCACATCAAAGGTTCCAATAAAATAATTGATCTGGTTGTAAGATGAACTAAATGTGTAGAACATTATATTGTCGTTGATATAAAAAGCGAAATGAATAAAAATGTGGAGCAAAAACATAACGGAAAATAATTTAATGACCACGAGAAATTCTTTTGTGTTCAGAAAGAGAAATCGTTCAAGACAGGTATGCCGTAGCCGGTCGACCCACACGACGAAATATCATTTGACATCGCCCAAATGAGCATATTTAAAAACAATAGATAAATTAATAATTATTAATTTATAATGCGAAACATCGGTAATTGTGACGTCCGCCTAGAATACAATTCCCCGTAAATTACTGTAAGCCCACCATTCTATATTATTTTAATTGCATCAATTTTAATGCATTAACTTTTGCGGTAATAAATATGTGTACGCGATAATTATTAATTATTGGTATAATTTCGCCGTTGGATTATTCCGTCCCCGATTCTGTTCACTAATTTTTGTCCCATTATTTCATCAGGAGCACGACTATTCAAGCGAATCGATGTATTAAAGAATGAATTATCCATAACTTTCTTTGTTGGTATTTGTTAAAAGGTAATAAGGTATTTAGTAAAATTATTTCGAAAAGTTCAGGCATCATTTCACGATGATATTTATGTTATTTGTTATATTATTCATGAGAATCGCTGTAAAAGCATATACAAGAGCTACAAAGGGCGGGAGAATCATTTGGCTTGAGAATAAACCTGAAAAAAGAGTCAGCTCGTCTTTAATATGGTACGGTTATATAGATAAGACTGTTTAGAGGATGAGTGTTAAACTAAAAATTATTCCTTTTTATTCAAAACATATCCCTTCCGCATCAATACACCGCTGGGCTCGTTCATCCCATCTTAGCATATATTTGAACATGAAATAGTCACATGGAGATAAATTAAGCGAATACGGAGGATATTGAAGCACACAAAATTGTTTTTTCGCTAAAAAATCGCGAACAACGATGGTCCTATGAGATGCATCATCGTGTAAGAAAAAACAACTTCCCGGTGCTCGATATTCGTTCCTCAGCTCGAACAATTTTATTTCACAAACTCCCAATAACACCCATATAATATTTGCCAGTGATATTTTAACACTGTGAAACGAATTCCTGAAGTATAATATCTCTAGAGTCGCAAAAACAACATTGTCTTTTTTCGTGACTTCTGGAAACATAAATAATTCGATTTCGGAGAGCCTGGGTACCTCCATGTAGCACTTTGTTTCAGCATCGTACTTGAAGCACCAAGTCTCATCATCAGATACAATCGATTCCAGAAATGTGCAGTTCTTTCTGGCTGTTTTAGTAAGGCCCTTTCAATATTCAACGCAAGCAATTTCATGGTCCCCATTTAAGGTGTGAGGAATAAATCGAGCATAGACTTTCCATTTGTTTAAATCCTTAGCCAACATTTCGTGAATCATGTTTTTGATCCTATTTAATTTCCCCCCTATCCATCTCACAGTCGAATTCGTATCGTAACGCACTTTTTCATTTCAAGCACTTTTTCCACCAAATTTTGTTTTTTTGGCCGCCCAAGCTTTGTATCACCTTCCAAATCATCAGTGGAACACACGTGTATGCATAAGCAATCATCACCATATACTTCTTTCATCAATTAAAGTGTTTCTATATATATATATATATATATATATATATATATATATATATATATATATATATATATATATATATATATTTGTTCAATAGGTGGTGCTAGCAGTTTTTTTTTTATTCAAAAAGTTCCGTTATTTTTCCGACATACTGCGTCTACTCTTATTTTCCTCTTAAGAAAAGAAGAAGATAAGCATGTTATATATGCGAATCGTCTTAATTGGATGTTTCATCATGGCACTATTTTTGCTTTAGTGATTAGTGTAGATTTTGTATAGGTGATCATGATAACTTTTCGGAGTAAAAGGTGAAATAGTACTTTCATTTTTAGAAGACTTTAAGCGAGATCTTCATATTTATCACTAACAGAACAAAAACCTAATAGCATTGGTTGAACTCTTAAGCGATGATCTCCACCTCTAACACCATTAAATGAAGCATATATACTTGAAGTATGTACACAATATGCTTGAAATACCTTATTCAAAGAAGACATAGATGATATAATTCGGTACATGACTGGATAATTTACCGAGTATTATAATAACCGTGGGGGTCGATATGATTTTTGTAACATTGGTGAGAATGCTCGTTTTGAGTTTCATTTAGGTAGTTATTAAAACACCTTTTCACAGAAATGGCCTAGCACGACTCATTTTCAAGTACCTGCTTCTCCTTTATATCAACAGATCATTGAAAATATTTGTAACTGACTTTAGACTGGTCAATGTAGAAATTTCCACAAGACCGTAGAGAGGTTAGAGGTTAGATTTTCACAGTATTCTATGAACCTTTAAGGGCAGTTTTCTTTTTTATAGTTTACTTTGTGTATGTTTCGTTTACAGTACAACTTCTAGTCGTCGATTTTGCAAAAATCCAGCGGATAAGTTTTGTTATATATGCGGACGATTTATTTTAAAGTCACAAGCTTGATATATATCCGAGAAAGCCAAAAAAGCATATATTTTATATTTTAAGTGCTAAATTAGAGATCAAGATAAAAGTTGGGCTCCTCATGTTTGCTCTGTAAATTGTCACGTAAATTGAGTGCAGTGGATGCATCTCAAGAAAAATTCTATGGTGTTTGCTGTTCCTAGGGTGTGGAGAAAACCTATTGACCTAAGGTAAGCGATTGCTACTTTAAGTGATACAAAACTAAAATAAAGCATATTTATTAGACCTCAAGTAAGGAAGCTTCTGGGTGATTTCCGTTTTGAAAAAAAATTAAATGAAAAGGAATTGGTATCTTGGAGGTGTTTTGTAGTTGTAGTGAAAGGATTTCTGGGCAACAAAAAAGATGAAAACTACAGAAACCTCACAGGTGAACTCTTGAAAGCCTATGAAATACTAGGGTGTCGCATGTCCTTAACAATGCATTTTTACACTCCCATTTGGATTTTTTCCGGAAAATTTGGGTACGGTAAGTAACGAACAAGGAGAGAGATTTCATCAGGATATCAGCACGATGGAAGCAAGATACCAGGGATGCTGGAACCCATCTATGTTCTGTGACTACTGCTGGTTTTTAAAAAGAAATGCTGCTACAGAATACGAGAGGAAAAAGTGAAAGTTTTTGTCGCTGTATGACATCTCATGTAATATATTTTTTATTTACATAATCCTCAGTAATGCATTTGCATAAATTTACCACGTTTTACATGTTTATATTAAATAAATAGTAAATTGTAAAAATATGTCGTCTCCTTTTTTTCCCACTACCGACCCCTTGTAACAAAAAAACTGTACGTGTTACAGTAATTAGCTTATCATTTTCGGATTTAGGACCAAAAAATACTTCATATACACCTATTTTCATCAATGTTACCTCAAAAAGGTTAAAATTTTTTGACCTGCTTTATTAATTTCGTTGTACCAAAAATACGGTAAAATCATATTATAATTTACGTACAAATTATAAAAATAATCTAATAAAATATATTTTTAATAGTGTTGCGTTTCTTTATTCCCCCTGATAGATAGATGGATGCGTAAAACAAGATATATCTTTTAAATAAATAATAGGAAATAAGAATAATAATAAGAAATAATATAAAATATTGTGACAAAACAGTTCATGGTCATGAGAACACACTATCACACACCTCAACAATAATTTTTCGCCAAAAATTAAACAAACACCGTTTCACAAGCATTATATTCACAGGATAACGTACTGTGTGATTTTCCTGTTCTCTCGATTAAAGAAATTTCGTGGAGGCTGTTTTGAATCGATAGGAGCCATTTACATGGAGATTAATCAGGCGAATACGGAGGATGTTAAAGCACACAGAATTGTTTTTTCGTCCTGTTTTCTTGGTTCTCTCTAAAGACCTGAGGATTAAATCAAGCGCAGATCTTCCGTTTGTTTAAATAATTGATCAAAATTTCGTCATGTCTTTGGTTGTATTTAATTTCACCACCCTCCGTCTCACAGTCGAATTCACATCGTAGCACGATCATTTCACGAACATTTTCCACCAACTCATAGCGAATTTTGTTTTTTTGATCGGCCTGGCTGTGGGTTGTCTTCCAAAGCATTACGACTGTCCTTATACCACTTGAACACGCGTGTACGTGATAAGCAATCATCGCCATAAACGTCTTTTCATCAATTCAAATGTTCCTGTAAAGGTTTTACCGAGTTTGAAATAAAATTTAATGTTAATCCCAACCCAAAAAAAAATATTTATTAACATTTACTAGTAATGTATTTATACTATATTTTACATCAGTTTATTTGTGTTAATCGTACAGTATAGCAATAAAAGTGCCTCAGGATGCAATTTCTGCGTTTAATAGGACCGGAATTCTTGCCTTGTGTCAAGAAGATTTCTCGCGACATCAAATTGCTACTCTTTAAATATTGTTCGGAGTGCTGTTAGCAGAACAATTCGAAGATTCGAAGAAACTGGTGATGTTGCCTCACTACCCACAAGTGGCCGAAGAAGGGTTACAAGTGAACGACAAGATCGTTATCTTGCTCAATATGCATGAAGAAACCGCTCAGAACCGATTAGAGCGATACAATTTCACTTCCAACGGTCGTACAATCGTGCTACAACAAGTCGTACGGTTTCCAGAAGACTTTTCAACGTTGAACTGCATCGCAGACGCCGAATTAGAGTTTCCTTGTTAAGTTACCAGCAAAGGCAAAAGGCGTTTCCAATGGGCCAGAGAGCATCAAGCCTGGTTATTGCCTCAATGGAGAAACGTCTCTTTTACCGATAAAACAAGAATCGGTTTAATCAGCGATGATTATCGTCAGACGGTTTGGAGGGAGGTAGGAAGACAGCATCGCCTTAATACAGCTATTGGAGTAGCTGCATATTAGGGCACCAGCGAAATGTTTTGGGGAGGAATATTTGACAATGGAAGAACAGAGCTCATTCACGACCCACAAACAATGAACGCACATTTCTACTTGGAACATATCATCAGACCTGTTATTTATCCATTACAGCAAGGAATTGGTAACAATTTTATCTTTATGGATAATAACGCCGGCCCGCATAAGGCTAGGATCGTCCAGATGCCGCCAGACGCCACTATCGCCGGATATGAATCCTATTGAACATTTGAAACTATCCTTCTACAGCTATTAATCGTAGTAACAATCCGCCAATAAATCGCCAGGAGCGAATTTTAGCCGCGCAAGAGAAATGGACCAATTTATTACAAGACACTATAATATAATAATCTAATTATTGGCATGTATTGAAGAGTTTACGCATTAATAAGAAGTAAGGGAGGTAATACTGCCTATCAGTTGAACAATATTTATATTAATTTACCTTTTTTTGAGAATATATTTTATTTTATTTTTAGATACCTACATATTTTTTTAAAATATTTATAAAAACCAAGAACAAAAACAAAATTACTCAGTTTTTCTCTTGTACGCATCCACTAATCATTTAAGTTTTCTTTTGAAAAAATAAATAAATTTACTTTCGTACCAAAACAAAAATAAAAAGGAGGGTGCATGACTTTTGCCGATGAGTGTATATTCATTTTTAAGCAAATCATGATGAAAATTAAATGAAGCACTCAATGACGGCATCATAAATCTATTTCTACGTGTGTGTAGAGTTTTACCTTTTTTATGTAACATAATCAGAAAATATAGCTTGGGTTGAATAAAGATAAAAGGAATGAATGTAACTGAAAGTGCCACTAGCTATTCGTAATAATAATTCATTTAAGAGATCACTATACGAAAAAACAAAGATTTTAAATACCTTTCACGTTAAAATATATATTTATTAATTCTTTGCAAGATCTATGTAAAACTAGATAACATAATGATATAGCTACACTTTAAATACACAAAGGAATTTTGCTGGCTCGTATAAAAATATGTATGAAAACCATTTCAGACTTGTCTTTAAATCTAACTTGATTACAACTTGCAATTTAATACAAAATATACACACATTTATATCTCAATTAACGATCAAAACATTATGCAAATAACAGCAGCGTAAAAAACCGATTCTATTTAACATTTCCATCGTCAATAATCATATGTTCGAGATCAGCCGCGTCCGCCGCAAGATGACTGACATCAGGCGGCGCACCCACTGCACCGACTACCCCGAGGGATCACCAAGCCCGGTAGCCTGGCGATTTAGCCTCGTTTCATCATAAATACGCCGCATTACTCGCTCCGAGCATGCAAAGAAATCCCACTCTAATAACTTACGTACTTATCTAGATCTGAAGGAAAAAGGTTGAGGGCCCGCGGGTCGAAAACGCCGGCCTGGCAGTTTTATTTCCACGGGACTCCGTAAAGTACTCAAAAATATATTTTTACTCGCGTCATATTAAACGCTTATTATAATGCTCTAATCTTATCTTGTGTTTTAGTGGAGTTTCCTGGTGGTTCGAAATCAAAACAAAAATACAATTGTATTTTTAAATTATTTTCATTGCTAATCTGATATACAGGGTCTTCATTTAATCCCGGCCAAAAGTTTCAGATCATTACAGTGATTTTGAAAAAAATAGTACTTTTTCATTAGTATCACTAACAGTTTAGTATCGTAAGCAGGTTATTAATTCATAATATAAACAATCTTAGGTGAAAAAATATATTATTTTTAGAAATATGTCCGGAAATAACGTCGAAATATTTTGTGAGGTGACTCTAGGGATTAAAACATAAAAAAAGTTCCTCTAAACATACCCCAAAAATTGCTTTTTAAAGGGACTAGAGCCCCTTAAAGGGGGAACTATGAAGATGGTTTTTTGGCAATATTTTCGAAACGGTTTATGCTAACGTCGTGGAACTCGGTATACTTCAATAAGTTGGAATGGAAAAACGTTTTTTGTGTTAATAGTTGAATATTTTAGTCAGGGTGTCTCGTCGCATACTGGGTGTCTCCTTGCAAAATGCTGCCATAACTTTTTTGTTTGTAATTCTTTTAATTTTTTAAATCAAATTATTGAATCGGAAATATTTTTAGGTAAAAAAGGTTCTCTTATTTCATCTCGTTAGGATAAACCGTTTTCCAGAAAATTGACTTTTTCTAAATCGATGCACGATTATATGGAAATCGAAATGCATCTTAATAATTAAGTAGGGGGCTGTCACTGTTAATCTTTGTCTTTGGAGTTTCGTAAAACTAGACCATTTACGCAATAAATATACGTCTAGATTTTTAATTTTTAAACTACAAAAAGTTCCTCTTTTAAGAGGTTCTAGCCCCTTTAAGAAGCAGTTTTTGGGGTATGTTTATAGGAACTTTTCTATGTTTTAATCCTTAGAGTCAGTCACCTCTAGGTGGCTTCTTCCTACGATCTTTCTCATCTCTACTTTTCAAATTTCTATATCTATCGTTATTTAATCAGCTGCTCTCTTTTTCTGCGCCGCACATTGTGCAGAAACAAAAATGAGTTCAAAGTGTGACTCATGAAACGTGAAAGTGTTCATTTTCTACTAGGTAAGCATAGATAATCTACAATAAATTTAATTTTGTGTTCAATGTAAGAGGTTTTGGCAATTCTAGGCATAAACAATATCCTTGTATTTCTACAATATACTTATTGAAATAAAAAGTTTGAAAATCGCGCGCTTACGCTTACGGGTCATACATAATTGGTCCTATATAACTTTAAGTGGGGACTTAAGTGCACTTGGATGACAGAATTGTGTGCAGATATAGGAGGCGTGTATTTAGAGGACGTGCACTTAGAGGTCTTTGACTGTATATGTATATGTATATATGTGTGTGTGTGTGTGTATGTATATATATATATATATATATATATATATATATATATATATATATATATATATATATATATATGTATATATATATGGACCAAAGCAATCCTGGAGTGGATACCGCTTGATCGCAAACATCCGCGAAGAAAACCGAAAGCGCGATGGACTGATGACATCGTTAAGTATATGGGACCCGAGTGACAAAGGAAAGTCCAGAAACGTGAAAGTTGAAAGCATGCTGAAGAGACCTTCATCCTGTAGTGGATCAACACAGGCTGATAGTGATGATATTTATGAGAAGTTTAAGGATATTTTATCAATGTTGGTATTTTATTCACAACAGCATATATTTTAAAATATTTATATATGGTATTACTTTTATTGTTTAATAAGGTAACAAAATAAAGCAGTCTTTTATATAATTAAAAAATGTTTCAAAAAATAAATAAATTTTACATTTTTAGTTGTATACAAAAAAATCTTGAGAAAGCAAAACAACAAACAAATTTTAATATAGAGAATTACCTCCATGGTGGTTGATAACACTTCTACACCTATTGTTCATAACCAAAATAATCTAATCTATATCTTCTTGGGGTCAATGTGCCTATTCTCTTCTTAAAATCTCCCTGAATCTAAAAGCATTTGGAATGTTGGCCATGTGTGGGGTAATTCTTTATTAGAGCATGTCCCATACATGCTCGATTGGATTCAGGTCTGGAGATTGTGCTGGCCATGGTAATACGTCAATTCCCTCGTTGACTAACCAGTCTGTCACAACACGAGCAATATGCGGACGAGCATTGTCGTGCATGAGAGTCGAAACTTTAACCTCCAGCATCAGCGAATAGACACACAATGGATTGGAGAATATTATCCAAATATCGCTGAGGTGTCAAGAATCCATTTGGAAAAATGAGCTCGGTTCTATTGGCAATAATGATTCCATAACAGTACCGCCTCTCCTAGACGTGCCTCAAACGTTCCAAATCGCCGGATCGTCTCCACGCTCTTATTCGACGAGAATCAGAATGAAATTTAAATCTGGACTCATCAGTGAACAAAACTGCGAACCAAGCAGTTTCACTCCAATTTTGAAATTCTCGACACCAGCCTAATTTTGCGCCGTGATTGCCTTGTGAGAGAAATGGGCATCTGAGCGATCGTCAAGAATGGAGATTGGCTTCATGGAGACGATTTCTTACAGTATCTCGGCTAACAATTGAGTTATGATGGTTGAAGCTGGTGGAGTTTTAACAATATGTTAATATCGGATTCCAATTTTGTTATCAGTCGCAAATCGCCACACTCTGTGATGTGTAGTCTGTTCCTTTTCTTAACCTGAAAAAAATAGTCCAGCGGTGCCAAATCACATGATCATGAGTGATGGTGAGTTTCCCAGAAAATCAGTAAGTCTGTGATCCTGATTTATTGTTGTTGTTTTCCCTAAAGCCAAACTGGTGAATATGGATTGTACAAGGGTATATCAAAAGTATCTGCATGAGGTACCTAGTTATTCACTGTATAAAAATTCTACAGCTCTTTGGTACTTCTAGTTCCTCTGAAAGTGTTTTAGTGCCTGTTCTAGAATCTGTAGCCACACCTCCTTTTAAATCGTCGGCATCGAGAAACCATGAACGGCCTTCTTCAAGACTCATGTCTCCCTTCTGGAACTTTTTGAACCAGAGCTGAGCAATGTAGACTGATATGGCACCTACCCCCTCTACTTTGCATCGCTTTGAAGCCTTTTGTAAAATAATTTGTTAAAATTGCCTCAAATCTTTGTTGAATATCATTATATAAGCTTTTTTAAGAAGTTTCGTTTACGTGTAAACGTTTAAGAGTATTAAAAGCAGGGGAGACTAACGGTGTTTTGATAATTTTGAATCTTTTTTCAACTAAAAAAGGAAAACAAATATTTTTTTGTCATTCCGAAACATGGAGTCTAGATCGTTCTAGAGCCACGTCCGCCCGACCATTGTTCTTCGGTTGGCGGCAAAGACAGAGAAAACTCCGAATGTAAATTTGCTTTTGCGTTTTTGTGATGTGACTGGCCTACCGTAAACTAATGTTAATGTACATGCACTTCTAACTGTTGAAAAATCGCGAAAAGGAACTGTGAGCATTTTGCGAGGTCTTTTTTTGTCCCCAGTCAAACGTTCTTTCTGGAGAAAAGATGTATGGTGGATGGTTCTCCATGCGGAATTTTAGTTTAGCTAATGGTATTTTCAGTTTCTTTTCAAAACTCTTAAGAATATTTTTGTTATTGTGTGAGGATATGTAGTTTTTTCCTTTGCTGCAGCAGTTTCTTTCAGACATTGAGTAAAAATATAAGTCTAATCATTTAACATATTAGTTCGACAAATAATTTGGTTAAATTCGAGATACATTTCAAGATATTTCATTGCCCTTCGGCAAAATGTTAATTGCTCCAATAAATCTCAATAAAAATATTCCTAGTTTCTTAAACGGTGCCAGAGCCGGAACTTCTGAATAATTTTGGCAAAAATAAAATATTGCTAAATTATGATTAAATAATAATAATACTTATTATTATATATGCCTAAAACATTGTTTATTGATTTATATATTTTGATTTATTAGTACAATAAAAATCATAACTTAAATGTAATTATACATTTAATTCGGTTTCGCTCTCACTGTCACTTTGATCTACATTAATAATAAGCGGTTCTATATTATTAGTAAATGATACATAAGAATTTTCTATTTTAATAACCTGGTTAAGTACTATCTATAACCTTCCTACTTTATGATGCAGCACTTGCACTTACGTGTCGGAGAAATGTTTTCTGCTCTAACATTGGATTTTACGTGATGCCACATATGCTCAATTGGATTAAACATATAATAATATGGCGGAACTCACCAGTGAAATGATTATATCATGTCAAACGATAAAGCAATATTTTGCAATTGTACTATCCTTAACCATTTTAATGTGGGAAGTGACCACCGAATGGTACGAGGAAAGATTAGGATAAACTGCCGAAAAGAATTCGAAAAAATGATCAAAAGATCAAAAGGTGGCAAAGTGAATTCTGGGAAGCTACTGGAGAGGGGCAGAGATTTTGAAATTACTTTGTCGAACCATTTAGTTGTGTTACAAGACCCAGAGGAGATGGAAATTACAGACCAATATAAAGAAATCGCCAACAATGTGCTTAAAACGGCGGCTTCAATAGCACCAGAAGGCAAATGTGAACAAGGCAAATGAAAAAACGCCGAACAATGAAGAATGCAGACAGTCGTTTTGGCAGGGTCGAGTACGTTGAGCTTGGCAAAACTATAAGGAAACTTATTCGAGAGGAAACGCACCGATTCAACATGCAGCTGTTGCAAAAAACTCTGGAAAAAAACAGGGGAATTAACAAAGCTAAGAAAGAAAAGGACACAAATGTTTTCGTTAATGCGTGAGGATGGTACAATCTGCAGGAAACGGACGGAAATGTTAGAGGTTGTCCGAAGATTTTATTCAAAGTTATATGAAGACCAGAATCAGACACGAACAGCAATGCCTACTGAAGAACAAATGCCGGATATCATTGTGGAGGAAATGACAAAGGCTATAGACTCGATCAAAAATGGTAATGCTCCAGGAAAGGATAGTATAACGGTGGAGATGTAAAAAGCTGTTGATCGGACCATACATAAAACACTGGCAAGATTATACACAAAATGCCTCAAACAACAAGAAGTACTCAGCTTATGGAAAAATGCAGAAGTGATTTTTTTACATAAAAAGGAGCATGGGAAGATTTAAAGAGCTACCGCCCAATAAGCCTCCTATCAGTGGCCTACAAAGTTTTCACCAAGATAATATCCAAAAGAATACTAAGAAAACTTAATGACGCACAACCAAGGGAGCAAGCAGGATTCAGCAGTGGATTCAGTACATTGGATCATATCCAGGTTCTACAGCAGGTCATAGAAAAACACAACGAATACTCTATGCCACTGTACTCAAACCGCGCCATAATGGATGCATTGCTTAATCAAGGTGTAGAGAAAGCCTATGTAAACCTGATAGGATATATGATGAAGCTTCAGCGACAGTCCACCTTGACGATCTTGAGGTGGGAATAAATGTAGAGCGGGGCGTACGGCAGGGGCACACAATATCGCCTCTTCTTTTCTCAGCCTGCCTGAAAGAAGTGTTCCGTAAGTTGGATTGGGAACAAGATGGAATAAGGATTAATGGTGCGTACTTAAATCATTTTAGATTCGCAGATGATATCGTTCTTTTTTCACAAGACCCAGATGAGCTGCAAAGACAAGTACAAGAATTGCAAAGGGCTGGGGAACCATTTGTCTTGAAAATAAACCAGAAGAAGAGTCAGGTCATGTCCAATAAATTTGCTGAGGACAAAAGGATTTCTATTTTAGGAACGGATTTGGAAGTTGTGGATCACTATATATATATCTTGGGCAAAGGGTTTTAATGGAAGGGGACACCGTCCGGGAGGTGGTACGACGCGTTAAATGTGACTGGCAGGCATTTGGCAGGTTAAATATAGTATTTAAGAGCAAACTACCGCTTTGTCTGAAAAGAAAAGTCTTTGATCAGTGTGTCCTGCCCGCTATGACATACGGAAGTGAGACCTGGACACTCACATCACAGTCAGTTCAAAAACTTCGAGTAGCACAGAGGGGAATGGAAAGATGTATGCTTGGCATTACTAGACGGAATAGAAAGACCTGCACGTGGATCAGGGAACAAACGAAAGTGAATGGCATCATTGGAAAAATAATGCAATTAAAATGGAAGTGGGCAGGCTATGTAGCGAGGCGAAAGGGACAAAAGATGGACCAGGGCGGTCCTAGACTGGATACCGCTTGATCGCAAACGTCCACGGAGAAGACCGAAAACACGATGGACTCATGATATTATTAAGTATATTGGACCCGAATGGCAAAGGAACGCTCAGGACCGCGAGAGTTGGAAGCATGCTGAAGAGGCCTTCATCCTGCAGTGGATTGATACGGGTTGATATATATATATATATATATATATATATATATATATATATATATATATATATATATATATATATATATGAGATTTCGCAAGACAAAATCGCGGATAATCAAACCGCGGTCGATGAGGGATTACTGTATACTAACAACATGTTTGACCTGAACTGATAAATGTGCATATAAACAAAGTTTTCTTTCAACAATACTTGTCAAACTTCTCGTTAGACAGTCGATTTATTAATTCTTCTATTGGAACCTTTAGTGTAAACAATACTTGTCAAACTTCTCGTTAGACAGTCAATTTATTAATTCTTCTATTGGAACCTTTAGTGTGAAACACTAAACTTGAAGAGATTTACCACTAAACACAAAATCACTTTTTTTTAACTGCTCGAGGCACGTTTCGCTAACTATGTTAGCATCATCAAGAGATGATTTAATCTAATTCTAAAACTAAACTATGTACTATTTATAAACCTATACTAAAAACCCTACCTAACGAAGCGTGTAAAAATCATGAATCGTGAAGTTTACTAAGCCTTACATTAATAATTGAAAAAGTTGATTGAACGGGATAGGCCCTTTATCTCGGTTCATGATTTTCATCCAAAACCCTATTATTACCACTTTTTAACACTTTTAATTAGTCTTAAATTACTAATATCTATACTGTGGTCGTGTTCGATTGTATGTTGGACTGGACGCGTTATCTTGCAAAATGGTAATGGTAACTGGCTACCAAGATTATCCAATCTCACGCCCTTGGATTATTTTTGTGTTATTATGTTAAATCTCTGGTTTAAAACTGGAAATGAACCCCGAAGTGTTCTTGACTAAACGAAACATTCAGGCCACCATTCAACATATTCCACGCGATATGGTTAGAGTAATCGAAAATTAGGTCTTCAGAATGCATTCCATCAGATGACGCTGAGGGAAACACTTGAACAATATTATTTTCAAACATAATGCCATTTGTTCTTCAATATAATATAATAAATCACTTGTAGTTATGATTGTTCCTCATTTAAAGATCTGACAGTCTTATTGGACATCCCTTTACAATTCAAGAGAATATCACAAGAAATTCCAATTAACAACTGAATGACTTGAAATTTGTATCATATATAAATAAGAGTATTTATAACCCGTTATAATAATGTTGACAGAAGGACATAATGTTATTGGAAGAAGTACTTTTCAATTTAATAAATAGAATCGGCCGAAAAAAGGACTGGTCGCCTGAAGCTAACGACAGAGCCATGTCAGTACCTATAATAAAGTACAGATGACAACAATCCATTTTTCGATGAATATTAAAATTATTTCAGACGCGAGTCTCATTGTGCTGTAGGACAGCAGGTCGACGATGAAAGTACCCCTAATTATCTTGTCCGAAGAACAGGACCTGAATCGTGGCGAATATCCGGCCCATGTCAGTTCTTGCGGTTTTCCTTACCATCCAATAAAAGGTTTTTTCATAACGGACATTACGTTCGAACAACCGTTAACAAATTCTTGTAAATACAGTTTTTATGAAATATTAAATAAAATATATGAGTTACCCATAAAAAGCGAGTCTTTATAAATAATTGCCCTTGAATACGTCTCGCAGATAAAAAACAAGCCAGGAAAAAAAAACTAAGCCAAGCTAATTAAGTAAATCATGCCAGGGGAAAATTATAATTTAGAATTAAGGTAACGAAATTTATAATAACATGTAAACTACTGGTAAAGTCCGTTTCAAGATATTTCGTTGCCCTTCGGCAAAATGCTAATTGCCCTAATAAATCTCAATACAAATATTCCTAGTTTCTTAAAAGGCACCAGAGCCGGAGTAATTTAACTTCTGAATTATTTTAGGATAAATAAAATATTGGTACATTATGATTAAATTATTATTATTATGTATGACTAAAACATTGTTTATTGGTTTGTATATTTTGAATTTATTACTACAATAAAAATAAATCAATGTATCTATTAGTACAATAAAAATTATAACTTAAATTTAATTATACATTTAATTAGGTTTCGCTCTCACTGTCACTTTGTGAACCACAATAATAAGTGGTTCTATATTATTAGTAAATGCCACATAGGAATCTTCTAGTATAATAACATAGTTAATCGAATTTATCCAACTTTCTTTGGGAATACTATCACAACCTTCCGAATTAATGTTGCAGCTCTAGCACTTAGAGTCGGAGAAATGTTTTCTGCTCTAACCAGTGGATTTTACCCGATGCCACATATGCTCAATTGGATTAAAAATACAGTAATACCGAGGAAGGTGTAACACCACATGTCTCATATCGGCAGTAATGATATCACATACATATTTCTTTTTAATATTAAATGTCTTTAATATTTCTAGAACATCACATTTTTTATATGTACTTTCGAAGTATATATCGTTTTCTAACATATAGTTCTGAATTTCCAATTTAGTGTTATTTGCATTAGAAACTTAATTTTTTTGCCGGTTATGATAACCAGCATTGTCCATTACAATTACTTTTATTTTTCCTTAGGCACCAAACCGATCGCAAGTAGAGTGCAAAAAAGTATAAACTACAAATGATGTTTGACAAATGATGATAATCTCCTGAATGTGAGGTGATTACGTTGAAATTCTTGTTTTCGTTATTTCTCAAAAGTGCAGAAGTGAGACTAAAACCTTAGAAACATTTGTCCCCAGCTGCAATATCAAAAAGAACTTGTTCTTGGTATGCAGATGAATAGAAAAATATGGATCAAGTGAGTTTTAAGTTTTTCTTATAATAATATTCTAATAGGGTTTATTATATTTTAATGAAAAGGTAACAGTTAACTTTCCAATTCAATAACCCCTCCCCTTATTTACTCTACCCCATTTCTACCGGCTCGACCACCTACCGACTCCTTGCCCCCGCCCTCCATACATATTGCATTTCTTACATGAACGCTTACAAGCAAGAACAACGTCCAATCGACGTCCCACGACGGTCCCATGAACCTGTGTAGTCTCTAAATAATAAAGGGGTTGTTAGCGCGCCATCTATAATTCATACAAACAAATATAATCAAGTATTAATGGCTGTTAAAGTTGCACGGACGCCGAGTGACGTCAGAGACGCCCCGTCCCCCCATCGTCATCTAGATGGGTAGTAGGGTTGTTAAGGGGAGTGGAGGGTGATTCGCGCACGTCTTGTTGCCCCATCGAGTGCGAGGTAAATTTTTCAAACAGCCAGAATCGTTTTGGCAAAAGGGTCACTTCTTTTATGTAAAGAATTTTTGGATTTTGAGGGAAGAATGCTTTATATATGCTATATATATATATATATATATATATATATATATATATATATATATATATATATATATATATATATATATATATATATATATATATATATATCAAAGTCACATACCATATAAACAGGCCATATCAGATGTCGGGTATAATATTATATCAAACATCATGCCATCCTACGGTAGATGCTACTAGCAGCCTAGATTGGGCGAAACCGTCCATGCCCAAAAAAATCCCGTATAGTGTATTAGGTATGCTTAAAAAGTTGCATAGTGGGCCCTCAGAAAAAATATTTATAAGCAAAGAAAATTTTCTCATAGGAGTAAAGCACCTTTCGTGGAGTTTTTACTTCTGCTTTTGCAGGGAGATGCGAAAATCTGTAGCAACTGCCAAATTACAAGATGATAAAACAACACTATACGGTGGATGAAAGATCAATTCGATTTTGTTTTACCTTTGTGGAAGCTGGCATTATTAATAATAACAATCAGGCCAATCAATAACGTTTCGAGCTAGCGAAAACGTTCAAAAAGGGGCTGAAACTCTTTGAAATTATTATTGTGGCTCCACCAGGCCCATCGTAGAGCTAAATGCAATGTACATCGTTAAATAACCGTTAAAACGAGAGGAAGTGATTGGTATAATTTCTAAAAAATCAGTGATAGGTTTTGATCACTATACTAAAAGTAGTAGGTTCAAATTTTAGTAAAACATTATAATATACTAAGTAAGAGCGAATGAAACTGCTTTCAACTCAACAATTGAATTGAAATCAACTGAATATCTGTATATTATATACAGACGGTCTTTTTTCTGGATAGAAAAACGCTCTCTGACGACCAATATTTGTCGTCTTCCGCGTACTCTTTTTCCTAACCATGGTAAGACTCATACGTTCCATCTGGTGTCCGTTTGAAGGGCGTGAGATTTGTCTTATGCCGTATTCACATGTTTCAGTTTTTGTCTTTGAGTGTTACATCTAACGCTCCATAACTTGGTGGGTCTTAAACCTTAACCAGTTTGTTTGCGTTTCTCCCGGTGAGGGGTCCAGGTCTGAATTCCGTAAGTTACAGGTAGTATGCATTCATCGAATACCTTCCACCTAAGGTGTTGAGGTATCTAACTATTTTTGAGTATATAGTTTAATCTACCAAAGGTGGCCAATGCTAATGTCGTTCTTCTATTAATTTCTATTTTTGGATTTTCTTTGTTAAGTGTAACCTTTTAATCGAGATGTCTATTCTTCCACTTGTTGTAAAGTGTTTTGTTCTAGTTCTGTATGTACTTCATATTCAGTGTTTGTTATTATTTTTTTGTCTTTGCTGTATTATACGTACACCTACTTTCTTCGACGCCAGTTAGCTGTTCTTTGTTTGTAGCAAATATTGTGACATCATCTGCATATCTTAAATACAGTTAAACCTTCTTTCCTATTCAATTTTTTTTTGAAAACATCCTCTAGAGCTAATATAAATAATGTCGGATATATTGGGCCATTTTACCGAACTTCTCTTTGAATTGGATTTGTTTCAGATTTATCTGATATCGTTGTTGTTTCTTCGTAAATAACTTAAATGGATATCATATATCTGTGACCTATCCTGTTGCTACACATAGTACGCATACTACACATATCTCTACATATATTTAGGCCAAAAGATAACAAATGCTAGAGACACTATGGTAGGCAGTAACTCAGCTGGTGCGCTTTCGAAAAATTAAGGAAAACAACAAGGAAACCAGTGTGTATTGTCTGTAATGACTTATGGGACAGAATCTGGGGTACTGACAAAAAATTAAAAACCAAAAAATCTGCTGCTTCAGTAGAAAGAAGAATGGCTAAAGGATAAGCCAAAACACCAAAGAGCTTAGGAAGGACAGAAACTATATAAAAATTTCGAAAGCTGTACGAAAGGATATAAGAAAATTTAATTCCGAAAACGTAAATAATATCATAAAGAATGAAAGCCTAAAGGTACCCAGACGAAAACTTTTTCAAGGCAAAAAAAAACATTTGTTAGTTGGTGGACAAATAGGGCAATGTCAAAACCAACAGAGAAGACATTTTTAAATTGGTAGAGATATTTTATGCCGACAAACAAAAGAAATCTTCGACATCCGAATAACCAAAGTTGTAAATCAAGGATCAGAGAACATCCAAGATATCACATTGGGTGAAGTAAAATGATCACTAATCGGGATAAAAAACAACAAATCTGGAAATGATGGAACAGTCATAGAAGCTATCAAAATGGAAGGAAACAAACTATTAGATGCATTGCGAATTATCTTTAATGAATGTCTTTCAAAGGAAACAACACCATCCCAATGGAACAATGCAATGAAAATATTACTACATAAGGGGAGACATAACGAATACCGAAAACTACTGACCTATCAGTCTCCTATCACATATATACAAGTTGTTCTTATCAGCCATGAGAACAAGCTGTATTCAGGACAGCCTACGGCACTAACGACCACCTGCATGCATTGAAAAACCTCACAGGAAAGTTGATGGAGTATAATAAACCTCTAAGGCTTATCTTTATAGATTACGAAAAAAAATTGACCCAGAAGGCCAGTACACGATATTAACAGATCTACAGATAGCAGAATTAACTACCGCTGCACTGTAGTTGTCAAACATATTTATGAAAACACCACCGCAAATGTCCCGACTCCACGACAACAAAAACAAATTTGATATAGAAACAGGTATTCGCCAAGGCGACACCATTTCACCAAAACTTTTCAATAGTCTACTTTAACACATATGCAAACACATACGATGGGATGGTTTAAGAGTGAACGTAAACGACGAAAAACTCGACCACTTGAAATTCGCCGACGACCTAGTCCTAATAAATGACCATCTGGATGATGCTAACGTGATGTTAAAAGATTTCAAAGATGTCTCGAATAAAGTGGGACTCAAAATCAACTTCATAAAAACCCAAATTATGACAAATTTGGTACTCGGCGGGGACGTCTACATCGATAACATCAAAGTAGAGGAAACTACATTTTTTAAGTAATTGGGACACCAGTTAGCATCAGCAGAGACAATTATATTCGTGAAATCTCTAGAAGAATAGGATATGTGTGGGCTGCTTTCGGAAATCTAAGATATATACTAAAGTTAGAGTTGCCGGTTTGTTTGAGGAGAAACATTTTCGACCTGTGTGTCCTCTCAGTTCTTACATTTGGTGCAGCGACTTCACCAATAACAAAACAGACAATTAGAAAGATACGGGTTACACAACCAGCAATAGAACGGACAATGCTGAGAGTTCTTTCAGAGACCGATTACCAAACACAGAAATACGCAAACGAACGAACAGATGTCATAGAAACTGAATGATTGATGTCGTAGAAACAATAGCGATGTTGAAATGGAACTGGGCAAGTCATGTTGCGAGAGCGGTTGATGGCAGGTGATTAAAACGAATCCTCGAATGGAAGCGTTCAGAAACAGGATCGAACACAATGGAGGTTCTTAAAGGAGGCCTACGCCCACCAGTGTATTTCAATGGATTAATGATGGATGGATGGATCCCAAGAAAATAGCAAAGGGCAAAATAGATAAAGAGAAAGACAACTGATGGAAATGAAGCTGAGTGATTGTAAAAGAACCTCTAAATAAGAGTTTAAACAGCAATTATTTATGTCTTATAAAGAGTTTCTCAATTCAAGTTAAATCATATAGTGCGTCTACAGGAAGGTGAAGATCGAGAAACACGTAGCGCAATGTGGGAAGATTAAATATTTGCTGGCGATATGGTATAAGGCTAAGCTATCGAGAAAACGAAATGGTTCAACGTAGGGAAAATTTAAGCCTAGAGGTAGCGATTAGTACCATTTTCAAAATGATAGTTATAAAGAGAGAGTTAGGATTATTTTTACTATCATAGGTACTAAATGAAATAGCCTTACATTTCTAGCAGTGGATTATCTAATTTTGAGTGCGCGCTAGTAGAAATACCCGGGTGGTTAATGTGGATACATAAAAGAGATATCTAAAGATGATCTTGTTTCTGGAAAAGAGGGTCTTGTTTCAATCCAATCAATCAGGTGTTTTTCTTGACTTTCTAGAATATAAAGGTGCGTTCTACCTCGCGGTTTTCCAATACGGACTATGAAAAAATCGTTTCCTTTCACCCTGCACAAAGGACTGTTATGAACCGATACAATTAATACGGTATATGATCCATAATTTAACTCCCAAAAAAAATATGTAAAAATTTTCAAATAGCAAGAAAAATCACATCCATGCTCCACGCAATAATTGATCATTTCTTCAGCCGTTCTCCAAACGTCAGCAAGTGTCTGGGTTTAAGTGCAAGGTTTCTGGCGTTAAGCCATCTGGCCATCAGCCAGGATCGACCTGAATGTTCGAAAATCAGCTGAAGAAACGATCAGGAGTACAATCATATACATCGGTCTTGTAACTATACAATGTACCTAACGTCATCCCATGGTAAACGTCCACAACACTTAGATTGCGTTAACTTTTCATGCTTAACATTATGTCAATTATCTCTGATAGTCGATTATCTGATTCTGAGTAAGCGGGAATAAAGCTGACCAGATAGATGAACTGAATAGATCATCTGGATGCGGAATATACAAACTATCTAAAGATGGTCTTTTTTTCTGAATAGGAGAACCGTCTGATGGTCATAAAAAGCGATTTATGTGCAAAATTAAACCCTTCCAGCGCCGGGCTAAAAAAAACGGCCTGGTGCCGAGCACATAATATAAAAATTAATAAAGCAGTATTTATGGGTGCAATTTTTGGGCAGCCGGTACGCGGCGGCGGCAACCCGATCCAGATTAAAACAGTTTATTTTAGATATTTATAATAGGACGCGGGCCGTTACGCTGGATCACTTGTCGCCCGACAAAAAAAATAATAAAAATACGGCGGTGGATTTATCGCTTTAATAACGGCGGGGGCGGCAATAGGCCGCCCATTTCGCCGCTACTGGAACCCCCTACCTCTACAAACATCTCGCTCTCCCTTTTGATGTCCGATTAAATGCAACGTTCGCGAACTTTTTTCAACTTTTTAAAATGTGGAACACAATCCATACGCTTTCGTATTTAAATATACCACGTTACAACTTTTAGGGTGATCCATTGATTTGGGTATTTACGTGTTGCATTTTTATAGCTCTTGAATTGTTTTTTTGAATTGGTTGTAAAACTATTTTAGATAAATCTTAGAAACATTTAAAATTTCAACACTTTATGGTATTATTTGATGTAAAAGCTAAAAGCTTAAAGCAATGAAAGGGGACAATAAGAACAGTGGTCTTCCTTTGCATGATGCACAGTGGGGCTGGACCGATGACCGATATAGCGGGACAAAATTTATTGACCAAGTTTTCTAATTAGGCAATTTGAGGTAATTTGACGTTGGTTAATAGTAGGCTCTATACGAGGGGTTGCAAATCAACCCATTCAAGTTGTGAACAGTGACTGCACGCCTGTTGTTTCAAAATTATTCGGTATAGTCTGACAAATTATCATGGAACGATTAACATCAGAGCAACGCTTTCAAATTATCGAAATTTGTTATTAAAATCAGTGTTCTGTACGCCAAACTTATAGAGCACTTCGTAAATTTTATGGTGCACATAATCGCCCAATCAAGTATTACAGAATTATCGATTAATTTCGAACATATTTCACACTGTCCGATATTAAAATAAAGACAAGACAAAAAACTGTGCGTTTCGAAAAAAATATCGCCGCTGTTGTTGGCAGTGTTGTTGTAGTTGCCAATTCGTCGCCGTTTTCAGGTAGTTAGGCTTTATTAAAGACCTTAGTCTGGTGCCTTATAAGATTCAGCTTGTCCAAGAATTCAAGCCGCAAGACCATCGTTTGCATCGTACTTTCGGTGAATAGGCTCTTTACTTAGAATTTAATCACCAATTTTGGTCAGCGACGACCAAATTTTGGTTCAATGGTTAAGTTAATAAAAAAATTGCCGCATTTGGGGTGAACATAATCCGCAAATGCTCTAACAATTACCGCTGTACCCAGAAAAATGAGTCGTATGTTGCCAATTGTACGCTGGTGGCATAATTGGGGCGTATTTCTTTAAAAATCAAGCTGGAAAGCACGTTACCACTGATGGCGATCGTTACAGAGCGATGATCAATGATGATTACTTACCGCTCCATATGTCATATAGCCAACACAACAATCGATTTATTGACGGAACAATTCGGTGAGAAAATTATTTTGGTGAACGGACCTGTCAATTCGCCACCAAGGTCATGTGATTTAATGCCTTTAGATTATTTTCTTTGGGGTTATGTTAAATCTCCGGCCTGTGCCAGTAAGCCAGTAACTATTGTCGCCTTGGAAGCCAACATAATTGGCTGGAAATTGGATTGATAGAATGCGCTTTGTCAGAAGTAGCCGCGGCGAACATTTGTTCGAAATTATCAACAAACGCTTAAAATCCTACTTATCTGAGCAGATTTTCCCAGAAGCAGCTGAATTTGTTCCAGGGAGAGGTATAATGGCACAGTTATTCAACATTCAACAAATAATCGAAGCCAAAAGCCAGAGAAATCAATCATCCTGTATACCTCTGTTTTTTTGAGTATCGGAAGGCGTTTGACAGCATAAAATGGGAGAAATTACGGCAACGGTCACTTTCATAAAAGGCTTGGATAATTTTAACACGTTGTTCCAATGTGACTATTTTTGTTTTATGTTTCTAGCTTAGAAATCTGATGTTGCCGTTGACAAATACAGTGGCGTTTCAAAACTATTCTACATTGTAATGTGGAAACTCAATTTGAATCACCTTAAGATACGTTGATCGATATAAGGACGGAACACCAGGGAGAAGAGGAAGTTATTACAAATTTATTTAATTGCCAATCAACAAGAGATACTAGCATCTTAAAAGTTCTGATGGACAAAGCTTGAATGTGCTCACAATGTGCGTTTTCATTTTAAAATGGCGTTACTGTTACGCGAATATTAAATCATTCGACGGTCCGTGTATCTTAACCATAGGTTTGGCTGCGCTTTCACGTTGTGTTAGCCACAAATTCAATTTCTGATAAAAATAAAACCAGGATGTTTATATGAATTAGTTTCGATAACACTTGCGTTGAGTACTACATTTAAATTGCTGTAATTAAAGAGTAAGGTAAGATTATGCTACCATTTTATTTTAACGCCATTTTGTTTTCGTGATAGTTCTAACAGTTAGGGTTTAGCTGTTGTGTAGCGCGGACGTGCAAGTTTTATTATTGATAAATACATGCTAAAAGAACGCAGTGAAATTGTACTTAAAATATTTCAACTATTACGACTTAACGTAAATAGAGGTTAAAATATTCTAATTGTCCGGCGTTTCATAAAACGAGAACAAGAATTCGGAACAGTTGTTCAACTCCAATTCGGAACAGTTGTCCAACCCCAACTGTTCCCGCAGGCCCGCATCAAAGGTCCAAGAACAGTGCGAAGCGCTGGAAATATTGCGCGTGTGAAGGAGAAACCTCGATTCGACGTCGTGGTGCATAATTGGGAAATTTTCCACCAAGTTTACGGCGAATTTTGAGCAGTGACTTCCACATGTTTTCCTATACAATTCAAATGATTCAAGAGTGTTGCCTACAGTCGGATCTATAGGGTGTTTGCTGCATCGTTTGCCAAATTAAAATGGCCGGTAGAAAGGGTCGTTTGCTATCTCCTCAGCCTCCATAAAACATTATTGCGCCCACAGGTTTTTTTATGTTAATTATTTAATTCTATATTTGAAAAATTCTAAAAGTTCTATGAAAATCAAAATTACATGCAGGCGACATTTAGTTTTTTTATGGACTCGCAGAGTTTTTGGAAAAAGTAAAAATACATTTAAAGTCCAACTTTAAATTGCATATAAAAAACTAAAAGGTTTCATGTTCTTTGAATTCTTTAAAAAAATCTCTGATTTATCCTCTAACGGTATGCATTCATGCCATAAAAACGTTTTACCAACTTCACGATATTCGAGATGCAGGAGAAAAAACCTTTTTTTGTGTGTAAACAACACGCGCAAAGCAGATAAAAACTGTTATCTCCCTTATACACGGTAGAATTGCAGCATCTGCCTCTCTCTTTCACTAGTTAAATGGAAAACCAGCTCAAAAAGGGCGCGCCGTGGTTTCAGGTTTTTGACTCGCCGAGATTTGACTGTCTTTGCTGATTAACGCATTTGGTGTTCCCACGCAGCGCCGCTAATCTTTTAATTATGTTACTTGTGTTATTTGTTTTTGTGTTAGTTTTTGTTTAGTTTTGTTAGTGTTTTTGTGACATGTTGTTGATTTGATGATGGCTGCATTCTCTAATGAAGAATACGCGGACATTTTGATGACATATGGAAGAGCCGATGGTGTTGCACCAGAAGCGCAAAGAATATATCAAGAACGCTTTCCTAACAGACGCTTACCTAACAGACATAACTATATATGGAACGGACAATGCTGGAAGTTTCTCTCAGAGATCGAATACCAAATGCAGAAATACGCAAACGAACGAAAGTGATTGATGCCGTAGAAAGAATAGCGATGTTGAAGTGGGGCTGGAGGGGTCCTGTTGCAAGGGCGGTGGATGACAGGTGGACAAAACGAGTCCTCGAATGGAGACGAAGATCGTAAGCTTTCAGAAACAGAGGACGTCTTCCCACGAGATGAACTGATGACCTAAAACGCATCAAAATAAACTGAATACAGGGGGCATAGGACCGAACACAGTGGAAGCTCTTACGGGAGGCCTACATTTAAATGATGTATGTATGGTTGCCTACAGACAATAACAGATTAAAATATTGTAATGGCATCATAAACCACTTCCATTAAATTGACAATTTTCATAGAAAATTGATTTGATGGCTCCAGATTATTTTTTATGGGAATTTTTGGAGGAAAAAGTTCCGTAGTTAAAATTTGCAAAGAATTGTATAAAGCTGGTTCCACACCATGAAAAATTTACATGGGTCTTGAATTTACTGTGCGGTGAAAATATTTATGACGCAAAATTACCACACACAGCCAATAAATATTTCTGTTTGAACGCCCCGCTCCGTCTATGTGTGCAGTGGAATTTTTATAGGTTATATTTGAAATTAGGTTATCTCAACAAACGTCAAAAAGAAAGTTCTTTATATTTTTCACTGTTTATATTTATTTCCATATTTTCTGTAGTTTATACTTTTCAGTTTTGGTACAAATGCTTCATCCAATAACCCTTTTTATTGCTATTTTTTTTCTCTTTCTTGATTAAATTCGTCACTTCGTCTTTAACATAATAATATGCTGGAACATGCTTTGTCTACTATCAGTTACTCAATAAATAATAAATTTCAATATAACCACGTCACGTAGGTATCTTTTTGAAACCAAAAATAGTAATTTTACTTCAATAATATGTCCACACGCAAATCTTATGCGCCGGAAATTCCTTTAACGTTCGCGAGAAAACCGACAACAGATGGTTCGTGTGCGTGCTGTGCGGCGAAAATATTTGTATGTAACTTTGTGACAGAGCATCTGCATTGCCACTTATGTACTCCACATACAACCGGCAGCAAATCATTTTTTTATTGATGTGGACCCAGCTTAAAATATAATATACAAAGCAAAACACAAAGTATAAGTACTAACAAGTTTTAAACCAGAAGCTGGGTGAGAAGTCTAGTGTGTTTGGGGTAGACTTCATGAGCTCCTGGACGGTGCAGGTGTTTGGGAGTAATTCGAATTGCACGAGATGGGCAGTAGTCTGGGCAGTGGTTCATGTCCATAACCGCACAGCATCGATTCATCAGAAACCGCCCAACTGTTCATATTAATTTGGACCTGCAAACTCCGGATCAAAGTCTATTCAAGGATTTTCATATCACCCATTCCTGTGTCCTGGGGAAGTTCATCCCTTGGTATAAACTAATCTGGAAGATGTGCGTTTCTATCTGGCCACGTTGAAGCGTTTTAAAAATTATCGGCCGTTAGAGGTAGTATTGTTTTGCGCGGGTCTTATTTCAAAGCTTACCTGTATACTTCGGGATGAGTGTCAAGGCAGTCGAACATCCCGCCTCGTGCTGAACACATATCTCTTCGCCGACAAGACGGACAGCCATCTATAAGTCGACGGCGATGATAGTTCTCTTTGAGTGATCCCTCCTTTGAGGTATGTTGATTAGCTGGCCAAGGTATACACATGCTTATTCTTTTTGTCTTTTTGTAGAAGATTTTAGAGCCTGGTCGTTTTAGACCCCGTTCATTTTAGAGCCCGGTTATCTTGGAATACGGCCGTTTTGGGACCCAGTCATTTTGAACTACACTCATCTTAGTCCATGGGCATTCCGGACTGCAGACTTCTTGGACTCCGGTCATAGTAGGCTCCAGACTTCTTAGGATCCACGGGTTTTGAATACTGAACTATTCAATAATCGACCATCTTGGTAGCTGGACAATCCAGAGGCTGTATAGCCAGATATTACCTCAAAAGGACAAGACCGGAGATTACTCTATTATTATTTTCATTAATATTCACCACTGATTACTCAAATCACAATTTGTTTACCATAACGCTATATAGTTTGGTTTCATTTAATTTAATTTATGTTGATTTAATATAATTTATTTTAATTTTCTTTGTAGGCTAGACAAGAGCTCTTATACTATATGAACGTTTGTTTAAGGTTGAACCTTTCTCTTTATATGCCTAGCTAAGTAGGGTAGTTGTGAACACCACAGTTAGATTCCTTTTTGTGTTATAATTGTTTACTGTTTCCACTTTTGTTTTTTTATGTTGGTCTAACAATTTGTTTACCATAACGCTATATAGTTTGGTTTCATTTAATTTAATTTATGTTGATTTAATATAATTTATTTTAATTTTCTTTGTAGGCTAGACAAGAGCTCTTATACTATATGAACGTTTGTTTAAGGTTGAACCTTTCTCTTTATATGCCTAGCTAAGTAGGGTAGTTGTGAACACCACAGTTAGATTCCTTTTTGTGTTATAATTGTTTACTTTTTCCACTTTTGTTTTTTTATGTTGGTCTCTGAATTTGTGTTTGTGTGTATTAAATAATTATTACTGTTACTGAGTCTTTTTAATAAATAAACATTTTTCCAGTTTTTAAGTTTGTTTTTATCTCTTACGATGAAGTGGGTGACGCCCTATTGACGTACGGATAAGGAATGTTGGAGGATATTGATGTCCGGATGGCGCATATATGTAGAAGTTTTAGTTTTTTTTAAAAGACGATATAAATATATTATACAACAACAAATCTGCCTTTTTTCTTATAAATTTATAAATAAGCAAATTAGTAGCGTGATATTTATAAACCGGCTATATCAACAAATGATGGAAAAACGAAACCTACGTAAACGATTTTGGTCAATTTGGAAACGAAGTAAACGCTGCGTATCGTAATGATAATAAAAGTATTAAGGAAACGCGAAACAATTCTAAAACGATTCGGAATGACCCCAAGGAATCCGCTACGTCGTCGGAATATTTCCGTTAGCTGTCGCATAAATCCGGACGACAATGGCGATGGGCAGGACCTACCCGAAGGACAACCGCAATCCGAGTGCCTCACTTCAATAAATCGGACCGTTTGTCGTATTGGACGAGACAATCGTATGGGGCCCCCCTTCAACGCTAAATGGCCATAAAGTATTTTTAACAAGCGGGACATGTCTCTATTGCGACCGAAGGCGACCGGCTTCGGTCGCTCGATTGCTTGTTCCCGTTTTTCTCTCTGCTTATTTCTACGTTTTTTTCTGGTGTTTTGATGTCTCTTCTCTCGAAGAAAACGTCAATTTTGCATTGGAAATTATTACAATTGTTTTCGGCTTATAAACATGATCAGAAAACAAATCAGCAGACAGATTTATATTTTCAACAGCTGTAGTTTTGAGATAAAATGTTTGCCAGGCAGGTCAAGCACCATATTCACAAAATATGGCCGTGTGTAATATAATTTTGGTTGACAAATTCAGATTAACACTTCATGAAAAAGGCTTTGGGTCCGTTGAAGCCATAAAACAAAATACGCAGCCGAAGTTGAAACACATACCGGAGATCTCTGAAACAGAGTTGAAACCATTGCTTCGACTGTTCCGTCATTTCAGGAGTGTAGTGATGAATCGCCACAGATGGTCGTTCGGATTACATTTATACGTGTCTAAACACCGCTATGAAGTGACTTCGACGATTTCGACTGTTTACCAAACGCGCTAATAGCTTTATTATGCCCGAATGTTCATATAGGTTTGTTTTGTACGCGTTCGTTCGACCTGTTTATCGTCTCTCTTATTCCTTCATTCTACGAAAATCATCTCTCACATCAACGAGGCGTCCTGAGCATACTGATCCATCACATCAAAACTCAGTAAATTACATACCAGGTGTGGGTGTTAATAATTCTTAATTTTTTAAGAGATGGCGCTAGAAACAAGAGTCGTTTTACAGTCTAATATTTTATGTCATTTTGTTGCTAGGACAGTACCTTTCAAAACCCCAATGATATTTAATCGAATTCGAGTTAGTATAATTTTTTTTGTGTGGTAAACATATCGAGTTTCGAGCCAAATAGAGCATTTGCGGCTCGTACCGCTTTTCTTAAGAGAAAAGAAAAGAGCGAAGTGAATTTGAAGCGAAGTGAAGCCTTAGAAAAACGGTTTTCTCGGCATAAAGTTTTGCTTTCTCGGCATGAAAGAAAGACTTTCTTATATTGGATCGTGACTGGAGACGAAAAATGGATATATTTCAAGAATCCAAAACACTGAAAATCATGGGTTGATCTAGGGCAACCATCAACATCGGCCGAAAGATCGAATCGCTTTGGAAATAAGACAATGCTGTGCACTTGGTGGGATCAGAAGAGTGTTCTGTACCATAAGCTTCTGAAATCAAGCAAAATAGTTAATACCGTTCGTTACCCTCAACGAATGATCCATTTGAAATATGCATTAATTGAAAAGCAACCAGAATGGACTACAAGATACTGAAAAGTCATTTTACAGCACGATAACGCCCCATTATTTACAGCAAAAACGGTCAGAGACGCCATTTTTGCACTTGGCTGGGAACTCTTGACCAACCGCCGGACTTACCAGAGTTGGCCTTTTCCAACTGCCACTTGTTTTTATCGATGCCTCACGCAGTTTCCATGAAACACTCCAACAAGTACGGAGATGTCGAAAAATGGCTTGATGACTGGATCACTTCAAAAGATCTACGGTTTTTCTAGAAGGGCATCCACAAATTGCCAGAGCAATGGGGAAAATGTGCAGCTAGCGTTGGCTGCATAGTTTGAATAAACCATTTTTTTACTTTTCTCCTAAATTAAACGTGTTTTGAAGGGAAAACAATAAGAATTATTAGTCCCATACCTGGTATGGGAGGAAGCAGAGTTCCCATAATACTCGTCCAATTTTTCTAAGATTTCAACATATGAAATTCGTTTTTTTCCATGAGAGCAAAAATATCGACTTTATTTACTTTCGAAGACTATCAAAACAAAACTATATACGATGTCTACCATATTCCAGAAATGTAATTTTCTTTGAGATTACATCGCCATCTATCGGAAAAGTATCTTTTCACTAAAGCAATATATTTTTTTCTAGAGCAAAACTATAGAATCTAGTCAAATGTTTTATATAATGCGCTGTTTATCAAACTTGAAGTTATCAGTGGTATATTTCGGAACATTTTTTTTCAATATTTGTCCCACATTACATTAATTCAAATTAAAAAAAAAATACCTAACAATAACAAGGCCGTTTTTTGCGTATACTCCAAACATATGATTACAATTATGGCAGCAATTTTAGATTTCAATTAGACCTAATTTTCGTACACTTTAAAAAAGTACATATGCAACACGAAAGTAAAGACTCATTGTTGTTTAAGCGCGGCGAAATTGTTGTAATTACACATCGAACTTTGTCAATTTCCACTTTTCCGAGAACCGTAATTAAATATAACTTGGAAAAATTATTTATCGACTTGTACACAAAAATATTCTCAATAATTCAATGGGATGATCGATGTGGTGTTGAAGCGATGTACCATGTAGACGATTTAAGCCGGTTTCACATTAACCACAACCATTAAGAATTCAAAATGTCCAAACAGTATTGTTGATACTTGAACGGAAGCGGTAAAAATGTTTCAGTAAAGATATTTTAAAAGTTCCAGTTAGGATATTCCTTGGAAGGATATAGAAGTTAGAAGATGCAGTTTCTCATCCATAGAAAGTTGATTGTGTTAGTATGTAACAAAAGTATTTGCATTTTTGTCTTTGTTAAATAAATAAAAGTTTATGTCCTCAAAATCTGATTTCAAATTTTTGCTTCGTATATATATATATATATATATATATATATATATATATATATATATATATATATATATATATATATATATATATATATATATTTTATTTATTGGGACTTTCGGTGAGTTAATAAATTTTAATTTTTTTATTGTTTTGTTGACGTTTCGGTTCAATAACGAACCATCCTCAGAACAATTCAATATCTAATAAAACAATTAATTTCCCAAATTTTTTAACTAAGATATAATTTTTTTAATTTTTAATTGACATATATCTGACCTTATGTCACATTATGTCACAAAAAAATTAAAATTTATTAAATGACCGAAACTCCCAATATATATATATATATATATATATATGTATATATATATATATATATATATATATATATATATATATATATATATATATATATATATATATATATAATAGTTGGTGCGTCTGTTAGTGATCGTGTAACTTCTGATTTGACCGATTGAGGTTATATTCCCACAATATATTTCTTTGGTCAAAACGATGGTTCATAGCTATTCTAGAATCCGATGGGTAGCGCTGTATTCAAGTTATTGACATTTTTTTTCGGTCCCCTTGCCGTTGTAAACTTCCTTTAAACTATCATCAGCCCGTTTCGATCCACTGCAAGATGAAGGTCTCTTCAGCATGCTTTCAACTTTCAAGGTCTGGGTTGCTCTGCCACTCTGTCGCTCGGTACCGATGTCATCAATCCATCGTGTTTTAGGTCCTCGTGACGTTTGCGATCAAGCGATATCTGGTCCATCTATCGTCTCATCGCCCCATTTCAATTGCTTTACTCTTCTAATGATGTCACACACTCTCGTTTGTTCTCTGATCCATGTGTAGGGTTTTCTGTCTCGCCTTGTAATGTCAAGCATACATTTTTCCATTCCCCTCTGTGCTACCCGAAGTTTATGAATTAATTGCGAAGTGAGTGTCCAGGTTTTACGAATGAAACTGTAAGACGTACTGATTGAAGACTTTTCTTGTCAGGCAAGGTGGGAGTCTGTTCTTCAACACTATGTTGAGCCTGCCAAATGCCTGCCAGCGAGATTTAACACATCGTTCCACCTCCCGGGCGATATCTCCCTCCATTGAAATCCCAAGATATATAAAGTGGTCTACAATCTCCAAATCCCTTCCTAAAACTGAACTTTTATTTTTTTTTTACTTTTCTCCTAAATTAAACGTGTTTTGAAGGGAAAATTTGAATTTATTGAACATAACCTGACTCTTATATTATCTAACTAAATATTCTTGATTCTGCTTCTATTGTAATCATTTTTAATAGACACATTTTTATATTGGAGTAAATCATTTACTTTATATGTTTTCCGAATGTTAAAATTTATTTATACCGTTCTTCCTAATAATTATCTAACATTTTCATATTTACTGACTACCCGATACTTTTTATTAATTTAAATGTTAATATACAGTTATATATATATATATATATATATATATATATATATATATATATATATATATATATATATATATGTATATGAAAAAAAAATTAAAGTGCTCTTTTAGTACTTACAGTTGTAGAATTTCAAATATTAGCAAAAGTAGCTTACCTAAAACAAAAAGAAAAATATTTTCAATTTTTCAATTACAAATGAAAATTACATTAGCACATATTCCTAATTAATAAATAATTAGTGTGTATTACTTAAACAGACGATTAATTTGGGGTGTGGGTTAGAATAATAATAAATAATTATTATAAATATTTGATTTGGGAAATAAGTTAAAATAATGGAACATGTCAAGTTTTATTTTGTTGGTATTCACAAAGCGTCAAAACCCTAAAGACCCGAATTGTAAAAACTTTTGCGCTGACATTCTCACTTGGCCTAAGATGATACGACTTTTTCTTATTCAATGTGCTTAAGGAAATGAAATAGTCAAATAGTCTTGTATTAATAAATTCATAAGTTTCATGAGTATTAAAGTAATTCCACTGCGAAATATTCAGTCGACGGTTTTTAACAAAAATGTTAAATGATTGAAATAAGTCGCGCAATTAAGACAACTTTAACACATTATGTCGAAAATTGCTTGAGAGCGACTAATGACACTCGTGAGATTTACCAATTAGAGGGAGAAGGTGCCGTATCAATCCGCATTGCCGAGCTCTGAGTAAAAAAAAACGACAGCGAGACAGTCTGTCTTGAAGATAGGGGAAGATCAGGTCGTTCACGGTCTCTCGATGCCGAAGTTTGAAGAGCAGTTGTGCGTGCAGATCCTAGAATAAGCACCAGGAAACTTTCAGGGGAATTGGGTGCATCTCGCTACTACCGTTAACCGGTATTTGCGAGGCATAAGAATGGCGCATATTCTTATGCCTCGCAAATACCGGTTAACAGTAGTAGTGCAGCAATCAGTAGCAACCACGTAATTTTTTTTTAAACAGTGAATAACTAACTAAGATCTTGGACTAAAAGATAGGCGACCTCATATTTTTGCTCATTTTTACATTTGAATTTGAATTCTTGAGTTTAGAACCGCGTGAGCAACTGAGGCCATTTGACAGCCCGTACAAAGTATATAACAAATAAAAGTTCAAGAACTAGTAAAACAATTGAGTATAGTAAATATTGTATAGATCATAACTCATATCTTGAAACAACTGGCAGAAGGATTGAATGTTGCCCAATCTACCATTTCTGAACGTTTGCATGCATTGGGAAAGATCCAGAAAGAAAGAAAATGGGCTCGGTATAGAACTGAAGGATGGAGACATTGAAAGGTGAAAAACCATTTGTGAAATTTTGCTTGCCAGGCAGAAAATAAAAAGATTTTTGCATCGAGTTGTCACAGATGATGAAAAGCGGATCTATTTTGACAACTGAGAGCGTAAAAAATCATAGGCAGACCCAGGCTAGCTTTCAACATTACAACCAGTGAGTAATATACATAGAAAGAAGGCTTTGCTGTGTATTTGGTGGGATAGTAGGGGAGCTGTGTATTACGAACTGGTGAAACCTGGTAAAATGATTATTGGCGATCGATATCGACAAAAATTCACAACAAACTGAACCGAGCATTGAAGGAAAAACGACCAGAATACGCCTAAAGACATGATAAGGTCATTTTTCATCATGACATGGTTCGGCCCCATGTTACAAAATGTGTAAAAAACTCTTTGTAAAAAGTTAAATGGTCATACATTTTGTTTTGTGGCTGGAGATCAGCAAGTTATATTTTTACTAGTTTGATAGAATTTCTGCAGCTGTCGTTTTTGGTTTTGATCATATAATGTTTATTGGTTCGTTATTCAGTCTTCATTGTTGTAATTTCCTGTATGATTTCCTCCATTTCTAGAAAATAAATGGACTGAGGCTATCACCCTTATTACAAAAACAAAAATACTTTTGTCACACCATAGGAAATTCCCCTAGTCGTAATCTAAACCAGCCTTAAGACACTGCACTATCGATCAGTCGTAGGTCAGCTCTTCAGTTCACCGCTTGTTTTCGATAATTCACATTTACTTAAACTGCCGCTCTATGCGCCATACAATTTTAAAAACTAATACCGGGTAATTTCGCATTTACCTATGCGGTCGGCGTGTTTTATATGGTCCCGCCCCTCACCTTCTGCATATTTCATGGATTCTGGCCGTTCCTTTTTCAACGAGCAGTTATTTAAATAAGGCGAAGATATGACCGGAGTCGTTTCTTAGCGGGATTAAATATTTTATGGTGTGGGGGGAAATGAATGATGGAGGGGTGTGGCGGTGGTTTTGGTGGTGGCGATTTACAGGCAGTTTAATATTTAAGCAAGGGGATACTTTTAAATATATTCTTCAAATTTTCATTTCATAGAACAGACAACTACGGTCAAAACTATTGAGTTCTTGTGTATTGATATTCCTCATTTTATATAAAGAGTTTTCCAATAAAAGTTGAACTGGTTGAACACTGGTTGAAATGAAAAAGTCACTCGTGGACTGTATATTGAGTCAATTCACCATGGAAAAATATACGATAATTGAGCTCCAGAGCATTTCCGACAAAGCGCACTTCCGGTTTACTGAGATTGTGAACATACATAAGTGCCGGATTTTTATCGATAAATATCTTCAAGTGATTAGGGAGTTACCTCTTCATCTTCAGAAAGTCATTGTCTGGTGCGCTTTTTGGGCTAAAGTGATTATAGGACCTTTTCTTTTGAGGACGATGGTGGAAATCGTGTTATTCTTAATGGTGAAGAATAGCTTTGGCTTGAACTGATAAATGTGGAAATAAACAATGTTTTCTGTGAAAAAAATACTGCGACTTCATCTCGCCAGATGGTCGATTTTTGCAAGAAAAGTTTCCTGGACGCATTATTTTAGGAAATGGTAACGTCAACTGGCCACCAAAGTTATGCTCTTGGATTTTTGTGGGGTTATGTTAAAACTCTGATTTGCAGAAATAAACCTCGAACGCTTCTTGATCTGAAAGGAAACATTTAGGTAATCGTTGAAAATAAACCACGCGATATCCAGAAGGTTTTGAACTGCGTTACTTTCAAAACATTATGCCACATCTATTCTTCAAGAAAAAAAAAAATTAGGATTATCACTTATGGTTATCATTATGCCTCATTTTAAAGTACTGACATTCTTATTGGACAAACTTTAATGTTTGATGTCCACAAAGTATTAAAATTGTCAATATCTATTAATTATCGGTAACGCAGACACGAAATATATTAATACATCGGTCAATAAGTCCCCATTCTGACATATAAATGGCGTCACTTACGAAATATCCAGTGGTGGACTGTGTCAATCTTCAAACGTCATGTGTCAAAATTTCATAACAATCTCTCTGCTAGTTTCTAAGTTGTTGTGCTTTAAGTGATGCTATTTGTGTTACTTATAAAACAATGAAAAAAAAAGAATTTCGTGTGTTGATTAAGTATCGCGTTTTTGTTTTGTCGAAGCAAAACAATGGCTTGAGAAACATTACGTGGATTCTGTCCCAGGAAAATCAACCATAATTGATTGGTATGTTGTTGGGATTCCAAAGGAATAATCCTCACGGATTTTAACAGAGCAGTACTACAGTGAGTTGTTCGACAGATTCGATAAGAAATTGAAGGAGACACGGCCCCATTTGGCTAAGAAAAAAGTGTCCTTCCATCACGATAACACACAAATTGCACGAACTGCGCTACGAATTGGTTCCGCACCCACCTCACTCGCCTGACCTAGCACCCAGCGAAGAGGTTTTCTGAAGAGGTCAATCGCCGAGACAGAGGCGTATTTTAGAGAGTTTGAAAAATCGTATTTTTTCGAGGGGTTAAACAAATCGCACCAACGTTGGGAAAAGTGTATAGACCTAAAAGGAGACTACGATGAAAAATAAAATTAAATTTGTGAAAAAAAATACGTCTTTATTTCAAAGACTGGTACTTATTGATCAACCATCGTCATTTGGAACACCTGGCATCTGTTTTTGGCTGAAATTGAAGCTGATCCTAAATAAATGCACCACAAAATTAGCGATCAAGCTTAAAACTTCATGGTCTACAATACAAGGGTGTTTAAAATAACTGAGCAGAAAAACTGAAGAAAAAGCAATGGTTAACACCAGGACAACCACCTTTATCCCTGAAAAAGTGTTACTCTTAGCATAGTGTGATGTTACAGAAATTATTCGCTATAAGATTCTAAATCTTAAAACTAACCATAAGTCCTGAATATTATTATGCTTGGTTTAAAACGTCCAAGACTGATTAATTAAAAAGGTGTTATTTTGAAAACTGACAATATAAAACCTCATAGTGCCAGACTAAATTACTCAAGGAAAAATCAAAGAATTAGACTGGTAACAAATTCTTCCACCGCATTCTCCTAATGCTGCACCATCAGAGTACCATATTTTCAAATCCATGGAACATTTTCTTCGTGGAAAAAATGTGGGACATTTTCTTCGTAGCACTGATATGGTATTAACATGAATTATATCATACCGAGTGTATTATAAAGTGTGTGAGTATATTATAATGTAAGACATCGTTGATCGAAATGAAATAAATTGTTGTTAAGAAATAAAAACATTAATTCTCAAACCTTTGGTGCTTTCCTTGCTAGGTGAATACATATTAGAACGGTCCATGGTAGCATTTCAATAGGTTATAGGGTAAAATCCGACATCAGATACACCTGTAATCAAGCTGGGAAAGGCCGGAAACATTCTGAGTAGTCTTTTACGTAGGTTGCTCGTCCGGTAGGTTTTATGCGAAACTAAAGAGTTAATAATTACAGAATGGCGTACGACCATGTACCAAGAGCACTAAGATTATGAAGAAAGTGAGAATATTCGCGAAGAGAAATGTGAACCCTCAGGGAGAAAACAGGGGAGATGCTTTCAGTATCTGAATGAACAGTATTTAGAAGGATTTTTGGTGTTATGAATGACAATGAAATTTGGAGGATTAGGTATAACTTCGAATTCAAGCAATTGTACAAAGATCTGGATATTGTAGGGTTCTCGCCTTAGATTAGCGGAATACGTGGCAAGAATGTCAGAAATCCGAATAGCAAGGAAAATCATGGAGAGGTAAATAGGGAGTGACAGAAAAAAAGCTAGACCAAAGACACGATAGCAGGATTATGTAAAAAAAGCATCTGTACGTCAAGAACTGGCAAGGGACTGCTGGAGATCAATTCGGTTGGAGGTGAAGGTTGAATGGGGTGATTGCTCATTGAAGAAGAAGAAGAAAAAGAACAGTTAAGAGATAAGAATTACCTTTTACCGATGGCACCTGTGTACTGTAGATATCATTCAGTAATTACACAAAAATAAAACAGAATTTTAACAAAAGTTGATTAAAATACGTGAAACATATGTTAATGGTCATTTTAAACATATATTTCGATGCGACTATCAACAAAATACATACTAGAAACATTAAAAAAAAGCAAATTCAACATTTATTCCGTACAATGACGCCGACATACGCCAAAACCATATAAAAAAAAACAATTGGCATGTTTTTATCCGATTTCCCAATTCGACTAGTCCACGACGCGAACAGAGCGCCATCTAGGCCATTATTTCCCCAAAAATAAACACACGAACAACGCAAAACCAAAAAAAAAAAGATCCCGCCCAAAAACGAAAAAAGAAGAAGAAAACAATACAAAACCCCGCTTGTCCGCCATGCCACATCGATTGTTCTTTGTCTAAAATCGTTTAAATTCTTTAATTTTTTATTGTCGATTTCCCGTTTGAAGAGATAAAAATTTTTAATTTAAAATCGCTATCGCATTCCGAGTTTTTCGGAACTAAAATAGAGTTTTTTTCTTGTTTCTTGTATTTTTTTCGAGAGGGATATTGTTTATCCACATGCGGTTTTAGCGAAAATGACTGAAATAGATTTTTTTTCTTTGTGATGCGAGTTGTACACCCTCATACGGGCGTTTCAATTGCGCTTCAATTGAACTTATTGAACTTAGAATTTTGAAGCATGACAGTTAAAGATCTAGAACTTTTTTTGGTCTGTTAAAAGGGAATGCCATTTGCCATTCCTAGGACTTACCGAGAACCTATCAATCATTGTTTGTTTTGCAATCCAATTGATGTTAAAGAGGATAAAGTATCTGAGTTCTAGCCTCTTGGATATTTCTGAAACTCGCGAGAAATCTGCAAATATACAGATGAAAAAAAATATTGGCACGTCTGGTTTTTTCCCTCAATTCTTAAAAAAATCAACTTGTCCTTCGATAACGAATTTTGGTTGGAGACCGATTAAATTGTTCTTAATGCGGAGTTGTGCTCCGTTATTTCAATTTATAAAATAACTAAAATGTTTTCGACCTTTTTTGCAGATCATTAAGTAGATCATCATTTTGTAGATCCTTACAGAGTTTCGAAAAATTTATTAATGAAAAGTTAGAGGAAATGGAATGATCTACAAAAAAGGTCGGATATTACTTTTCGATAAAATTGATAGTTTCGTCGAAAAATTGTAAAAATGTAAAAATTTATTATGCATTCAACTTTAGCCTCGAATAACTTTTGGACCTCGAGTAAATTTATCAAAAATTTATAAGGTACTTTTTTTGAAGAACGTTCAATTTCCTACAAATATATGGCATGTAATGAAACAGACGACCCGGAATACAGAATATTCAGATGTTCAACTTTCATTAAGCAACGGGAAGAACTCAGGAACCGTTTGGGACCAGGATGGCCACTCCGGAGGGACCAATTATTGGCGAAGCTTGCACAACTGGATGAGATCAGTCTGCTGGGAAGCTTCGTGGCGGAAAGACTGGAGTAATCCGGCTGTTAGAGGGATTTTTGTTTTTCATTCTAGAAAATTTTTCAGTTCAGGTCAGTTAGTTTATATATTTTATGTCTTTTAAGCAGAAAGATACTAGTTAATTTTTATACTCTTTGTTTAAGTTAGGAAATTTACTTAATCATTATATGTTAACTTAGTTCTCTCTTAAGATTTGTATTTCGCTGGACGATATTGGATTGGCATTGCGCAGAGTTCAAAATTTTTTTCTTAGAGCACATTAAACTTGAACATAGCTTTAGTTTTCAGGGGGCAATCACGGAAGGTTATTGGTAGTTCCCGGACCACGGCCCATCTTGTGGGATCCGCCCTCAACCTTTTTGTTTAGCAGTACCAATCGAAGAATCGGATAGCATTATTATTTGTCTTTAATAAATAAAGAAACTAGCAGAACAAGAAGAAGCAAATTTTCTTTTAAGATTACCTCGTTCAAGGTCCGATCTCTTTGTTAAACTTTTTGCCTTAATACTGTCAATTAATAAATAATTAATTAATAAGCATAGACCAAGAGGGGCACCGTCTGTCCCCTTCAGGGCCAGACGGTGGAGAGGGTTATGGTGGGACCCCTTTGCTTCTTCTTCTTCTCTTCCTACAAATATATGTAATAGTCTTTCTACAGTAATGTTCCGCTGAAGAGCAATAAAATTTCATAGTTTAAAAAAAAATCAAATATTATTTAAACGGGAAATTGAAATTTGCAGTGCAGCACCTCTAAACCTGGGTCCACACCAATAAAATTTTGTGTGTGTGTTGAATTTACTGGAACATTTTCTTTGAATTATCTGGTGGACAACAGATGAAAGGTGCGCGCGCGCGCTATATATACATATATATATATATATATATATATATATATATATATATATATATATATATATATATATATATATATATATATATATATATATATATTTATTTATTTATTCACGTATGGGCCTTCGGCCCACGCGAAGTACAGTTAGAAGCGTTTGTTGTTCTTAGTCTTCCTTTGCTTTCGTCAGACCAAGTTGTTCCGGTCTGCCTACATTTTTCTCTCTGGCCAACCTCCCAAACGTTAATCTTTTGTCTGAAAGAGTTTCCATCCTGAATTTCACCTTGTGTAATATTTGCTGATCTTAAGTCCTCTTTAATTGGAGCAATCCATTTAATTGTTTCTGTTTTAGCTCTACTCCTATTTTCATAAAATTTAACTAATAACTAGTTAGCCTGCTAGGATTCATCCGTTTTATGTGTCCGAAAAACTTAAGTCTTCTTTTTCTCATATCGCTATGTATATCTGTGTATTGTTTGATTTTTTAGATTTCTAGAAGTCGGTATGTTGTGCTATTTATTTGTTTGGGGCCTAAGATTTATCTTATGATTTTTCTTTCTTTTCAATCTCCTCAATGTCTTTCTTTCTATTCAAAATGAGCGTTTCTGTGCCATATCGACATTAATAACTGTGCTTAATCACTGTGTTGTGTTATTAACGGGCTTAATAACTGTGTTGTAATGTCTCGGTTTTGTGATTTTAAATATGCATTTTTTTGTTGTAGTACTTTGTTTAAGTCTCAATGCAGTTTACATTTTTTGACATCTACCCTTATTAGTCGCTTTTTCCAACCAATTTTCCATGATTGTTTTCCCCAAATATTTAAATTGAGAGACTCGTCTGATGTTACCATATTTTGTTTTTAGAAATGATGTTCTTAGTCTGTTGCAGGTCATGTATTGTGTGTTTTCAAAGGAAATTTGTCTTACCTTTTCTGCTGTTTCTTTTAGGATTTCAATTTGTTTTTGCGCTGTTAATATATCTTGGCTAAAATTGCTAGATCATCAGCAAACGCCAGACAATCTATTTTGATGTTGGTTCTCCCCAGTTTAATGGGCTGGTCAATATTCAGAGCCGATTATTTTACACGCCACTCCTGTATTACTTGGTGAGAGTCCATCCCTTATCTCACCCACTCCAGTTATATATATATATATATATATATATATATATATATATATATATATATATATATATATATATATATATATATCTGCGTCTCCGCCATAATGAGCAAGCCCCGGTGAAACTGTTGTGCGTTCCACATGGAACGTTGGTGGAACCCAACAGTCGGGGGTGTATAACTCCTGACTAATGTTGTCTCGCTGGACGCAGTCCAAAAAAGTAAAAAAACTGCATTTATAAGCCATCCGACGAGAAGTCGGCGAAAATATGGGTTGTTTGATTGTGGAGAGGGACTCCCTATTCTTGGCGAGAGAGCATATGTCGGTACCCTGATGAGTCTAACCACCAACAGACGAAACATTGTGTCTTCCAATGTAAGGGATCGGTGGCGCTTCTTCCGGTCAAGCAATTAACCATTACTTATATATATATATATATATATATATATATATATATATATATATATATATATATATATATGCGAAATACATTATGGATAACTAAAAATGGTGAACAAGGTCAAAGGTGAACAAGCACGGTTAGAATAAACAGGAATCATCCAATCCAATTAATAATAATATAATTAATGTTTTTCGATGAACAAAAGTTAAATCAAAAGGATTTATTTTTGCCGTGCGCTTAATTATTGAATCATCGTGATTTATGGACATTTCGGTGGCGTTATCGGTCGCCGACAAAAGCCCAAACGACATATGGTGGCAAGACGCATCCTTTTTGAACGTACATCCGTACAAAAATACATTTTAAACCAGCCCAATATATAAAAGCGATAAACAGACAGACTGAGACTGGAGAACGACGTATTATTTGGGCCGTACAAATATTTGTTTCATACTGCCTCTGAACGTTAATAAGAAATAAACCTAATAGTCGTTGTTTGTTTTTCCATGGAATTAGTTGGGAGTACTACGCAACGAATCTCCCTTTCAGTTTGGCCTTCTTTTTTAAATACAGCCTGTTTGGTTTTATAGGAAACTTAACAAGGAATGGAGAAATATTTATATCCTGGCACTTCTAATCTATGTTCATGTTCTACTTGTATCTTCTAACAAAATCTAAATTGGGTATATTTTTCTATTTCATACTTTACTTATGATTTATAATAATCACGAAAAATCACAATCTATAGTGAAATATAATTTTCAAAAGCTTATAAGCATGAAGGAAACAGCGTATCTTATTGTGCAGCGAAGAATTTTAAAATTCAAATGTTTGATGAAAAAATCAAATTTCAGTAATATATGCAATTTTAAGGTTATTAGTATATCTAAATGTTTTAACAATCCAATCAAATTTAGGGTGTTTTCGGTTGGTCAGATCTGGAAAAATTGGAAATAAAATTCTGATAAAACACTAAGGATCTTGACTTATTTTGGCTTCAGACCAAGATAGCGATGTAAGATGAAAGGTAATCGAAAAAAGATTTCAGGAACTTGTACAAATATTTTGAAAGAAGCGGTAAAACAAAAACAACCCCAGATAACTAAAAAGAAGAAAATAAGAAGGAATAAAAATTACTGGAAATAGTGAAAAGTTGAGTGAAAGGATTCGGAAAAAAAAAATAAACGAAGAGAACGGGATATTAAAAAAGAAAAATAAAGTAAAAACGAAACGTAAAGGAATAATAGATAAAAATAAAAGAAGAAATAATATATTTATACTGGGATACCCATTACGACGAAGACACATACGAAGAAGATATAAATTAATAGGTGGTTAATAATATCGATTTTAATTAGAGATATCGTTACTAATACATTTGTTGGTAAGGAACAGGGGTCTCCAAACTATCCAGCCTTAGAGTCATACTGATTATTCCAGTAAGTTCCAAGGACCAAAACCGTTTTAATTTTCCTGTCATTTTGAGACCTTGGTTTGGTGACCTAATGATGTCTATGACGTATTGGAAGATAAACATACGTCATCAAAAACCAGTTCGTTATTAATTGTCATTGTGCAATAAACATAGTTTTTCATAGCTTTGAATATGTCGAATTATGTACCAGAAAAAAACCATTTTGCGGGGAAGTTTATTAACCTTCTTTCATTTGAAGAAAACGGTTGGTGAAAGTTATAGATTGGTGGTTAAAGCTTATGTTGAACATGCTCTAACCCAAAAACGATAACCTAACCTAACCCGTAAACGATGGTTTAAACTCATTAAAAGTAGTGCTTTTAATATAAAAGATAAACAGCTTCCAGGACAGTTGAAAAGGTTCGAAGATGCAGATTTGTAAGTATTATTAGATGGAGACTCAAGTCATACGTTGAAACAACTGGCTAATCGACCATTTCCAAACATCTACACGCATTGGAAAATGGGTTTCATATGAATTGAAAGAAAGAAAAATTGCAAGGCGAAACACCGCTTGTAAAATTTTGCTGTCCAGAGAGAAAATAATTTTTTTTTGCATCGAGTTGGGAAAGGCGATAAAAGTGGATCCATTTTGACAACCCAAAGAGCAAAAAAATTATAAGTAGACCCAGGCCAGCTTTCAACATCACAACCAGTGCGCAACATACATGGAAACAAGACTTTGCTGTGCGTTTTTGGTAGGATAATAAGGGAGCTGTGTATTACGAACTGCTGAAATCCGGTGAAACGATTACTAGCGATCGATACCGATCGATACCGAACAGTTGATAAAACTGAACCGAGTATTGAAGGAAAGACGATCCGAACACGTCCAAAGACACGATTAAGTAATTTTTCAACTTGACAATGCTCGGCCCCATGTTGCAAACTGTATAAAAAACTATTTGGAAAATCTTAAGTGAGATGTCCTATCTCACTCGCCGTATTCACAGGGATTTAACCCCTTCGGACTATCACTTATTTCGATCGATGTTGCACAGACTTTTAGAACAACACTTACATTCTTACGGAGTAAAAATTTGGTTTGATGAACCGTTGACCTCAAAAAACAAAAAGTTCTCTTGGCGTGGAATTCATTATTTAATAGAAATATAGGGAACAGTAATACCTAACGATGGCCAATACTTTGATTATTAAGGCTATTTATTTTGTTATTGAAATAAACGCTCAAACTTGGCGAAAAATCGACATTATTAAGTGAAACACTTATTATAAAAAATAAACAGGAAATAAAGGTTAAAATAAAAAGTGTAAATAAACAAGGTGGAAAAAATGTTTCTCGGAACTCGGAACATTTGGATATTGCAACACTTAATATTCGGACAATGAAAGCGGATAAACGACTGCAAGAACCCGAAGCACGACTATGTAAAACACGAAACAGAGCGAAGAGCTAATCACACTGGAAACAACTGGTCACATACTTTACACTCGGGGTACGGAGAATGGACGATGTGGTGGAATTGGAGTCCTCATTAACAGAAACTTGAAGGAGAGTATAGTAAAATTTGAAAATACATCTGAAACTAAAAATTCAACTGAATAGAAAGTGTAAGTTTTTTATCGTCTAATCTTATGCCCAAACTATAAGCTATGGTGATGAGATATTTTATTGAGATATTTTATGATGATGTTGCCCAACCTCTAGACAACGCGAAGTGCAGGTACAAAAGTCTGATGGGTAACTTTAATGCTAGAATTTGAAAAATAAGGACAGGTGAAAATGCAAGTGAAATATAAAGAAGTGGTCAGCGAGACAATCGAGGTGACAGATTGGTTGATTTTGCGGAAGGAAGAAGAACAAGAACTGTATTTTGTAAACTTGTTTTAAAAGCAAAAATAAGCAGAAAATGGACATTTAAAAGTCCAACCAGTCTCATAAGTGAAATTGACTACATCATGTCAAACGATAAAACATTATTTTGTAATTGTACTGTCCTTAACAGTTTTAAAGTCGGAAGTGGCGTACCATAGAATGGTTCGAGCAAAGGTTAGGATAAACTGTCCAAGAGAACGTACAAGAATGGTAGGATCGTAGAAAGGCAAAGTAGATTTTGGGAAGCAGCTTCAGAGGGGCAGCGATTTTGAGATTACTTTGTCGAACCGCTTTGATGTTTTGTAAGACCCGGGGGAGATGGAAATAACAGAGCAGTATGAAAAAATAATCGACAATGTGCTTGAAATGGCTGCTGAAATAGCACCAGCAGAAAAAAGCTTCAGTCAAAAATCTCCAATGAGACAATTAATTTAATGAAAAAACGGCGTATAATGAGAAATACAGAGAGTTCTTTTGGCAGAGTCAAGTACGTTGTACTCTGTAAAACTATAAGAAAACGTATTCGAGAAGAAACGCGTCGGTTCAACATGCAGCTAGTGCAAAAATCATTAGAGGAAAACAAGGGAATAAATAAAGCAAAACACAAGCTGAGAAATAAAAGGACACTCATGTATGAGGATGGTGCAGTTTGCAGCGAACGTGTACGTACGGAAATGTTAGAGGTTATCAGAAGATAGTATTCCAAGTTATATGAAAATCAGAAGTTAAAGAGAGCAAAGCCCACCGAAGAGCAAATGCCAGATATTCTGTTGGATGAAGTAACAAGTGCTATAGAGGCGATGAAGAATGAAAAGGCTCCAGGGTAGGACAGTGTAATACTTGAGATGTTTAAAGCCGTCGAACTTTACATAAAATACTGGCAAAATTGTACTCAAAATGCCTCAGAGAACAAAAAATAGCTAATCTATGGAAAAGTGCTGAAGTGATTCTTCTTCATAAAAAAGGAAAACAGGAGGATTTGAAAAATTACCACCCAATAAGCCTTCTGTCAGTATTGTACAAGGTTTTCATCAAGATAATATCTAAAAGAATGAGAACACTGAATGACGCTCAACCAAGAGAACAGGCAGGATTCAGAAGTGAATTCAGTACAATGGATCATATGGCAATGGTCATAGAAAGGCACAATGAATACATCATGCCACTGTGCTTGGCTTTTATTGACTATGAAAAGGCATTTGACTGAATATCAAAGCAAGCGATAATAGATGCATTGCTTAACCAAGAGATAGACAGAGCCTATGTAAACCTACTGAGATCCATGTATGATGAAGCTACAGCGACAGTTCAGATAGATGATCTTGAAGTTAAAATCAATACAGAACAGGGTGTACGGCAGGGTGACTCAATATCCCCTGTTGTTTTTTCAATCTGCCTTGAAGAGGTATTCCGTAATCTGGATTGGGAACAGGATAGAATAAAAATAAATGGTGCATACTTAAGTCATCTTAGATTTGCAGATAATATCGTTCTCTTGTCACAAAACCAAGATGAACTACAAAAACACATACAAGAGCTGCAGAAGAAGGGAGAACCATTTGGCTTGAAAATAAACCTGAAAAAGCGTCAGGTTATATTCAACAAATTTCCTGTCAACAGAAGAATATCTATTTTAGGAAGCGACTTAGAACTGGTGGACCACCACATATATCTTTGGCAAAGGATTTTAATGGAGGGTGACACCGTCCGGGATGTGGAACAGCGTATTAAGTGTGGCTGACAGGTATTTGGCAGGCTCAACATGATCTATAAGAACAAACTCCCACTTGAAAGGTGTATGCTTGGCATTACAAAGCGGGACAGAAAGACCTGCACATGAATCAGGGAACAGACAAGTGTCACAGAAAAGTATGTGACATCATTGCAAAGGTGAAGTAAATGAAATGGAGATGTCACATTGGGATGTAACGACAGATAGACCAAAGCAATCCTGGGATGGATACTGCTTGATCATAAGCGTCCACGAAGAAGACCTAAAACACAATGGATCGAGTCATCAAGTATATTGGACCCGAATGACAAAGGAAAGCTCAGGACCACCCCAGTTGGAAACATGCTGGGGAGGCCTTCATCCTGCAGTAGATCGACAATGGCTGAATGATGATGATGATGATGATGATGATGATATATATATATATATATATATATATATATATATATATATATATATATATATATATATATATATATATATATATATATATATATATATATATATATATATATATATATATATATATATATATATATATATATATATATATATATATATATATATATTACAGATATCTTATAGATAGATATAGATAGATCTTATAGATAGAAGATATAGATAGATAAAAGTTACTGAGGGAAGAAATACCGTTAATGTGCAGTGGGTTACTAAACTTTTAAAACTCACAAAGCTGTCGGTTGTTTTTTCCGGTAGGCCTCTCAAACTGCGCCTAATAAAATCAAAACCTAATCCAATTTCCGCGAGGCGTCGTCGCCAGCGTCCCTTGCCGCCCCCATCTCAACCGCCACCGTTGCCGTTTCAGCTCTCTGCCGCCTCCTCTCCGACCCACTCTCGAACCTAAATAAACCGAAACGCCGCCAAGTTCGCGCCATTTCCTCCGCTTCGAAATAATTTACGTTTATTTTCTAATTTAGCGAGCACCTTACAACATTTGGTACAACATCTTCGGCCCGACTTCTAATTCCAGTGTAAATACTGAGCGGTCTAATTTCTAGGGACAACAGGCTTAGATTATACGAGGAGCTGTCGATAACTAACGCGAGAATATTAAGATATACGCGAAATATAAGATAATTACGTTTCATTATCTGAAAACTCTGTTAAATCTATTCGCAGTTTCAAAATTGTTTATTTCCAAGAAATTCTAAATAACTATAGACTAAACATAATTATCTTGGAGCGAAATGTTTGTAGCATTAAACTTTTGTATTGATATTACCTCCTTCTTATATTAAGTCATGCAATATGAAAATCTGGACTGAAACAGATGTTAAAATTAACAGGAATATTTTAAGCAAGCGTTAAAACAGTGAAACGAATGTAATGAAAATAAAAATGTCAGGAATTTCTTAGAATAAATTAAGTTTCATGTTGCAGAACTTTAACTAAGTCATATGGAGTGTTTCATGTGTGATGTTAAGAATTTTAAAGAAAAATGTTAAACTGCATTCTCGGGAAAAGAAAGGAAACAAGACATGGAATAAAACATCTGGGACGTTCGAAATAGCTTTATTTTTCTACTGCCCATGTAGTACAAGGGCTATTTACAAAAAAGTCTCTATTACCCAGTTCCAATAAGAATGTCCGAACAAGTTCAGTTCTCAAGAACAGTTCTCCAATAAGAATGTCCGAACTTTGAAAAGTAATAGCGACAACACTGTTTGAACTGTTAATGTGACTTATAGACTTCTGTGTTCAGTACATGTGTGTCAATTCGCCATGGACAGGTACACGTTTGAACAGCATGTACTAACTGGGAGATGGAAGGCGACCGCCATTTTAGGGAATAAATATTTTTTTCCGACGAACTGCGCTTTCGACTTAATGGATCTGTGAATAAACATAAGTGCAGGATTTGGGCCGATGAAATTCTTCAAGTGATTCAGGAGTTATCTCTTCATGCTCTGAGTTACAACAAACAATTTTGAGCTGAAAGGGACATAGGACAGTTTCTTTTTTAAACCGATGATGGAAATTGTAATAATGTTAATGGTCAATGCTATAGAAATTTGCTTGGACCGAACTGAATATCTTTGGCCTAATATGAAAATGTAGATACAAACAATGTTTCCTATCAACAATACGTGTGGCTTGTCACAGATCTCGACATACGAAACTTTCGTTCGTGACTTTCTGTTCGTGAAAGTCACGAATCTCGCGACAGTAAGCACCGAAGATGCTAAATGAGATTTTGAAAAAAACCCAGTATATATATATATATATATATATATATATATATATATATATATATATATATATATATATATATATATATATATATATATATATATATGGGACGAACGGGGAGAAATTTTTAAGTAGATTTAATTTTGTATTAAATTAATAAAGTTTTATTTTGTATTTTATTGCTCACTGAATAAGAAGAAGCGTTTAATTCGGTCAAAGTCTTGTTTCCTTTCTTTTAGTTTTTTTCCTGTTGGCACGTGCAGCATATTTTAATTTCATTAAATAAAAGTTTTCATTTTTCTTAATAAAGACCAAAAGGGGCACCGTCTGCCCCCTTCAGAGTCAGGCGGTGGAGAGGGATATGGTGGGACCCCCGCTTCTTCTTCTTCTTCTTAAAGCCTTTAGTAGACAAAAAAAACATTCTTCTACCACCACGACACATAAAGTTAGGCTTAATGAAATAATTTGTAAAAGTTTTGCCTAAAGATGGCGAATGTTTTAAATATTTGTGTAAAAGATTTCGACATTTATCAGAAGCCAAACTGAAAGAAGGGATTTTCGTTCGGCCTGATATTCGTAAAATGATGTTCGATTCCAACTTTGAAGCAAGGTTGATTACAAAGGAGAAGGAGGCTTGGATATCTAAATATAATGTTAAAAGAAGTTGTGAAATAACGTGAAATAAGGAATCTAAGCTTTTTAGCAATGTGAAAGACCCTAACTATGAACTTATGGTAGCTAATATGATACACACGTTCAAAAATCTGGGAGCCTTGAAATCCACTTTTTGTACAACCATCTTGACTTTTTTCCTAAAAACTTAAGCGATGTGAGAGAAGAGCAGGGGGCGGTTCCATAAGGGTATAAAGCAGATGGAGAAACTGTACCAGGGGTGATTACTGTCGGTCAGTTCATAGAGAACCACAAAATGAATCACATCGGAGAAAAAGCTATACAAGAAACTTTACAAAGAAAAGGAAAAATAAATACAAAAAATAACCACCTAAAACATGCGCACTGAAGTAAAATATGTCACTGTAAGTAAAAATTGTAGCATAATCAAATAAAACAACGGTTTAAGTTTTTATTTTTATCTATAAAATTTTCCCTATTTTGTAATATAATCGATGTAGTATTGTGAGAGAACTGTGGGTGATACAAAAAAAAACTGACACCAGATACGGTTTCAGCATCCAAAAATACATTAGATTTAGATGAACTGGTTCAAAAAGTTTTTACAAATATTTTAAGGTGGATATTTTTTGAACAACCCAATAGAAACTGTGAGCGAAGAAGGCCTGAAGCAAGATGGATTTCCTATATCAGCAGTTATTCCTAGTGAACTAAATAATATAGTATCTAGCATAATTGTAGTATAGCATAGTATAATTTCTCTTATGATGATATCGTAAGAGAAATTAAAAAGAAATAGAAATAATGTCAATAAAACCATCATCGTCTAAAGCACTTGCAGAACAAAATATATACGTTACTACTGAATCAACAGTTAATTTGAAAAAAATAACGTTTTCTTCTTCAGTTTGCATTTCCCCCATGTAATTATTGCCATTTGGATCGGCCTGGGACCACGAACGCAGAACGTTCGTAGAAAACGGCGTCTTGGTCTGCGGCACCTCCGTAGTCGTACAATTAAAACCTAATTCTTAATTTCTTAATTGAATAGCATCATTGGCGGTTAGTTGTCGACGTAATTATCGGATTAAAGAAGGCTTTGACTAATTCCGCCAGCGGATCGCTTCAATTGTCGGTATCAGACTTGACGGACTACTATGTGGCCAGGCCGGAAACAGATGAAAAAAATACACCGGTCACTTGATTGGTTCCTTTTCGCGTACAATTGCTCATTTAGCAAAACAATTATGAAGTAATTGTCGATGACATTTAAATGATCATAACACAACAAAATTAATGGCAATATTCAGGAAAATTAATTAATAATTATTATACATTTAACTGAGGTAGCCGATACTTGATTTAATAGTATTATACCAGGCCACGGAGGAAATGGGAATTTTGAAATAAGCTTATTAGATTAACCTGGACGATGACGCTTAATTCCAAGGCAGCAGTAAAATCCAACTATATACCACAGTAAAACTTTTTAAAGGCAGAGGGATGAATTGGCACCAGTTCTGTTTAACATAGTATTAATCAAAGTAATCAGAGAAATAGGCATAGGCGTAAATGGAACAATGATAAATACAGAAAAACAGATCGTAGGAAATGCAGATGGCCTAAATATATTAACACGATCGAAATGATTGTTAATAGAGTCCTATGATAAAATAAAAGCCAAAGCCAAACAAGCCGGTCATGAAATAAATATAAACAGTATTGAAGTTGACAATATTGAAGTTGTGAAGGAATTTGAGATGTAAGCTTGACCAAAGCAACAATATCATAGGAGATATCAGACATCGTTTATGAAGTTACTTACTTGAACCCTGTATTTTGTTTTAATATTTAAACTTAATCGAAGGAACGCAAAAGTATAAACTATACAAGATTAATTCTGCCAGTAGTCACTTATGGCTGCGAGACGCAGACCGTCAGGATGAAAATAGAAGAAATGCTTGCAGTATTTGAAAAAAAGACTACTTAAGGATTTGAACATAAATATGTTAGAATCAAATTTATTTACTGCCAAATACATTGATTGGTTACAAACCTTTAACTAAAAACAGATTATTTCCGTTCCAACCATAACTACCAATACTAGTACTACATTGATTGATCATATAATCGTATTCGCTGATCAAGATAATTGCAACAGTAACACTACTAATCTGGGGCCGACCGTTTCTGATCATATAATTGTGTGTTGAATATTTAATTTTGTGATGGACAGGACAAGAAGAAATGTATTGTATCGAAATTTAAAATCTATCGATAAAGATTTATTAAATCATTTTTTAAATATGATAGATTTTACAGCGACTGTTTATATGTCTAATGTTAATCAGAAGATAGAATTTTTCAATAAAACTTTACTGAATATCTTTGACGTTCTAGCCCCCGAAAGGGAAAGAAAGGTAAACAAACAGAATATGCCATGGTTTACTGACACGATTGGAATTATAGTTAAATTAAAAGATAAAGCATATAAAAAAATCGTTAAAACACGGTGCAAGTCACATTGGGAATATTATTGTCAAGCCAATATCGGATGGGATAAGAAATCAAGCCAATATCGGATGGGATTGGTTCGGATAGGGTGTTATATTGTGTATGAATGAAATACTTCCTTTCATTACAAATATAATAAATTATTGCCTATACGATTCTGAGTTTCCTGAAAAATGGAAAATTGCTATAATATTGTCGTTGCCTAAACTATCAAGTCGTAAATCATTTAATGATATTAGACCTATATGTATACTTCCTGTACTTTCTAAGATCGCGGAAAAGATTAGTTATGAAATTAAGCAATACTTAGACCAATACAACTTACTACCAAATCAATCCTGATTTCGTAAAGGATTTAATTATACAACTACATTATTAAATATAACAGACGACATTTTTAGGGCACTTAATGTAGGTAAAATTTCAGATAAAATTCAATGATATTATTGGATTATACAAAAGCTTTTGATAAAATAAATTATGGTATTTTAATTTTTATCTTTCATCATCTGGGGTTTTCTGAACAATCAATTAAATTATTACATAGTTACTTAAAGAATCGAAAGCAATTTGTTGTTATTGAAAAAGGGAAACCACGTAACAAAGAGATTATTAATGGTATAACACAAGGATCTGTACTGGGGCCGTTTCTATTTAGTATGTACACTTGCACTTGCACTTTCTTACACTTGCACTTTCGTAAAAACTAAAGAAATTATCACCAGATTCGTTTAAATATCACTATAAAATGAACATCGAATAATGTATCCTCCAGCATCAAAAATTAAAGAGTAGGCTAGAAAGTAGTAGTAGGTAAAGGGCTAGAAATTGAGAAATGGATTATTTGGCTCCTTTTTTTTCTGTTTGTGAGCAGATGGTGCTTTTTTTTCTTTTTTATTTTTGTCTCTGGTACTGTTATTGTCTGCTCATTTATTGATACTATATTGATCAATAAATTGTAAAAATTATAGACAAATTGTATATACTCGAGTTATTTTTAATATGTTTTTTTTTTAATTGCTTTCAGTTCCATTTTGCGTATCATTAATAGATGTCAGTGTATAATGATGGATTTATATTTTATTATAATTATTATAATGGTATTATTGTATATTTTAGTTATTGTATTTTAGTCATTGCTACAGCAAATATATATATATATATATATATATATATATATATATATATATATATATATATATATATATATATATATATATATATATATATATATATATCCAGCCCATGTCAATCCACTGCAGGATAAAGGCCTCTTCAGCAGGCTTCCAGCTTTCCTCTGCCATTCGGGTCTAATATATTTAATGATGTCATCAAGTCCATCGTGTTTTCGATCTTCTCCGTGAGCGTTTGCAGTCAAGCGGTATTCAGTCCTGGGTCACCTTGATCCATCTTTCGTCCCATCGCCTCGCTACATGGCCTGCCCACTTCCATTTCAATTATTTTATTCTTCCAATGATGTCACTCGTTTGTTCTCTGATCCATGTGGAGGGTTTTCTGTCCCATCTAGTAATGCCAAGCATACATTTTTCCATTCCTCTATGTACTACCCTAAGTTTTTGAACTGACTGGAATGGACACGCTGATCAAAGATTTTTCTTTTCAAGCAAAGTGGTAGTTTGTTTTAAACATATACATTAAAAATAAATATTCTATAAATATATAAACTAAAATCTAACATGCTGGACTAACAAAAACATCAAATTAACAGGAAAAATGAAACAGAATAACATCTAATAGATTTTCCGGTTGTTTCTCGACATAGTGGGCGGGTTTTAGGAGCGAGAGCCGGCCAACTCCGGCAGGAATTAGTCGTCGACGGCTGACACGCAACACGAGATAAACTGCCAAAACTTCTTGATCTCAATTTCGGAACTTCTGTTTTAGTGCTTAAATCATTCCGCTTTATTGCCTTCCGTAACAGTCTCTTTCGAAAACGTCGCATTCGTTAGAACAGAGTCGTATCGTTGTTCGGTGGTGTTTTTAGGAAGTTTCTGTTTTGTTCAATGCTTTCGTATTAATGCCGTTTTGGAATCTTGTTTATAGTTGTTCGTAAAATGATTCAATATCTTCGTGGATTGTTAAAAGATTAAAAACAGATTATATAAATTTGATCAGCATAAGTTTGGGTTTTAGGAATGCAATATAAAAGTAGGTTGTATCTTTTATGGATCTATAGTTTAAGATCCTTGAATGTATACTCAAATATTTGTGGCCACTCGTGAGTATGTGGAAACCCTTGTCTGCAACTTAAGGATGAATAATCAGAATATCAGAAATGACAGACTTCTCGTATTATATTATTCACATGCTGAATTGCCACTTTTACCACATGTCAATTTTATAAAATCCCACTGACTGTCCTGTTTGGGTGAGCGGAATACTCTATAACGCTCATCCCTAGAACTGATGTTCCAGTAACCTTTATCCCAAGTCTGTCTGGGCGGCAGACGTTGCCATCAGAATTAAGTATTAGTATAAATCGCTTTAGATATTTGGAAGGATGCGCATCCAACTTTAATGAGGAAGCTTCATCTAACATGGGTACCACGTTGGAAGGGAACCCCACTAATCTTGACTTGTGCCTCTCCATTGGTGTGGCTCATCAGGGTAGTCGCTGCATTCATTTTACAGCCGGTAAGCCTGCAGCAGCCATGAAATCTCTTAAACTGGGCGAAGCTACTGGAAATGACGAACTCTGAAATGAGCAGATTGTTACATTTGAAGTTGCAACAAAATTCTGGCTCCCCAACTTCTATAACAATTGCCTGAGAGAGGGTGACATACCAAAAATCTGGCGGAAATCCCATCTCATAGCTATCCCAAAATCAGGAAAACCTTTGAATGATGTAAGGAGTTTCCGACCTATCTCATTGCTCTGTACCTTTTATAAAAACCATTCGAAAGAATGATACTCAACAGGCTATCACCAAATATCGACGACTAGATAATACCTAAATAGGCGGGGATCAGCCCAGGCCGACCATGCACATTGCAGATCCTTGGTCTGATGCACTCCATAAATGTCGGATATTAATACCGACCGCACCATGAATCACCGCCTGCTTCTGTTAAAAATCTGCAACCTCACAGGCGACTAAGGTCCCTTGGATCTCTGATGATACTTTTACCACCTTTGCATATAAAACTCGGCCTTATAAAAATTTTTGTAAAAGCGATGGACAAAAATGGTAGTAGATTTTTATAACTATATGAGAAATTCCCCCAAAATTAGCGACGCACATATTAAAGGGGGGATTTTTGTAGGTCCTTAAATAATGATCTTGAAAAGCTCGCCTGGAAATGTTGAGTAACCACAGGACAGAAAATTACAAATATTTAATTAATGAGCTTTTGATCTCATACAAAGCATTGGGGTACAAAATGTCCTTGAAGATACATATCCTGAACTCGCATGATTTTTTCTCTAAAAACCTGGTGCTGTAAGTGACGAACACGAAATCCCACCAGGATATTTCCATTTTCTCATGCGATATCCAGGGAAATGGAATCCTGGGATGTTAGCAAGGGAAATGGAATCCTGGGAGCTAAATACTCGCGAAAATCATAAATAGTGTGTATGAGTGGATAATTGTATAAATGTAAATGTATTTTCGTACACTTTTTATAAAAAATTTTATTGGAATGTCACAAATAAATCTGACGTCCGATTTTCTTTTTATTAATATATTCTGGTTAGGTGATTAAAGAACTATCTAAATTAAAGCGTCTAATTAGACGTTTTCGTGTGACAAAAAAAGTTTTAATTTTGTAAACTATTTATATTATATAAACTAAAATCAAGGAAATACCGTCCCACAAACACCATATTCAGCAAATTTTCTTTTTATTCATCAACTTGTTCTTTCTGTCTCTTTCTATCTATTCAGGAATAGCAGCTATCTTTTTACCTCGATTGAAAAATCCACTTGGTGTATGCCGTTTTGGCGTCATAGAAGCCATTCAAGAAAATTTGCTAGCCGCTTTGAAGGAAATACAAGTCGAGCATGAAAACTGTTTTGAAGACTGGAAAAACACTGTGAGAGCAGATTACGTTTTAGAAGACAAAATAAATTGGGTTAATCTTTTGTATGGTTCAAAGAAATAGTTTTAGGCAGAATGTTGTAGTTTTTTTGGATTTTTAAATATCTACTGTTTAGGTGTTGTGTAACGACAATTGGGTGACTTTAAGAGAGAAACTGTTAATGCTTTAAAATTTAAGAAACCGCCAACTACACTAACAGATATCAGACATCTTAAATGAGACGATATCCAGCGCGACAGTGCCCATAATCGAAGTGTAGATACTCAATCTTCAAAGCGCATAAACGACGTTGCAAACATAACTATCAGAGATGAGTCTTCCACAAATTCATATGTAGCTGATGCGTGCTTAAGGGAACGAGCTCACTTGTCATTATTCAAATGGTTTGCCATCGTATAAGATCGTTTGGACCGTAACTTTTATCGGCCTTATCTTATGCTACGTCTCACTGTGGGTCATTTATGTATAGAGAATGACATTAATACGTAAAATGCCATTAAGTCGCATTCAGTTAGGAATCTCCATATAGAATCAGAAAGCGACTTGAATAAACACGTCAGCGTCAGTAGGTATTATGATATAAGGTGCTATTAGTTGTAGAAGTAGATTAGCTCTAGTTTCATTAGAGACAGAGACTTAAAAAAGTATACATAATAAATCAATATTTTTGAACAGTACTGCATATCGAGAGAAGGAACTGTATTCAAATATAATGTATTAATATCAAGAAAGGTAAAGACACCACTAGAAAAAATGGTTCACCAGCGAACGGTGAAAGAGGAAGAGACACATCCGAGAGAAAGAAAAAGTGAATAAAGCAGACAGAGCTGCGAATGTGATGAGACAACACGTAGAAAAAAGTGGTCGAAATTGTACTTAGACAATATATACACAGTGCGTCCATTAAGTATCAGTACTTAAGATATATCTTAGCAACCAGTCACGCCATGCATTGACGAGTGGCGTCGTTTCAAAGCTTAAACTTTCCTGAACGTAACGAAACCTACTTTACCACGATCGGTTGACATTTGTTGATTTTATGACGTCTTGTTTACAAGTTAAGAAAGTTTGATGTACAAATGTATCATGAAATAAAGAGCTGTTATTAAATTTAACACAAAACTCAGTAAAACTGCGTTCAAAACATTCCGGTTGATGCAGCAAGTGTACAGCGATGATTGTTTAAGCAGAACAAATGTGGCACAAATGTGACGGTAGACTAACTGCCGCTCGCATTCTCGAAGTGATGGAAAAAGTTCGCGATTTTGTAGCAAATCACCGCAATGCTTCACTAAAAATGCAAGAAGAGGCTTTGAATGTCGACAAAGAAACGATTCGACTTATCCTTCACAAGGATTTGAGTAAAACAAAGGTTTGTGCAAAGTTGCAAGTCACACATCGTTAATTGTGCGTCAATTTTTGGCCTGAAACTAAGTCTGTGTGATCAACCACCCACCGTATTCACCAGATTTAGCCCCTTATGACTTCTATTTGTTCCCAAAGTTAAACGGGTGTTTTTTTGAAGACATTCAGACCACTCAAACAGCTTCGACGCGTGCATTGGAGACTGTTTCACAAAATGAGCTGGATCAGGCATTTGAATCACTATTGAATCGATGTAACGAATTGTAACGAATGTTACATCGATACAACTCACAACACTGAGTTAAATGTTCTTAGAAGAAGAAGTGGGTGAAGTAGCCGAAGTAGAAACCGCTTAGAAAAGAGAAGAGCCGCGTCAGAAGTAGCCGCGGCGGACATTTGTCCGAAATTGTTTTCAAATATTAATGCCACTTAATGTTATTTTACATAAAATAAATAGCTTCAAAGCATCTAATTTGGTTGTTGTGTTAATTAATTATAATTGTGAAGTTAAATATCGATATTTGGGAAATTTGTGTGCACCACTCATAGCTCGATATTTAAGCTGACCAGTGAACAAAAATAAAAATATTAGTTGACGTCTCAAATCAGTTCATAAAAAAAAATGATAACCAGCAATTTTCTCTTAAAAAACATGAAAGCGCTTTAAATTTCCATATCTCGTGGCTCACGTATGAAAAATAGCCTTCACCAACTAATTTTGCCGTCACCCAGAGCACTTTTCCGGCCTGCTGCGGCCTCCCTAATCCTTCGTAACGCCGTTATGCAATTCCCGCGGCCGACTTTGTCAAAAGAGGCGAAACAGTCTAGACGTCGGAGCGTACTACATCAAGGAGATGGCGCAACTTTTGCCCATTATTGCCGTCGTTATGGTCCTGTTATTGTCTATTAGAAGTGTCGGCAACTTAAGGAACTTTAACGGCTGCTGTTTTGGAATTAAAACCAGAGACGTTTGCCGTTTCGAAGCCACGAAGGCGACGCTAGTTTTTATTCGGGTGGGTTGGTTTTTCTGGGAGAGTTTAACGGAGGAGCTTAATCGAGAGCATCGTAAGGTTTCGTGAGTTTGTTTTGGTAGGTTACAAGTTATGGGTAAAGTTCAGGTGATAATAGCTGATTATAATTAGAGTTATTACAAAACGCAAATTTTGCCTTCTAATCTTGTTTCAATGATAAATTTTCTTTGAACGTACACCTCCTCTAAATTATCTTAATAAGTATGCTCTCTATCTTCTGGCTATTCATAGGTTTCCATTTCTGAATGCTTGTCACAAATGAAACTGTCATACATGCACTCTATATACCGACATGCATGAATCTCCAAAATATTTACATTTTTTTATTATTTTATAGTTCCATTAAATATGATGTGGCTTTGCTAGGAGATTTAACCTTTTTAGTTCTTGTATGCGGCTTTGGGAATTTATTGATCATCTCTATTACCTTTTTCGATAATATTTTATTTAAACTGTTTGTTTGATTAACTCTAAAAGTAGTTGGTAGTACATCAATCTGGTTTATTTCCACCGTTATGACCAGTTTTGAAATTGAATTATAGGGCATTATATAAAGTTATACGAGGGTGAATCAAATATAAACCGGAATTTTACAATTTCCTCAGCCAATCACGAGCGGGCAATCAGTGTAGGTCGTTGCAGTGCAATGTATCAGGAGTGGGGAAAAAGCTCGGTGAGCTGTTTCCCTCAGTTTTTTGTCAGTACAACCATGAGTGAGCAACAGGTTTCACCGTCAGTTGCGCACCGGGTTATAACAAAGTTTTTAATCAAGGAAGGCGTTAAACCATCCGAAATATTAACTGGGTTGAAGGTTTAGTACGGGGACGATACCATGTCTAAGACCCAAGTGTTTGGTTGGGCCAAGAAGTTTAAGAGCGGACGAGAAATTGTGGTAAATGTAAATCATAATCGCTTTAAAGGTGGGTATTAACTTTGGAAGTACTTCCGAAAGTACTTCCGAAGTATCATCCGAAAATATCTTGGCTTCAATAAAATCTGTGTCCGATGGGTTCGGTTTTGACGACAATATGCATTGGGAAACCCTTGAACACCCTCCATCCGGCCTAGATTTGTCACCCTGTGATTATTTTTAGTTTGCGCTCTTGAAAGATGCACTTGGAGGATTATGATTCGAGAACGATCAAGATGTTGAGGACTTCATGCGCAGTTGGCTGGTGACCCAAACTCAAAGTTTCTACGAACAAGGAATTCACAAATTTCCAAACTGCTGGGAAATTGTGCAGAACGTCGAGGAGATTATGTTGAAAAATGAGCAATAGTTTTTTTGTATTAATTTATAAATATATAAAAATGGATGTTGGTATATATGAGATCCATAAACTCCAACACCGTTTGACCGATCAGCATGAAAGTTGGCAAATAGAGGTATTTTTTCATGAAGAAGGATTTTATGTTATCCATATTGTTGTAACTCGCCACTAGATGGCGTTGCAGGACATCAACTTCTACACAGTATAACCGATCGCAATGAAAATGGGTATGCATAGGTATTTAAATACGGTAAATATTTTCGCGCTATCCACTTTGCTGTACCTCGTCACTAGATGGCGATGTAGCGCATTAAGTTCTATAGCTTAATCACAGCTTTCCCTTCTTACAGTATTTAAATTTAAAAATGCTACCGTACGATAGACAATGTGGCTCAATGGATATAGATAAAAGTGAAAGGAAACGAGTATAGGGCGGATAGCTTAACTGGACAGAGCCCTCGACATGTAATCGATCGATCTGGGTTCGAGTCCCAGCCCGAACTAATCGAATTTTTTCTCAATTTATTTATAAGCTCCCATCGATAAGGTGCTTTCCTTTTCCTTTTTTCATTTTTCCTTTGTACTATCTCTTCTATGTAAACTTTGGAACGCTTCATGTATTCTTAACAAATATAATATGCGTTTGAATCAACAATAATTTACGGTAAATATAAAGGAGATGTAATGATTCCGCGCATTCCAATGATTCCCAATGATTTACTCTTCACAGTGAAATTACTTCAGTTTTCTGTGCGTCTTGCTTTCACGATGACAATCAACAAAGCTCAAAGGCAGTCGCTGCGCGTTGCTGGATTAAATTTAGAAAATCCATGTTTTTCGCATGGTCAGCTATATGTTGTTTGCTCCAGAGTAGGAACTTCCAAAATTCTGTATATCTATACACCAAATCAAAAAACCAAAAATATTGTGTATCCACTGGTTTTACGCTAGATGTTAGCTGATGTTTGAATTACTTTAAATTGGTTTAATTATATAGCGAATGGAATAGTTAAAAATATTGTTCGTTCACGTGAATATGCTAATAAAATAATATAATCTTATAAATATGAGTAATCTCTCATTTTTTCACAATTTTCTACAACGCTTTATAGATTCTACCTTACATACAGACCATCCATTTTAAATATATAGAGGTAAATAAATATACACTGGCAGGAGAACGTCTGCCGGGTTCTGCTAGTTTTTTATACATAATAAATAAAATAATAAATATGTATAGGACAATTCCGGTTTATATTTGATTCACTCTCGTATTACGAAAATCAAGAGGCAGAAATATCTCGAAGACTCAAATTGGAATGAGTAGTGTTTGGAAAGCTGTCACATAATATGCTAAAAAAATCCAAAAACAAGCAAAGCATTTTACCTTTACTCAGAAAATATTAACAAATAGAACGATTTGTAAGAACGATAAGTCATACGGTAGAAAATCGATAGGAACATTGTCAAGATGGGGGCCTGATTATAACAATAACGGAAATCAAATTAGACATATAAATCGGGAGAAATCTTAGCACACGAAGAAGAAGAAGAAGAAGAAGAAGAAAAAAGAATTATTTAGCAGTATTTGAAATATATTTTTCATTTGATAAAACTTAATGTCGATGTGCAGATTAATTTACTGACTCAACATGATCAAACATTTTTACATGCTTCTACACGCCATATACGCAGTGCGTCCTTTAAGTATCAGTACTGGTCCGGGAAAATGTGGTTAAAACGAAATACCTGCCATTTTTTATGAATTATTGTTCGAAATATTCTCTTCTCGCTTCGATACATTTATTACATCGATTCAATAGTGATTCAACTGCGTGCTGCAGCTCATTTTGTGGAATAGCCTACAAAGCACTCGTCGAAGCTGTTTGGATGGTCTGAATGTCTTCAAAAAACACCCTTTCAATTTTGGGAACAAGGACAAGTCGCAGGGCCTAAATCTGGTAAATACTGTGGGTGATCACACAGACATGGTTTAGGGGCCAAAAATTAACACAGTAAACGATCTGTGACTTGGTATTATTGTGCACCAAACTCCAACTGTCTAGATCGCGATATTCTGGCCGAATGCGACGAATTATGTACATCAATCGTTTCAAGACTTCTAAGTAGTACAGTAGCCTAGTGACAGTTTGACTAATTAGAAAGATCTCTTTTTGAATGATGCCTTTGCTATCGAAGAAAATAATGAACAATGTCCTGATTTTTTAAGATTTTTTTTGTTTTTTTTGTCTGTGTTGAGATTCCGCACTTTGGCACTTAGTTTCTGGATAGTATTGAAAGCACCATGTTTCACCATTCGTAACAATTGCTTTCAGGAAGTTTTGATCATTTCTGGCGGCTAAGACGACCTCTCTGGGATGATTGACACGAAATGATTTCTACTCCTCCGTCAACTTTGCACAGACTTTTGATTACACAAATCCTTGTGAAGAATGTGAAGAATAAGTCAAATCGTTTTTTTGCCGATATTCAAAGCCTCTTCCATAATTTTTAGTGAAACATTCCGGTCATTTGATTCAAAATCGCGAATTTTTTCTATGGAAAATTGCTGATGTGATACTTCTTCGTAAGAAAAGACCACACAAAGATTTTAAAAACTATAGCCTAATAAGTCTCCTATCAGTAGTGTACAAAGTTTTCATCAAGATAAAATCTAAAAGAATATTAAGAACAATGAATGACGTACAACCAAGAGAGCTGGCAGGATTCAGAAGTGGATTCAGTAACATGGATCATATTTAGGTTGTCCAACAGCCATAGAAAGCCACAATGAGTACACTATGCCACTACGCTTGGCTTTTATTGGCTATGAAAATGCATTTGATTCAATATTAAAGCAAGCCATAATGAATGCGTTGCTTAACCAGGGGATAGACAAAGCCTATGTGAACCTATTGGAATCCATGTGTGAGCAAGCTATAGCTACAATGCACATAGATGACCTTGAAGAAGTATTCTTTAATCTGGATTGGGAACAGGATCGAATAAAAATCAATACCTGCATACCTAAGCCATCTTAGATTCGCAGATGATATCGTTCTCCTCTCATAAGACCCAGATGAGCTACAAAAACACATACAAGAACTGCAAAGACCGGGAGAACCACTTGGTTTTAAAATAAACCTAAATAAAAGTCAGGTTATGTTCAACAAATTTGCTGTCAACAGAAGAATTTCTATTTTAGGAAGCAATTTGGAGGTTGTGGATTTCATTTCAAAGGATTCCAATGGAGGGTTATAGTGCCCGGGTGTGTTAAAGGTGGCTGGGTGGCAGGGTGGCTGCTGTCCGAGATGTGGAACGGCGCACTAAGTGTGGCTGACAGGTATTTGGCAGACTCAACATCATGTTTAAGAACAAACTCCCACTTTGTCTGAGGAGAAAGGTTTTTGATCAGTGTGTGCTGCCTGTTTTGACCTACGGAAGTGAAACATGGACACTCACATCACAATCAGTTCAAAAGCTTCGGGTAGCACAGAGGGGAATGGAAAGGTGTCTGCTTGGCGTTACAAAGTGGGACAGAAAGACCTGCATATGGATCAGAGAACAAACGAAGGTATGTGACATCAATGAAGGGTGAAATAATTGAAATGGAAGTGGGCAGGCTATATGGCGAGGCGATGCGACGACAGATGGACCAAAGCAATCCTGGAATGGATACTGCTTGATCAAAAACGCCCACGAAGAGGAAAAGAAACCGAAAACACGATGGACGGATGACATAATCACTTGATAAATGGCAGAACAAAGTTCAGGACCGCGCAAATTTGGATATATGATGTGGAGGCCTTCATCCTGCAGTGGATCGACAATAGCTGACTGTATATATATATATATATATATATATATATATATATATATATATATATATATATATATATATATATATATCTAATCTATTAGATTAGATTTTAGCGAAACGTTGTGACCCTTCACAGTATGTACGGATCGATACTTGGAATTATTTAGGAACATTATCTACCATCAGTAAAAAATACTAAGCGATTAGCTTTTTGAAGCTTTAAATTATTTCATGCGGCCAGCAACAATACAGAGGTAATCAGCTCCAAGATAACCGTTTTAAAAAATGTCTCAATTCATCGGACCGAAGACCGGATCCGTTTCTAGAACCAAGGAAACCTGGAAAAATAACACAAAACAATATTGCGAATGTTTTCGTTGAACGAAACTTAACAAACGTTTCCGCCACGTATTATTCACGATTCCGTCGGTCGCAAAAGGCCAATTCCGTCGGCGAGCGTTAACATTTCAAACGTATTTTCTGTAAACATCTTCTATATTATAGCCGACCTGAAAATTTAATATTTATCGCTTCAATAATTCAGCGAGACTTATTCGGGCTGCAGTTTGTTCATAATTAAGCAACGACGTCGCTGGAGGCGGCGGCGGTGGCGGTGGCGGTGACGGTGGCGGCGTCGGTTTCGGCGGTTCGGATATCGTCGAGTTGCATAGTACCGTCGTTTCGTTGTAAATAACGTTTTATTGCGTTGAAATTAAATCTGGCGGTCGAATTGGACGCGAAAATAATTACGGGAATGATTTACACCATGTATGTTGAGTGAAATATTACTATTCTGTATGATATGCACAAAATGTTGCGGAGAAACAACTCAATAACTAATTTAAATACTTTTAAGTAATCAGAAATACTACTAGGATCAAAAAGTAAGGCCACTGTTTACATAAAATACAAAGCATTTATTTATTCATCCAAATTTATTTGGAGTCTCTTTCAAAGTAATCTCTTCTCACTGCAAGGCACTGATCCCCGGCGTTTTTTCAGCCTTCTAAACAATTTTTATATTCGACTTTTGGTGTTTCCTTCAGGGTGGCCAACCAACTCTTTTCAATGGCTTCTATAGACACAAAACGATGTCCATAAATTGGTTTCTTCAAATGAGGGAACAGGAAAAAGTCACCCCGTGTCACATCTGGTGAATATCGTGTTTGTAAAACGGTGATTGTATGATATTTAGCGAAAAATTCACGAATTATTATTGAGGTGTGCGATGGTGCGTTATCGTGATGTAATGACCATGAATTGGTTTGCCACAAATCTAAACCTTTTCTTCAAATGGACTCACGCGCATAATGTGGCACTTATTGTGGGCACTGTCACGGTAATCAAAGAAAATAGACAACATGTATTTGATTAGTAGATAGTGCTCGTAGATATTGGTTTTTAAATAACATCACAAACAAAAAGCACATGCCGTTGAATCCGGCGATCTTGCTGGCCAGTGATATCCCCATATGTGGAGATAACATGAATAGGCAACAATTACCTAACGACATTTATCGATATTATTCATATTCTCGCAGTATGAGTAGCCAGAAGCATCTTGATGAAATCTTTTCACATCATTAGTAAGAGGAAAGCTGATTAAGTGTTGTGTCAAAATCATCGCGATCGTGTGAACATAGTGGGTTGATGTACAAGTGTAAATGTACAGTGGGTTGTGTGAACCTAGTGGGCATGATGTGCAAGCTGGCTCTTGCTCTGCGTTACCTTAGTTAGAATAGAGACAGTCACATTCATATAATCAGCCACAGAAGAGCACTCACTCGCTAATCTTTCGCTCTATATATATATATATATATAAAGTGTGTCGCATTTAAGATGAAGACACCCCCATATCTCCGCTATTTGAAGGAATACAGGTTTTAAATTTTGCACAGTCATACAGGTGGACGGATCTCGTTTTTTAAGGTACGTAACTGAAACCTGAACTTTAAACTCAGCCTACTACGAATTCACAAACAAGGTCAATCCTGAATATTTTGCTTCGCGCTAGAGATATCGAAAAAGGTTATTAGAAAAAGTTATTCGGAATATTATTTTAACCCCATATACCGAGTTTCATGATAAAATTCGCATTATTTATGTTTTCATTATTTTGGTCTATTCACAAAATTATTACAAGTTTATTTGTTTAATTTAATAATTAGTGTGCCATGCTGAGTAAAAACTTGACACATTGTCAATAGTGTCATGTATTCAAATATTTCAGTAAAATAAATAGCACTTACAAAGGAATAATTATTTAATTATTATTGGAAAACAATTTTTGGTAATTGATCAATTTTAGGAAAAAGTATATAACAATAATTTTCATAATACAAATAATTAACAATCAAATGTGATCATCTCTCACAACCTCCGTCCTCCGTCTATTCGACTACATTTTTCGATTCTTTTACGATTCTGTTGTAATAATTTTGTGTATAGAACAAAATAATGACAAAATTAAAAATGCGAAGTTTGTCATGAAACTTGGTATATGGGGTTAGAATAATATCCTGAACAACTTTTTCTAATAACTTTTTTCGATATATCTAATATATATCTAACGATAATTCGTAGTAGGCGGCTTAGTTTAAAACTCAGATTTCAGTTGAGTATCTTAAAAAACGTCACCCATCAATCTATCTGACTGTATATATATATATATATATATATATATATATATATATATATATATATATATATATATATATATATATATATATATATATATATATATACATTTAACTTTAGCTTCGGATAACTTTTGAAAAAGTAAATTTATCGAAAATTTATGAGACCTTTGTTGAAGAACGTTTCCTTTTTTGAAGAACGTCATTTTCCTACAAAGATATATAATAGCCTTTCCACAGTAATGTTCCGCTGAAGAGCTATAAAATTCCAAAATTAAAAAAAAAATCCTGTTTAAATGGGAAATTGAAATTTGCGATGCGGCATCTTAATATTAATATTAAGAGCTCTAACTTTCACAGTGGACTGGCTTGTTAAATGTGGCTGGCAGGCATTTGGCAAGCTTAACATAGTGCTTAAGAGCAAACTCCCACTTTTCCTAAAAAGATAATAAATACGATCATTGCGTTCGGACCGTACTGGCATATGGAAATGAAACAAAAACTACAAATATATGCCAAACTTGAAAAAAAATCAGCAGAGATTTGGATTTACACGAAAAACCAAAAGCAAAAGTCACTGAAGAGTTTAATTCGGTCATTAATACTTCAATCAAATAATTTTCATCGAGATTTTCTCAGTTCAAAAAATTATCGGAAACACTCAAGTTTATTATGTATCCTGATGTGACTTCACGTGATAAACTGAACTTCAAATTTGGATGGAAATTGAAGAAATTGAAATGCAGCTGATTGATTTTCAGCCTAGTTTAATAAGGATTCCATAATTTATCGAAACAAGGAAAGAGTTGGAGTTAAATGAAACAGAAAGAGCAGCAGGAAATAAGAGTAAAAATGACAATACCAGAATTACGGAAAAGTGGAATGAAATTCCAGACACATTTAGCTATAATAGACATACATATAATAATAGACACATTTAGCTAGAATAACATAGACTCGCTTAGAAACTGTTTGTCAGATGACTCCAGTGCAGCGTGCATTCTGCTAAAAGTAACAAAATATTAACCTAATATAAGTTATTTGGCATGTAATTTGTAACAACATAAATCGCACTAATTTTTTCTTTCATTTAAATAGACGTACAACTGTTAATATTACTATTGCTACATATAAAAAATGTATATTTCTGGTTGCTAATACAGAGTTTTTTTCCCATTAATCACTCAAGTCAAAATTACTAACACCATACTATCTTCCGCTCATAAATTCATTGATTAATTAAAGATGCCATTGATCTTTGAGTATAAAAATAGTCACGATTCCAGGATAACATTAGTATTTCCTTTCGGGATAGTCTAATTCCGAAATTACTTAACATAAATGGTCGTATTTCAACAAAGTTATGAATTATCATTATTTGTTAATGCTGACAGCAAAGGTGATGATAATTCCGGGTTTATTTTCTATAACTGCGTAGACTGTGTAGTAGTTTAATTTTTAATTAAGTTTGTCAGGAAAAATAATAAAATTGAGGTTGGAGCTGTTATAAAGTAGACTAATTCTTCTATTGGAACCTTTAGTGTGAAACATTAAACTCGAAGAGATTTACAACCTAATGAAATTCAAACTTTTAAACTTCCCGACGTGCGTTTCTCTAACCATTTTAGCCTCATTAGGAGATGATTCAATCAGACTGAATCGAACGAGGGATAAATCATCCCCTGATAATACTAACATGGTTAGCGAAACGCGTGTAGATAAGATTAGAAAAGTGATTTGCTGTTTAGCAGTAAATCTCTTTTGAGTTTACTCATACAAAGTATTTTATTTTAAAAGTTTGACTCCGACGGATATATAAAAAGAGATTAAAATTGAATTCAGAATTTTCAGAAGGCTGAGGAATAAAAAAAATTATCAAAAATTTTGCATTTTCTTTGTCAGGCTGACAATGGTTCGACCGATTCTTTTAGTTGCGCAAATGTATAACATTTTAAAACTTAATAAACCTGAATTATTTAAAGTTATATCGTGCTACTTCCCATATTTGTACATCAACAAAATTAATTTTCTTCATTTATCAAAGCACCGGCTTATAAATATGCACATTTAAATGAGCATTTACTTTCAGCGTTTTGTAATATTTCATAAATAAGCCATAGTATCGACCCAGATTTTGATATTTCTTTAATTGTTTTGATTTGTTTATTTTCCATTAGCACCTCGACTATACCAGTTTCCTTTCACCTTGACTAACTTCATCTCCGTCTACTCGTACAATAAGACTGACGCATTGTTAAATTTCGTCAATGTTTGCTAACTAATAGAGGTTCCACATCGGTATATCATCTAGCAAATAGATTGAATGCCGTTTGCGTAAGCTCCATATTGATTTCCTCCTTTTCCTTCCTCCTCTTTTCGAATATTTTCGTCTATTTTCTCTCGCCCATAATTCCAGATTTGATTAAATTTAGAACCGGAAGCGAACATCGGGTCAGAACAAAGTTTAAACATCGGTAAATGACAAGAGATGAAAAAACGAAACAAACGGAGGAAGCGACACGAAAGAGAGACTAACAAAGGGATGAAGAGGAAAAACGCAGATGGAGATGGTGGTTGTGATAATCGAAATTAAAAATCTCACGCGCGCATTTACGAATGAAGCATACCGAAAAAATACATGTCGGTGCTGTATGCAAAAAAAGCAGGGGTTGTTTCTAGGTTTAGGTCGTGTTTGAACTGAAAAAATAGAGAGTGCAAGTAAAATAGTACGTTGCAAAGAATATAGACGAATAAAGATCATTCATGCGGAGTGAATAAGAGGAAACCATATTGAAATACTTTATTGGATGTTTTTTTAGTAAAACTAAAGAAAAATATTCATAGATGGTATTCGTTAAATGTCTGCTTATTAATGTACACTGCCTTCCATAAATATTGACACATCCTATGCTGACTAAAATATTTTTAAAATAATTATAAGCTAGGACGAGTTACAACAGGTCAATTTTTTTACACTTCAACAGTATTTGAACATTTTGGGAATATGTTTAAATAAATCGTTAAAAAATTACTTGGCTCACTTTTCGCGAGGAAAAAAGTTCAGGACCGAAGAAAAGTAAACTAGAAGATATTGAACTGAAGAAGAGGTAAAAATTGACTGCGTCAAGTTTTTCGTCTCCAAAGTATCATCGTGGTACCGAAGAGGAATAGATCTACTGGCTCAAAAATGGTTTAAAGTGATCGAACACAATGGCCTATATTTCGAGAAATAACCTCCAGGTAAACAGTGAATAGCCAAGTAAGTAAACATAAATACTTTTGTTACATCCTAGTATATATTAAACTCAAAGAGATCTATTTACCACGATCAGATTTAAATTTCTTAGCCAAATAATAAATTTATCGTATTTCACGAATATGCATTTTGAAAATCTAGATGGCCATGCTACGTCAAATTAACCAGAAAAAACGTCACGTATTAAAAATTCTTTGATAATAATAACTGTGAATGACAAATTTAATTTCAGTTTCAAGTGAATTAGTGTTTTGTTGTGTGTATTCGTTTATTTAAATTGTTTTACCGATTTTCTTCTCAAGACAATGCAGAAATGCATTTCGTTTAGGGCTATTCCAGTGGAAGTGGACGTCAAGCAGTTAAGGCGTCAAGCATACCCACATCGGTTTCCAAATACACGAATTCCTTATAAGAAACTTAGAGCATTTCTGGAAGTACTCGGACAGTTTCGAGAATATGGACTACGTGATCATCTTTTCGACAGAAGAGTGAATTTGAAACAGTAACATCTAGACGTTGTTATTGGGGATCCTACTAAAAGTGTACGTCTAATTACTAGGCAAGTTGACGTACCATAAACGATTGCTTCATGCATTTTGAGGACCTACATCCATATCATTATTGGAAGGTGCAAAGTTTACGTCAGGCAGATTACCATCGTAGTATAGATTAAAGGTCTCCAAACTACGGCCCGCGGACCGAATCCGACCCGCCATTGTCATCAATTCGGCTCGCGATTGGCGAATTTAGCAAGCGTATGCTCGTTTAGGGCGCATACTCGGCGACTAGTATAGAAATTGTTGATAGTGGCAGGAAAATTAAAACGGTTTTGCGCCTTGGATCTTCCCGGAGTAATCAGTATGGTCCTAAGGCTGGAAAGTTTGGAGATCTCAGGTCTAGATTATTCTATCTGGGTGGTACGAGTCAAGGCTAAATTTTCATTTCTGTATAACAGAGCTTTGAATAGATGAAGCTTTATTTACGAGAAGCGGTATCATAAATCTGAGAAACCTGCATAGGTGGTAATTAGAAACTCTGAAAACATAAGTAAAAGCACATTTTGGAATTGCCGTCTGGTAATTTTATGAAAAACAATTATCCAAGCTGGATCGCTCCTGGTCCTTAGATTTTTATTTGTTAGAATGATTTTTTTTACAAATTATTAATTCGGGTGGCGTTTACAATGTTTGTAACATAACGCAAAGCAGGTAAAAACTGTTGTCTTCCTCCTACACATTAGAATTGCATCATCTGTCTCTCTCTTTTATTAGGTAAACGGAAAACCAGCTCAAAAGGTTTTAGTCGAAATTTGACTGTCTGCTGATTAACGCATTTGTTGTTCCAACGCAGCGCCGCTAATCTTTTAATTCTGTTATTTGTTTTTGTTGAGTTGTGTTAGTCTTTGTTCAGTTTTGTCAGAGTTTTTGTGACATTTTGTTGATTTCATGATGGCTGCATTCTCTAAAGAAGAATACGCGGACATTTTGATGACATATGGAAGCGCCAATGGTGTTGTACGAGAAGCGCAAAGAATCTATTAAGAACGCTTTCCTAACAGACGCTTACCTTCCCGTCACATGCTCCAAAACACTTACCGATGCTTGCGCAAAATTGGGAAAATTAAGCATTAATAATCCAAGAGGGATTGTGACGCGACACAATGTTGAAATCGATCGGAATCGATTTTGGCGCTGTTCGAGGAAGAAAATGCATCTCACTGCGCAAGAGTGAGATAGTATTTTCTACCTACTTAGCGTATCTTATTTACGCAAATAAGTAATATCGAATATCAGCCTAATGTGTCCCGATACACAAAGTTAGCAAAGTGAGCATAGAGGATAAACCAAAGATTTCTTTTTAAAGAATTCGAAGACCATGATCGCTTTTAGTTTTTTTTAATATGCAATTCATAATTGAGATTGAAATTTATTTTTACTTTTTCCAAAAACATTGTCAGTCTATATAAAAAGTAGATGTCGCTTGCATCTAATTTTGATTTTCATAGAACCCTTAAACGACATTACACATTAAAGTAAAGAAATAATTTGGAGGCTATATCAATAACTTTTTTTAATTCAAGTTTCACTGCTGATTTTTGGAATTTTTCAAATAAAGAATTAAATCATTATCTTAAAAGACCTGTGCGCCCAATAATGCTTTATGGAGGTTGAGGAGATAGCAAAAGACTCATCCTATCGGCCATTTTAATTTGACAAACGATGCACCAAACACCCTGTGTGCGGAGATCCTTCTGTTGGGAAGATTATGATGCAAAAGTGATTTGGTCGTTGTCGGAACACCACGTCGATCAGCATCACGCTGATCGTCCTTCAAGCACTGATGTCGATGAAATAAAGACCATAGCCGAACAGCAGAAAGCGACCTTCATAAAAAAAATAATGATGTTTTACTTTTGGTGGGATTAGAAGTAACCCATACACTTTGAGCTTCTTCTACGCAATCAAACTATCAACACCGATCTCTACTGTTCACAATTATTTCGGATGAAGGCAGCAATTAAAGAGAAATGGTCAAAATTAGCAAATAGGAAAGGTGGAAGGAATCAGGAACCCAGCATACATTTTTGAGCTTCAATTATCACGTTTTGCCCGATACACCTCACTCATCGGACATTACACCCTCGAACTACCATCTATTTCGCTCCCTCCAAAATGGGAAATCTTTTAAAATGGAAGAAGAGTCGAAAAAACTTTATAGAAAACTTTTTACACAATAGACTAATTAAATATTTACATAAACTATCTATCATATAAACTATAAATTAATCTATTACAAACTCAATTTCCGCTTGTTCATTACTATTTTCTAATGAACTTAAACCGTAAAACCGATTATGTTGTCGAATAGTCAATATTTGCTGACAAATTGAGATTTCTAATAGGAATCATCTAAAAAAAATGAAGAGTACTTCAAAACAAGCGCAGATTAGTTTCCAACATCGACCCCCACTTCTCAATCGTTTCAATCCACACCCTTCAGCCTTCATTAATCGAATCCAGAATCGAAAGCGAAAAATCGCCATAAGTACGCGTCCCAGATCAAAGCTCAAAGATCGTCGAAAGACAAAAGACGAAAAACCGACACAAACGAAGGACGCGACTGAAAGAGAGATTGACGAAAAGGAAGATAGACGGAGACGCTGGTAGTGGTTGTGACAGTAATCGAGATTAAAATCCGAGGCGCGCGTTTACGTGTGAAGCATACCTAAAACAATACGAGGCGGTGTGGCTTTGCGAAAAATAAAAAAACAGAAAAAATAACAGAGGGTTTGTGAGTTTAGGCCGTGTTCTCGCTGAAAAAAAAAGAGAGCCGAGATCAAAGAGGACATCGCAAATAAAACCAGACGAATAAAGGTCGTTGATGTAGCAGTGGGAATAAAAGGAAAAGATGCTGAATTGCTTTTGTTTTGGGTTTTTACTAAAATGAACCAAAGACAAATATTTATTGATTATATGCGGTAGAAGCTCAGTTTCGTAGTTGACAAGCACTAATGCCCATAAATATTTAAATGCTGTTTAGTAAATAACTAAAAAGTTATTCAAATTGAGTTTCAACATTGTAATCAACGAACGAAAAATGTTTTGGCGCGCAAAATCGACCTTCTGAGAGGACAATTTGGAATGTGGTCCAAAAATATGCTAACATCAGAACCCTTCGGCATGCTCGTAGAGGTCGTTCGGAACTAAATATTGCCATTGTTCGTGAAAGTGTGGCCGCAAATCCAAGCACATCGATTCGTCATCGAGCGCAGCAAGTGACATTCAGATTTGTTTTACAGGTTCTGATAGACAATTAAATCAATTCTTAATTCACATAAATGATTTACATAAAAACATTAAATTCGTAGTTGAAGAAGAGCAACATAACAGTATTAACTTTTTAGACTTAACTATTACTAGAATAGTCAATAAACATGATTTTGCAATTTTTCATAAACCATCACATACAGATTTAGTTATACATAATAAATATTGTCATCCTTATTCACAAAAGATGGCGGCATTTAACTTTTTTATACATAGATTTGGTTGTCAATTGAATGTCATCAAAAAGATCGCAGTAAATAAAGGATACGACCCAAACATTATAAATAAAACAATTAATAAAAAAAATTATAATAAAGCCATTAATTTAATATATTCGGTCAATAACATCAAAAATGCAGCGTTGAAAATAATTACATATACGGGAAAAGTTACCAAATTAGTGTCAAGATATTTATCCAAAACAAACAAGATAAATATTGCTTTTAAATGGTCTAGGACGCCTTATTAAAAATAATAAAAATCAAACAAACTGTATAAATCAGGAGTTTATTAAATTGAGTGCGGATCATGTCCAAAAGTCTATGTTGGACAAACAGGAAGATTTTTCTCTACTACATAAAAGAAGTTATACTAAACAACAAAATAATTCTCATTATGTTAATCACTTAATGTTAAAAAAGCATAATTTCAATGATAATTTTATAATGTTACCAAATGAGAATAAATCCAAAAAATTAAATCTTTTAGAGAGCCTAGAAATTAATAAAAGAAAAAATTGGATATTTTGCTAAATGACAGATAGCTAGACTTGAATGGTTCATCGTTATTAAACTTATATTGTCCTAGACGTTGACAAAAAATGGATTTCCCCACTATCACGTTTTATGGTATTATTAGGTCGACGGGCACTTCAGGTTGTAATTACTTTTCTCACTGTCAGTTTAGTATAGTTTGTATTTGAAAAAGGCACTGTGTGTCAAAACAATTTTTATGCATACAATTTTAAATATAGTAGAAATTTTAGATATTAATCTTTACTTATTTATTTAAAATCTGGGATTCTGAGAGTAATTGGAAGATATGGATATCGAAGATCTCTGGTTACAACAAGACGGTGCCACCTGCCACGCAACAGGAGAAACGATAGACTGCGCAGCAAGTCTCCAGGTCGCATTATTTCACGTAACGGCGACATCAATTGGCCGCCGCGATCATGTGATTTAACTCCTGCAGATTTTACAAGAGTCAGATAATGCAAACTCCGTTACAGAGCTGAAATACGAGATCAGACGGGGAATAGCCGAATAGGGCTATAGAATAGGGGAATAGTCGAAAATTTTCAGAAACGGATTACGTCATGCCACATGAGCCACGGAGCTTATTTATATAATACCATCCCTCATACATAATAGTAATAAATAACTTCAAAGGGTAAATAAATATTTTTTTATATTTTTTCTCATACAATTTCTCAGTGTTCTTTTTTAATATCTTTTTGTGGAAAGCCAAACTGAGTCACCTTTTACTAAATAAAAGTGAAATAGAGATGATTACCAGATAGATGGAGGTGCGATCGCAAAGTTGAGTGCATTTCTGAAAAGTGGTTTCTAGTAACGCTGCATGAATTTAAAACGGATAAGTCATTTAGCTTTGTTTTGACAGTCTTTAAAAATAGATAAGGTCGATATTTATAGTCGAATTATTATGGGGTCTTTGGTCCTTCACATTTCGTGGTTCATAGATGGTTTACTGAGTTTCGATGTGGTCGTGTCAGCACGATTGACGCTCCATGCTCAGGACGCCCCTTTGGGATAGCTACTGAGGATATGGTCAGCAAACTCCATGATATCGGGTTGTGCAATCGCAGAGTGAAAATTTGGGAATTTGCGGAGATGAATGTTTACAGAACATCCTACATACGATGTTTAGAGATGTATTATGGCAATTCGAAGCAGTTTTTGCATTAAATTGTGACTTGATAACATTTAGATTTATTACTACACACTAGAAATGAAGTAACAGGCAAAATTCTGGGTTTTACCCGGTGAACGTACCCCGAAGAAGGCAAAAACGCTTCCAAAATGGATTTGTAAGGTATTATCTTTATAATTTGGAAAAGAAAAAGACGATCACAGAAGAGTATTCCGCTTAATTATTGGTCAAATTTCACGAATAATTGATAAAAAATGTTCTCATTTGGCGAAGGAAAATACTACTTTACCATGACAATACAAAGCTCAATTGTCCGCTGTTGCAACGTACTACACCATGTGATCAAAATTGACCGGAACTGTATAACTGCGGATTTTTTTTCTTAGATTGGTACAACCGTATGTGATATACATGTGAAGTTTGAGCGCGATATGTCAATTAGTGTGTATTTGACAGATGTTACTTTGGCGATTTTTACTGGATATATTTTTTAAATAAGATCTATTTTTTATCAAAACCGATAAAGCAGTCTTGGAATCCACCGAGAATACAATTTTAGATAAAAGAGTGTCTCCGAAACAATGATGTACAAAACTGACCTTGAAACTTGTGGAAATTCACTTGATAACTTTGAAATCGTCAATCGTCGGTTCTTTCGAATTTTGTTGTTCACATCAGGAACCAAATCTTCAGAAATCATAGAAGGTCGGTCAGGGCATGGCTCATTATGTTCATTAACTTACATTAATTAAATAAGAAATTAAAAAAGAAACACCTTCAGTGTTATCGGCTAACAAGATTAGATGAAATAAAACAATATCTTAAGATACACTCCCTCTGGTACTTGCCACTAGCGAAGCGCTTGGTCCACCCCGTCCGGCGGTCAAGCTGCGGAAACACCAAGGAAGAGAAGATCAGCATAGCATATATACAGCTCAGTATATATACAGGCTATACGGCAGCAAATGGCGCCAAAATACGCGCAAAGCATGCTAGGAACAAACGCGCAAAGGCACTGCAGCGATTGCGTGTCATTCACACTTTCTTTCACAAACGGACCTTATTTAAAAAATACCCTTCGTACTATGAATACAAAAAATAAACAAAGAATTTGTATGAAAATTTGTGTTTTCAATTCTGCTATTTCAAGATCAAGAGTATTTGAGTGGCATAGAGCGATTAATGAAGGCCGTGATATCGTTGAAAACTTGACCCATGACAGCCAACCATCAACATCTGTGAACGAAGATAACCTTGAGAAAATTTTAAAAATCGTAAAAGGATAGCAGAAGATCTTCATCTCTTATGGATCATCTCAACACATTTTAGTTAATATTCTGGGAATGAAATGCGTCATCTCATACGGCTCTAATTGTGCGTGATTTTGTGCGCCAAACATATAACGAACAAATTTCCAAACTCAAATATCCGCTCCGTGGAACGCGTTTTGATTCGATGAAGGCATTAAAAATAATTCGCTGAAGGAACTGAAGACCATTCAGGCCGAGATGTATTCCAAGTGCTTGAATGATTGGATCAAGCGTCGGCATGAATGTATCAAATCAAATGGAGCCTATTTTGAAGGCAATCATAAAGATTTGTTTTAAAATTGCATAAAATGTGTTTCTTTTGGTAAAAACCTGGTGTGCCGGTCAATTTTGATCACATGATATAACAACTAGTAGTAAATCAATCAATTATTTTATTGGAACCTTCGGTGTGAAATACTAAACTCGAAGAGCTTTACCTCTAAACAATAAAAGTATTTTGGTGTTTAGTGGTACGTCCTTTCGAGTTTCACTGGTAGTAAATTTACTAGTTTTGCGTTACCGAGAATCTGGTAAATTCCCTTTTCTTATGCAAGGGGATTCTTATGAAGGGAATTCCCCTTTCTTATGAATCCCCCTTTTTTATGAAATTTTGATGACATCCACCAGTTTTGACGAAAACAATTTCATTGAAAAAGTTTTTGACGTTTTACACAACCCTCGTACTATAGTATCTATCCAATTCACTTATAGCAGAGGTTTGTCTAGACTTTGAAAATGCAAAAAAAAAACATTATAACGTCCACCAAATGACACCCAGAGAAAGATGGAAAATTCGTAAAATTGGTAACAAGGCTCGTGGGTTTTTAAAGTGGGAGGGCGTACAAGAAAATAGTGCTGTTAAATTTTTTTTTGCTTTCCCCTTTTACTTTTCGTGCTATTGAAATATATATTCTATAAAGGAGGTGAACCAGGAAAATGAGTTAAAGGAACGAAACTGAACAGAAATAAAATATGGTGTTGTGCTCTGAAAAATTGTTTACTGTGACAAATGCTGGAAGGGCGGCGCCCCAAAGCCCTCTCTCACGAGCCACCACTGAACAAGGCACACTCTTACGAAGAAGCGAAAATTTGGCTTAATAAATGATTGGCCTAAAAAACCAACGGTTCTTTTGGCGCGGAATCCATTTTTTTTAACAGAAAGATGGGAAAAAGGAATAGCTAACCATAGCCAATATTTTGATTATCAGATAATTTATTTTGTTATGTTATGAAAACAAACGCTCAAATTTTGAGAAAAAATCGACACCATTAACCGAAATATCTATTATATATACTTTAATTATCAGTAGTCATGGAATAAGCTACGGTAATCATAAAATTACTAGTCAGTGGAATATGTGCTCTTGTACTAGTAATAGTAATTTATTTAATTATAGTAATGAATGTAGACCAGTTACTATTTCAACTAAAATTGTTACCTTGTCATACACACATCGGTTTACACTTTCGGTACATACCTGAAACAAAAAAGAATGCAATCAGAACAATCTAACTAAAACGTTCGATAACAAACAAAAAAATGAAAAAAAAGCATTTAAAACACAAATTGCAACATTCTAACGGTATTCGCGGAACGGGCGATAGAGGAAACCGAATTATACAACAAACAAACCAAACAGGAACAACAGCAGTGCAAACTGACCTATTTACATAACACCAAACCCACCCGTTCAACCCCCAACCTGATGTGGGGTTTGGAAAGAGGGGGCGGAGGTCGATGACGGGCGAAGGGATAAAAAGAAAACCGCTCGTCATCTCCTTCCCTTTCGAATATTCTGAATTACATAAATATGGAAAAACGATTCGTTTTATTGTAATAAACTAGTGAAAATAAGGCGTTTTCGCTGCTCCTGACACGTTTTCGTGACAGTTACGAACGTTTCTTATAAATAATGGGGTTACGGTATGACATGTTGTACACAGTGATTTTCGTTACAAAAAAAAAACACCTGACGATCTATTTTCGTAATCAAGATCGTAATCTTAAGCTTAAGAAAAACAGTGTATTTATAATTATAGATCAAGTTATACAAATTTTTCCAGTATGTGTCAAAACTTAGAAACGAAATATAGGTAACACTGTTTGAAATGTAAATTCAACAGTACAGTATGTCAGTACACCATGGAAAGGTAAACGATACACGAATTAGGCTTTAGAGCAGTTGGAAAGCGACATCCACTTTGGCGAAAAAACAAACCTTTGCCGATGAAGCGCATTTCTACCTTGATGGGTTTGTAAACAAACTGCAGAACTTGGGCCAGGATTCAGTTATCTCTTCATTCACAGAAAGTCACTGTTTGGTGGGAATTTTGAGCTGAAGGATCAATAAGACATTTTTATTTATTTGGATTTTGGCTACGGTAGCCGTTCGCCGGAGATAGTTAGGTCGTTGTTCACGGATGGATCTCGATGGCACTTCGATAAGGGCGCCACCTAGTTCTTCGGAATAAAATAAAACCCTGACTTATTAAAAATAACCCTTATTATTTTCTCAGGAAATTCAAAAAATGCAATCAGGAGAAGACTCCCATAAGGAACAGTAATGGGGTGTAAACTATCATCGATGAAGCCAGAACTAAAGTCTATTTACCGAAGAAAGACAATCGACAAAAACAATAACCAGCACGTGATATTTTAGCCAGAAACGCTGAGCGCCGCTGCTATTAGCGGGAATCGGTCGAGCCGATTTACACCACCAATGAAAACCCAGATGATCGTCCCAGTAACTCATACACTGCCGTGATTTTTCATTTATTGAGTTGCATTCGATTTATTAATCACACACACAGCTGATGAAGTTGTCGATATTAGCTATACCCCGCCCAAAAAGAGGACAGATCTTAGTGCGGTCCTGTAACGATCACGATGTGTATATGCATGAATATGTTTGGGTTTATTTTCTTTCTTCAATAAAAAGGCTATAATACTTTTTGCCAACCATCTAATTTCTGTTTCAGATCGGTTAATAATTGGGTTATTTGATCTTTCTTTTTGTACATGAAAATATTCTTCAAAACAAACTATGACTGACGATTAAAAATATTCTGGTGTTTGAAAGTAATAATACAAAAGTAATAATATAAAAGTAAATATATATATATATATATATATATATATATATATATATATATATATATATATATATATATATATATATATATTATATATTTATATTTATATATATTTATATATATATATATATATATATATATATATATATATATATATATATATATATATATTATATATTTATATTTATATATATTTATATATATATATATATATATATATATATATATATATATATATATATATATATATATATATATATATATTTATATATTTATATTTATATATATTTATATATATATATATATATATATATATATATATATATATATATATATATATATATATATATATATATATATATATATATATATATATATATCCGTTAATATTCCCTCATGCACCTTTAATGGAGAATTCTAATAATTGGAGAACTAATTTCGCAAAAAATCATTTCAAGTACTAGCCAGAGAGCCACTGACATAAATTAAACTCATTCGGTGACAATTTTGGTTGTGATAAATGTGATTAAGCCATTCAAGTATTTCTTGATTTCCACAAGATACGTGAAGCGGTTATGTTGCAGAGACGAAAACCCGAAGGAGCCAAGTTCGTCCGGAAAAAAAGTTGTTGCGATAACATCTCCCAGTCGAACTAGGAAATTATTTCCAAAGTCCTCTTTACTGTATGTTATTGCACGTTGTCCTGCAGCAAAATGACTTTCCTTCTCGCCTGTAAAGCCTTTTTCTTCAAAAACGTCACAAACACGATTTAGTTGCTGCTGATAATGGTCAGCAATCACTGGTTGCGTTGGTTGTTGATGGTTTTAATATCATTGCTGGCACTTGTAAGGTTGTACCATGTGCCTATTTTGCAGTACAGTATTGATACACTATCTATAATCAAATATCACTGAGCGTTTAAAACATAAAGTCCTAGTTGTGTAAAGGCATCTGCTTCTTGTTGTTGTTGGGCAGTGGCTAAATATTGCTGTTACAGAAACTGAATCTGAGCTGTAGCACCCGGTGTTGTCGTTTGTGATAGCTGATATTGAAAAAGTTGCTGTACGTCAAATATATGTTTTCGTTGCTGCTGCAGTACTGCATTCTCCACCTGATGCCGTTGCTGAGATGTAAACTGTTGATGCTGTGTTTGATCGTATGCTTACCCTGTTGCAGCTTGTTGTTTTTCAACAAAGTGTTCAGCAATCTGTTGATAAATATTTTTGGCTAATGTGTGACCGTCTTGGACGTTTTCGTTCATTTGTCAAAATTACAAGTTTGTAAGTGCGTAAATACTATACTGTACAGTATCGAAAGAGTTTGTATAAATAAAGCCGTATTAATTATATATAAAGTTTGTATTTTACTGAACTAATCTCTACACAACCACTACCTCCACTCCAATCTACTAGGCAGGTTTTAGAAAGGGCAAGAACCATCGTCATGAACGACGCACTAAAAACGTGTTACGAATATTAAATTCCAGCAATGGTACTGTTTATAGATTGTAGTAAAGCTTATGATTCATTAAACAGATTCGAAATAATAAAAAGCATGGAAGAATTTGTTTTGGAAGGAAGTACCCTCTAGAATAGTATGATTAGTGAGTATGATACTGGAAATAACAAGCGCTAATGTAGGTGTAAAAGGAGGAACGACAGATGATTTTCTGATCAAGGCAGACCTATACCAAGGGGAACCACTGTCGATAATATTATTCAACATGGTTTTTGAATGATTATTAGGAAGAGTCATTTGGACAGATAAGAACGCAGACTTTACAAAAATCATCAAATAGTGAGGTATGTAGATGATATCGCAATAATAGCGAGTAGTGAGAAAGAATTGAAAGAAGTAACAAGAAGACCATTAACAATCAATCAGAAGAAAAGCACACTAACGATAGTAGAAGGTACACAAGAAAAATAAGCCCAAAACTAAAAGTTGATACACTATCAGGAAGAATGATTTTTAAAAACGTCGAAGAATTTGTCTATTTAGGAGCAAGGATAACAAACAAGTGTGAAAAAGAGAAGGATATATACCTAAGATTGTTAAAGTGCTAACAGATGCGCAGAAATCTTGAACCGTCTAATAATATTGAAATTCATATCCATAATTATTGATTGTATAAAACGGTATTGAGACCAACTGCATTCTATGGATGTGAAACATGGGTACTAAACAAGAAAAAAAAGTTTTTTTTCCTTTATTTTTGGGTTTTTCGCCACGATCTAACGCTCAAAAAATATCAAAAATATCTGTTCTTATGTAAATATAGATCGCGGCAAAAAACCAAAAAAAAAAATAAATATATATATATATATATATATATATATATATATATATATATATATATATATATATATATATTTTCATATATATATATATATATATATATATATATATATATATATATAAACATTTTTATATTTTTTAAAATTTTGATCGTTGGGCCAATTTATTACAGAAAAGAATCACTGAGAAATTTGTCTGCGTTTGGTTTTTTATTTTTACCCAGTGATTCTTTATTTACATAGGAACAGATATTTTTGATATTTTTTAAGTTTTAGATCGTGGCGAAAAACCTCAAAAAAATCTATATATAAACACACTACCATCATTCAGACATTACTAAGAAAGTAGAGAAACTGTTAAGATGAGAACGTCAAATAATCAGAAAAATAGCAGGAGGAAAGAACGTCGATGGTTTGTAACTGAGAAGAACGAATGACGAAATTTATAATATTTTCTAAAATCTAAGGATAAACACGATAGTGAAATTCAGTACTATGCAGGTAGGTATATGGTTAGGCTACATAGAGAGAATGGGAGAAAATAAAGTGGTGAGAAAGATTGCATAGGGAAGAGCACAAAGCGAAAGAAAGCAAGGAAGACCAAGTAAGCGATGGAGAGAGGCTATCATGGCCGATCTGAAAGAGGAGGGGATAAAAGACTGGAAAATAACGAGACCCTATAGGAAAACATGCAGAAAAATCCCAAAGTTGTGGGCCTAAAGGCCTGTAATATAACTACATATTAAATCTCTACACTTTTCTTTGTAGTATAGTATAGTTATTCGATATGAATTTAAATTAATGAATAAAAATACATTCGGCTGTGTGCTTCCAAACTAAATTAATGAAACGTATTTCAGTGAAAAAGTTATTTCTCTGGGGTTGTGTTAAAAAAAAAGTCAAGCAGGTGATACACGGGCACAAATAATGAAGAGTTCATATATTCAATAAATGCCTGGAATTAATTTGCGGAACTAAAAACTTTTTCTAATAAATGTATATTATTTTTAAACTTTCTCGTCGTATGGACAATTTTTCATTTAATTTTCAGAGAACAAAGGTTATTTTATTTTATATTTTCAGTTTATAAATGTTTAATGTCCGGGACTAAAAGATAGGACATCTCGTGTTTTTGCATATTTTTACATTATTTTTCTGGAATTATCTGGATTTACTAAACAAAAAGACCATCCTTCAATTCGTTTACGATATAGATTAATATCTATGAAATTTTTACAAATGTTAATAATACGATCAGACAAAAAGATAGGACACTTGCTGTTTGGGACGTTCATCGGATGTTCAAAATGTTTAACGCCTTGTGAGAAAAAAATAATCTTGCAAATTCACATGTGAAGAATGTCGATTTGGGAAATTTCTGGATATACAGGGAGGAGGAGTCGATACGTAATTGCTAATTTGATTAAAGATCCTGAAGGGTACAGAAAGAAGAAGATTACTCGAAGAGCCTATGTATTGACAGACAGGCAAAAACGAGCAATCTTACCTCTAATAGCATCTCGTGAGATTATGCATAAAGCAGGTGTGATTACCAACACTAAAAACGCCAGAATAGTCATTCAATTAGCTTCATATATTCAGACTAAGAAAATGCAGACCTCACCCCTCAGATATCGTCATAAAGAACATGGGAAGCAGTTCGTGGGACCAAGTTCGTCGGCACAAGAAGTGGAACTAAATAATGTTTCCTGATGAAAACAAAATTGATCTAGACGGGCCGGTCTAGGCTAGCCGGCTATTCGTACTTCCATGACTTGCGAAAAGAAGAAAACATTATTTCAAAGCGACAAATAGGTGGTGATAGCACGACTGTTTCGGACGCATTGGGTATGAAAACAAGACTGACATCGTTTTCATTTCTGACCGAATGAGCCAGGAATGTTTAAATATGATTCATATACAACTGCGAAAATATTTGGAAACAACTCCAATAGACAATTTTTAGATTTTAAGAAAGAAAATGTTTTCTTGCAGGCGGCTGCTGGAAAATGTTTGGGCATACCTGGGTTTTAGAATAAAAAATAATTATAGGTTTGTTACTTTATATTAAAACGTTATCATAAATAATATTGATAACAAAAGACCTGGGGGTGCCCAAACACGTACATGGGTGAATTTCAAATTGATTATGTTACCATTTCGTACCCCAGTTATAAAGAGATTTTGAATGTTCAACTCAGAATAGGAGCTAACACAGACACGGATCACTACTTGGCTAGAATCAAATTTAGCTTAAAACCTCGAAAACTTTTTCGAAAGAGAGTGCTAATACCAAAGTTCGACCCGACGAAAATAAAACTAACCCTAACACAAGAGCTTGATAAACAACCAGCACAGATCTGGCAAGAATTGAGAAAAAAAATTATTAAAACAGCCTTAAAGTTGGTCCCTTTACAAAATCGTAGAAAATATCCACACTATATATATATATATATATATATATATATATATATATATATATATATATATATATATATATATATATATATATATATATATATATATATATATTACACACATCCCACTATATATATTATAGTATATAATATATATATAGTGGGATGAAGTTTGCGAGCAAGCAGTATTAAGTAAAGCATTCAAAGATTGGAACAGTCAAAAAACAGCAATAAACTATAATATCTTTTTGGAAGTAAGAAAAGAAACCTTAAAGCTAATTAGACAAACTAAAAGAAAATATGAAAACAATCCACTTAATAAAATAGAAAAAGATTTCCAAAAAAATAACACAAGAAATTTTTACAAAACATTTAAAACTAAATTAACAGGCTATCAACGCTAAAGTTTTTGCTTCTAAAAGGAAAACGGACAATTAGCTCTAAATAACCAAGACAATTGGAAAGAACTTGCCCTTAAACAGATTACCAACACTAAACCCTAGACAAACAAACCCAGATTCATTACCACCGAATGAAGATGAAATAATTAGGCAAATCAAGGGCCTTAAAATAACAAAGCTTCTGGTAAAGATGGAATCACTGTTGAACTTTCGAAATCCGCTTGTCCAGGTGCTTCTTCCCACCACAGTCACGAACAACGGCTCCATCAACACGTGAACGTTGAGGCAATCCAGCTCCTCAACAACACCAATCTAACAAGAAAACTAAAGAGAGTGAAGCCTTTCGAGTTAGCTAAGTGATTGTGCTAGTGCAAAGCAGATAATAGTGCGGGTGTGCGTTAAACATTAGTTTAGTGTAAATAAGTTATCAGACTCTTAAGGTATTCTAGTGAGTAAGACTTTCTAGTGAATAAGTTTTCGAAGTACAATTTAAGTTAGAAAAGAAAAACATTAAATAAATAACAAACAATACATATGGAGAACAAAAAATCTTCAAAATGGGCAAATTGTCGTGGTAAAACGAAACAGTATTTTTCTCTTCACCAGTTGTCGCCATGGCAGGGCCGGGTACACACGCATGTACCGGGTGCAATGACAATATTGTCGGGCGAGTAAAATTCGTGGCGTGCAAAGTGTGTGATAATAAATATTACTTACATTGTGTTAACATCAAAGAGCCAATATCTAAAGCCATAAATGACTCTAAAAATTTGTTTTGGGTATGTGAGGGATGTCTGTCAGTATTTGAGGTGAATGTTGACCTTAGTAATAGATTAAAAAGGTTGGAACAATATACTGAGGAGTGTAAGGTGAATACAGAGACATTATTAAATAATTCGGGCGGTGCTATTATTTATATTAAATCTGGCTTGAAATATTGGGTGGTTTCTGTCGAGACAGTTCTAACCAGTTACTGAGTCGTAACAGTTAAGATACAGATAAATAAGCTGTTTTTCTTGGTAGCGGCCTGCTATAGATCGCCTAGTGCCTCTGTAGGTGACTTTTTAAACTATTTGGAAGACAATCTAAGTGACAATGAATTTCAAAGAAATAAAACCTTTCTTCTGGGTGATATAAATATCGATTTATTGAAGAACAGCAGTGAGTCTAGAAGCTTGAAAGACATTATCAGTGGAGCAGGTTTCACACGGATTGTTACTAGGGAAACCCACAATAGTGGTATCTCACAAACACTGATTTATCACATAATTACCAATGACTTTGGAGCTGTGGAGCTTGGTAGAGATTTTCCGATGATAAGCGATCATGAGATTATTGGTACCGAGTTTAAACTTCAGGGTATTGTATGTGAAACACCTCAACATACGTATGCTCGGAATCTGAATGCGCAAGCAGTCTCGAGGCTGACTACTGAGTTAATGGGGAATGATTGGGACTACAATTCCATTGACGTTAGTAAATTATATGTTGATTTTATGCAAACTCTACATGATGCTATTGATATGGCTGCTCCCTTAAAATTAGTACAACCTAGAAAGTTCCCTTGGATGAGCAAAGAGCTAAGAAATGCCCAAGTTGAGAGGGACAGAGCGTATAGAAAGTTTTCTTTCGCAAAGAATGAACATGATTGGAGAATTTATAAGCAGAAAAGAAATATTGCACTGTCCATGATGCGACTTGAGAGGAAAAAGTACCTTAATAATAATATCGAAGCTTGTAGGGGGGACGGGAGGAAGATGTGGAGAACAATAAAGGATTTGCTGGGCAATGGTAAGGGGCGTGCCGATTTTTCGCGAATCAACTTTGATACTCACTACGGACCTACGGAGGAGAACTTCAATAACTTTTACTTCGATAGTTTGAATGAAGTTGAACAGAGTATCGAAGAGCAGGACTGGAGCAGTGATTTCAAAGTATGCAAGACTCACGATTTTTCTGAGTTTAAACATGTTACTCTAAACAAATTAAGAAAAATTGTGTTTAGTTTAAAAAGCCGAAGTACGAGTGACAATGAAATTACGATAAGGTTAATGAAAAAAAAATTTTGTGTCGTCGGTTATCCTTTATTGTACTTAATTAATACAAGTTTTGAAACGAATACATTTCCTGAGAACTTAAAAACCAGCATTATTGTACCAATTCCAAAAATACCAAAGCCTAGTATACCAAGTGACTTTAGACCAATTAATTTATTACCTGTTGTTGATAAAATCATTGAGACTATAGTATGTACATAGTTGAAAACTTATTTTGAAACCAATACATTTTCTGCTCAATCAGGGTTTAGGACAAAACATTTCTGTGAGGCGGCTATTCAGTATGACTGCGCAACATGGAGGAGCGATATGAAGGTCGGAAAAACTGTGCTTAGTGTATTTATAGATTTAAAGCGCGCATTCGAAACTATTGACCGGGATATACTGTGTAAAAAAATATTAAGTTATGGTGTAAGATCGAAAGCCTTAAAATGGATCAAGAGTTACTTAACAGACAGATATCATAGGACAAGGGTTGAGGGAAAAGTGTCGGCAAAGAGGGAAAGTGCGTGGGGAGTTCCTCAGGGTAGTGTTTTGGGCCCGTTGCTGTTTTTGATATATATCAACGATATTTCTACAATATTAGATAAATGTTTTATTCGTCTTTTTGCAGATGATACTCTCGTATCTGTGTCTGGGTATAATTTGCCTGAGATGGTTGAAACCATGAATAGTGAACTGGCAATACTATTTAAATGGCTATGCAAAAATAAACTTAAACTAAACGAACTGAAAACAAGGTGCATGGTGATAGGGTCTAAAGCAAACTGCAAAAGACTTAATGAGTTAGGGTTAAAAATAAATATAAATAATTGTGGTATTGAAATTGTAAATGAAATTAAATACTTAGGAGTACTGCTGGATCCTCAGCTAACATTTTGTAATCATGTCAGTTATTTATGTAGAAAGATTGGGAAAAAAATAGGGTTCTTTAGTGGTATATCGTCACATTTATCAACATGGTCCAAGAGGCTTGTATATAATACTATAGTTTTACCCCATTTTACCTATTGTATGTCTGTGCTGATATCATGTAATAAGGAGAGTATTGGTAGACTTCAAATACAGCAGAACAAGGCTATGCGTGTACTATTGAACTGTAATAGGTATACACCGATAGAGGTAATGTTGCGGTCATTGGATTGGTTTTCAGTTGCGCGGGCCATTGAAGGGGCTAACATTCGATTGATATATAAAATAAAACATAATTTGTTGCCCGATTATTTGAATACTTTTTTGGTACAAAGAGTAAATATGCATTCTTACGATGTCCGTTCTAAGAACAATTATGATGTACCAATTGTGAGAACTACTGCTCTCCAGAAGACATTGTTTTGGGAAGGTGTTTGTCTCTTCAATGATTTGCCCGCCCACATAGGGAGCGCTCCTAATGTGCATGTATTTAATAGACTGTTAAATTATTATTTGAAGCAATAGAGTGTTTTATCATTTGAACAATGTTGGTTATTGCCTTTTGATTGTATTTTCTTTTGTTAAGATTTTTTAGAATTTTTCTTACTTTTAGTTTTTTTTGTATATTGATTTTGTTTTGTTACTATTAGCTGTATATGCTAAATAAAGTGTGTATTTAAATGAGAGCATTGTTTATCAAGTCTGTGTGAAACTTTATTATTAATGCAGCATGATACTGTGCTCGTCTTTCCCCTTTCCAAATAATCGATGAAGATAATGTCTTGTAAATACAACGAAACAGTGGCCGAAGTCGGCAGTCACCAAAACTTCTTATATCGTTTCTGTTTTTGTTCACTTATTCAAATGTTAGTGTTTGGCCGAGATGTTTTTCATCTCAACAATCTTTCTAACTTATACTCTGCTCTTGAGCATTTCCTTAATAGTTACTTTAATGAAGGGTGCTGACTGCGGAGCGTTGCTAGTGCCGGTTGAACCACATCGAAACTCAGTAAACCGCTTATGAACCATGAAATGTAAAGAAGCAGATTCTCCATAATACTTCTTATTTTTTTTTTATTTTGTTTGGGCGATGGTTTTTTCACGCAAAAAGCGTGGCGGTTAATAATAAAAGTATGGCGGTTAATAATTTTTAATATTTTTAGGACATAGCGTTCGAAACAAGGGTCAGTTCACAATCTAATCTCTTGTCATTTTGTTACTACGACAGTACCTTTCAAAACGCCAGTGATGTTTAAACGATTTCGAGTTAGTGTCATAATTTTTTCGTGTAGTAAACATGTCGAGTACGTAATAAAGAGCATTTGCAGTACGTACCTGCTTTTCTTCTTCAGTCAAAAGAACAAAGAAAGTGAACTCCGTCGTATACTTGTGGAAACTTACGGTGACAATGTGCAAATGCAAGACGCTTCAGGGCGTTTGTTTAGACGATTCAAAAACGGTGATTTCGCCCAGGTCCAATGAAAAAAACTGAAGATGCCGACTTGCAAGTATTGTTGCAAGGAGAGATTAAATGTTGGTCGCCGAACCATTTGTGATTGGTGATTGAACCATCGGTGGTGCCTTGGGAGAGATCCAGAAGGCAGGAAAAGGGGTACCACATCAGCTGAACGATAGACAGGTAGAAAAACGAAAAAACGGTGTGTGCAGTTTTGCTTTCTCGGCATGAAAGAAATACTTTTTTACATCGGATCGTGACTGGTGACGAAAAATGGATATATTTCGAGAACCCAAAACGCACAAAATCATGGGTTGACTCAGGACAACTATCAACATCGACTGCAAGACCGAATCGTTTTGAAAAGAAGACAATGGTGTGCTTTTGGTGGGATCAGAAGGGTGTCGTGTACCATGAGCTTCTGAAACCAGGTGAAACAGTTAATACCGTTCGATGCGGCCAACAAACGATCAATCTGAACCATGCATGGATTGAAAAGCGATCAGAATGGGCTACAACACACGGAAAAGTGATGTTGCAACACGACAACGCCCCATCATACACAGCGAAAGCGGTCAGAGACACCATTTCTGCACTTGGCTGGAAACTCTTGCCCCATCCGCCGTACTCGCTAGATTTGACCCCTTCCTACTACCACTTGTTTTCATCGATGTCTTACGCAGTTTCAAGGAAACTTTTCAACAATCACGGAGATGTCGAAAAATGACGATGGAGATGGGAAAAATATTATGAATTATTATCCGCCACACCTGGTACTTTTCTACTTTCACAGACTGTTGAAACAAAACTAAATATCATATCAGTTGGATATTTATTGACCGTTACAAGAAACGAAGCTACTCTTCAGAAATGCATCACGCTTGGAATCACACCGCCTTCTATCGGAAAAATATCTGATTAAAAGATCTCATGATATTTTCAAGTTACAAAGCGACGTTTAAAACCTATATTATTTTTTCGAAAAAGATCCAAATGTAATTTGGATCCAAATACCCGTTCTGTTGAAATGTCCATGGCCTTAGCAATTTCACTCAAAGTCAATTGTCTGTCATCCATAACCATATCATGTATAGAATTAATTATTTGTTCAGTAGTTGCACTTACGTACGTCCATAACGAGGATCATCATCCAGGCTTGTACGACCACGTTGAAACTCACCGTGGTACAAACCATTGTTTTTGACGGAGCAGGCTCCTCTAAGACCTTTACCATTTTACCTTGAATTTCCATTGCATTTAAACCTTTTTTTACAAAGAATTTAATCACTGCAGGATTTTCAATATTTTCCATTTTAAAAAATAACACTGATATGTTTACGTTAAGTTGCTGTATTTGTAGGAATTAATTGATAGAATGGCTTGAAACTTCACATATGTTCATATGAAGGATGGAACTTTAAAATGTCTATTATATACTTCTTTTACTGCTCTATATGTGTCGCTCCACGAACTTTTCAATTAGCCTAGTTTTTTTTTTGGTCTACCGCTTTTTCTGTTAGGCCTAATTCACCCTCCATGATTTCCCTTGGTTTTCTTGCATTCTCGCCATATGTCCCGTCCATCTAATCGCTGAACCCTTCACATATTTCATATCTAGAACTTTGTATAATTGCTTTAGTTCAAAGTTATACCTGAGCTTCCAAATTCCATTATCATTCACAGCACTAAAAAATGATTCAAGGTATTCTTTCAAATACTGCAAGCATTTTTAAGCACGTCTCGCAGCCATAACTGGCTGAATGAGGGTTTTATAGATCCTAACTCTCGTGTTCCTTTAAAGAAGTTTAGATCTTAGCATAGAATTCAAGAAATAAGTAACATTATTATCCTTCATAGTGCGATTTCTCATATTTCCTGTGATTTGTTTTCGCCAAGTTTGGTTCCTAGATATGTAAATTCCTTTAAAATTTCAATATTGCCATCGCAGATTGTCCAGTTTTATTCTGTCTTCTTGAATTGGTTCTTTTTATCATCACTTATTTTGTTAGTATTAGTTTTAGACCGGTTCTTTTGAATTTCACTTTTATTTCATCACTTTAATCTTCTCTTAACAATGTTTTCGATCGTATTAATATGTTTAGGTCATCTGCAAATCCTATGACCTATTTTTTTTTATCACTGCTCCATTTACGTCTATGTCTGTTTCACTGATGATTTTGTTCAATACTATGTTAAATACAACTGGTGCCAATCCACGCCCCCGTCGCAAACCTTCTCCGATCTCACGACATATAATATACTAACCTTTTAAATAGCCTGGATAAAATAAATCAATAAAGAAAAAATTGCAGAATTGCAAATTGCAGAAAAAAATAGATCGCTTTTCATCACGACAATGCATCAGCTCACAAACATGTGGTAGACGATGACCAAATTGAAGTACGAATTGTTGGGATAGCCACTGTATTTATCAGATTTAGCATCCTTTGATTTTCATTTACAAACCTAAGTTGTGCATAGGAAACGTTTTTTCTACGGTATTTAGTTTTGAACAATTGACCAACATGATAGTGGAAGATCTGAGGGGCCTCCTCGGAGAATGGTGATTGGAACGGTCCTATTGCACCGAAACGCATTAATCACACAATATTGACATTAATTAGCAACAGCGTCATGTCCCGTATTTATATAATTATTATATTCGATGTCGTATGGCATGTAAAGACCGCTCATTAATTAATCGAATCAATAGGGGCTCTGACCGCCCCCCCCCCCCCCCGTATGTCCCCCTTCGGCGTCCGCCATTGGAAAGAGAGTTTATTGCCGCCATTTCGAGTCAATATTATCTTTGGCATGTATCGAGTAATGGAATAAAATTGGAAAGGGTGTGTCTTGTCGGACGGGCGTTCTAATTTGCGTATATTTCGGATCTTTTCACATCCGGCCGATATGGACGTATTCCGTAATTAATATCGGTCAATCGATCGGGCGGCTCGTTATGCCAATTGAAAATTATTTTTCCTTTGTTTATGTCTTTTCATATATTTCATGTCAAATTTAGTCACGATCACTCAATAGACATATTACTCAACTCAAAAAGTCTGTTTAAATACCTCGTTATAATAACGAGAATCGTTCGAAAACTTCTTCGCCTGACAAAAAAAAATTCAAATTTGTGAGAACATTTTTTAAAAATTTTCAACTTAGTCATCAGCTCAATTCAATACATATAAAATTAAAAAAAAAAAATATATTTATATATATATATATATATATATATATATATATATATATATATATATATATATATATATATATATATATATATATATAAATAATGAAAATTAAAAATAATGAATAATAATACGCTACGCTACCTACCTCATTTATAAAATTAATTGATTTGTTATTAACTAAGAACTTTTTAAATTACTCATTTATTACAAAATATACTTCAATATTCCGGCAGTATTCTAGAGGTTTATTAGTCCCGTTTCTGCCTACTGACGATAAATAATTCTGTAATATATAACATAGATGATATTATCCCAAGCTCTACTTATAGAGATGGACAAGAATTGTCAGTAAAACCGACAGCCATGCAAACTGAAATTATTTAAAGAACGCACGACGACGGTCATTTTGCAGTAAAGAAGACTCGATAATTAATTAGAAGATAAATTTTTATACCCAAGTTAAAGAAAAATTCGAGACAATCGTGGCGAATTGTGTTCCTTGCACTCTCGGAGAAAGAAAGGAGGGAAAGAAGGAAGGTTTATTGCATCCAATTCCCAAATAGGAAGGTTCTCTACATACCTATTATGCTGATCATCTCGGAACAATTTCATTCACCACTAAAATGTTCCAGCATATTTTACCCGTTATCGACGACTATGAAATTTCCGTTGCTTTATTCAACGAAATCTACCACGGCCAAAGAGACAGTGAACTGTTTAGCTAAGCAGCAGAAAATATTTGGGAACCCACATCGAATCATCACTGAGAAAGGTAAAGATTTTAGTGGAATAAACTATTCCACTAAAGGAGGAAGCCAACACGTAACAAGTGGAGAGAATCCACAGAATGGAGAGAATTGTCATACCTCTACTAACAAAACTTAGTATAGACGATCCTACCAAATGGTATAAACATTTACCCCGAGTACAAAGAGCGATTAACTCCACTTATCAGTGAAGCATAAGCATGACGCCTTTTAGTATTAATTGGAGTAGTAAAGATAAGAAAGAAAGAGGATACTAGAATAAAAGGGTTGATTGAAGAAGAATCTAGAAAATAATTTAATAAGAATAGGGAGAATTACATAAACAATGTTAAGAAAGTATGCTTAAGATTGAAGAAGAAAACAAGAAGGGTTATAACTTAAGGCGAAAAAAAACAACTCAGTATAAGTTGGGGGATTTTATTATCATAAAACGTACTCAACTTGAAATTAGACTCAAAGTAAGCCGCATGAAGGACCCCTTCGAATATCGTCATGTGCAGAGTTTATAAAACCTTAGATAACGTACTATTCGGAGTCCGAGGCGGACTCTTAGTCGGATGGTCGAATGAAGGAATCGTGTTAATATTAGTAGTTTTATCCTAATTTTCATAAGTTTTCGGTCATAATATATCTCTAATGCCCAGTCATAGCGATGTATTAACTCACAGCAGGCGGCGAAACCTGACAGTGAAAGAATATATGTCAGAGATGACACGTAAGAACAATAGAGAGACGTAACGATGATAGTATTAGACGTTTTGGACGAGAGCATAGTGTCGAGTTTAGACGAAATACAGTGACTCTATACGAAAATCTGAATAGATATAGACTAGAGTGGAGTGAAAATCCGTTTTTTCGAATTTCTTTTATTAATACCGAAAATATTCTCAATGTCTACTAGATAGAGCACAGGGACTGTTAGAACATAAAATTGGTGAATATCAAGCAGGTTTTCTACCCAACAGATCCTGCCCGGAACAGATCCTGAATCTAAAGTTGATCCTAAGACATCAAAAACTATATAATAAAAATTTCGTCTGTACATTTGTGGATTTCATAAAAGCATATGATTATAATGACCGCGAATCTTTATTCCAAATCTTAAAAGAACAAGGACTAGATCTGAAAACGCTGGCAATTATTAAACCAACACTAACTAACACAAGGTTAAAAGTTAAATTCATGGGTGACATCTCAGAGAGTTTTGAAATTAAAACTGGAGTGGGACAAGGGGATGGACTCTCGCCAATCTAATATAACAGTGTTCTAGAAAAAGTGATACTGGAGTGGCGTGTAAAAAAATCGGCCCTGAATATTGACCAGCCCATTAAACTGGGGAAAACCAACATCAAAATAGATTGTCTGGCGTTTGCTGATGATCTAGCAATTTAGCTCAAGATATATTAACGGCACAAAAACAAATTGAAATCCTAAAAGAAACAGCAGAAAAGATAGGACTCCTTCGAAAAGACACAATACATGACCTGCAACAGTCTATGAACACCATTCCTAAAAAAAAATATGGTAACATCAGACGAGTCTCTCAATTTAAATATTTGGGTGAAATAATCATCGAAAACGGGTTGGAAAAAGCGGCCAATAAGGGTAGATGTCAAAAAATGGAAATTGCATTGAGACTTAAACAAAATATTTACAACAAAAAATGCATATCTAAAAACACAAAATTGAGACATTACAACAGAGTTATTAAGCCAGAATGTCTATATGACGCAGAGAAAACCAATAAATCAAACAATACCAGGATATACATAGCGATATGAGAAAAAGAAGACTTACGTTTTTCGGACACATAAAACAGATGAATCCAAGTAGGCTAACTAGACAAATAGTTGAATTTTATGAAAATAGGAGTAGAGCTAAAATAAGATAAACTACTAAGATAAGCAAATATTATACAAGGTGAAATTCAGGATAGAAATTGTTTTAGACACAAGGTTAACGTTTGGGAGGTTGGCCAGAGAGAAAAATGTAGGAAGACTGGAATAACTTGTTCTGACGAAAAAAGCTCATAGTGAAAGAATGAAATCAGTGTGGGCGTAAAGGAAGGCTAACAACAACCAACACCTCTAACTAACTGTTGACCGACTCGTTGAATAGAACGATTATCAATTTTCTTGGAGTAGGGGTTATAAAAAAAATATGTTGGAATGCAGTCTGCTTCGCAAATATCGATAAAATCCCATTTCACGCCGTGTGTTCGTTCGATGTTCATGTGTTTTTAAAATTTAATAATAAATCATGTATTTCACATCATACCTGGAATTAAAATTTTAATGTAATAAAATTGGATAAACCGAAGATTAAGCTGATGTTTTTTAATAACTTAAGACAAATAGAATTTGCTTTGCACGTAAGTTATAATAAAAATCAATTAATTAATGTAAGAAATAAAAAATATCTTATAATTAGTATTAATGATTTATTAGAACTAATTAGCCATAAGATGTGAACAAATTGTAATAATCCACTCTGTATTGCAGCCTTGAAAAAGGAATAATATATATATATATATATATATATATATATATATATATATATATATATATATATATATATATATATATATATATATATATATATATATATATACATACAACGGTCTGACAAATAATACATATTTTTCGTTATTATTTAAATATATATATATATATATATATATATATATATATATATATATATATATATATATATATATATATATATATATATATCAACGGCCTGACAAATAATACATATTTTTTTGCAAATTTCGACATAATTCATCAATATATTCTCCTTGAAGAGCAAGTCATTTATATTCATTAATGTGTGTTTCTTTTTTGTTCTTTGTAGACACTTTCGCAATAATCTACGTAGAACAGTCAACTATAGTAGCTAGCATTAACTCAACGCCTATTTAAGTTGAGTTATTATAGGAACGATCCCAACATACCGGAAAGAAAAAAATAATCCCACCTACATCATTATCTCCCCGTATCCGATCTAAATAGCCTAATCTTAAAAACAGCTCTTATATCCTGCTGCAATTAGCGTCGTTTAAATTTTAATAAAAGCCGTGTGAATGCCGCCGAAGATAAGAGTCTGTTTTTTTTTCGGCTTCTCGCTAACGGAGCGTAACTTCACAGCTTTCGACCCCCTCCCGTCATTGTTACAAAATTGTTTTATCGTTTTCCACCCGTCTAATTTATGCAAAACGTTACTTTATCGCCGAAGAACCGCTTAAGATGTATTAAAGCGATGTTATCGGATGAGTTTCGGTCGGTGGCTTCTGGACGAATTTACTGATGCCGGCGAGCGCCGTTTGTTCTTCGGTTACTTCTTTTCACAGTCTATTTGGTGCGAATAAAAGCGGCTTCTATCGGTGTTTATGTGTGTACGAGATGGCTCATTGGGATCGTGACGTTCACTTAATATATATCGGGATAATTAATTTGCATCTTACTACTTGTTTAATTAGTTCTTTATATCCATGAACCCGTCTACGCTTAATTAATTCCTTATTTTTTTCTCTAACAAAAAACAAAAAAGGTCTTTCCGCTAATGCTCACAAATGGTTACAGAGGTGGTGGCAAATTTCACGCTTATATAGTTATCTTACCTTTCGGGTTTTTTTTAAACAGTCATATGTCTTTTGGATTGTATTAACTTCTACTCGATGGAAATTCATCACAAATGTTGAATGGAGAACACTTTTGTAAATTTTCCTAAACTGTTATTTATTTTAAAGGCAGCCTTTGCTTTTATTGCAGTTTAAATGTCCTTAACAGTTTCACGGATTTCAAACAACCGCAATTTCAAAATATTTTGTGAATCTTCTCATACAGCTACAACAATACGAGAGTAGTCTGAAAAGATTCTAGCCTCGACAAGATTCTAGCCTTCACTTATGCAAATTAAAGCCGAGATGGATGTTATTGCTTTTCAAATGTAAGAGGCTGGAAACTTTTCAGACTGCCCTCGTACATAAAAAATCATTACATCCACAACAACATAAATTAGTAGCTTATCACAGCTTTAGACAGATTACTATTCTGATACGACTGATACGACTGATTAATATTCCTTTATCAGATGGAGAGATTTTAACAAGAAACTAAACACCATTAAACAAATTGCTCTAAACAATAACTATTCGGGGAGAATAACAGATATCAGTTTAGAAAGAAAACTCTACAAAAATGCTGTCTATAAAACATATCCACAAAAGAATGAAAACACTATTAATTCAAAACAATAACATATTTTGGTAAACCTTTAAACTAATAACATTTAGATATAATTTATCAAAAAATGCAAAGCAAAAGTAATCAAAAAAGACAAATCTGGGGTATATCAATTATATTGTTGGTCATGTTCAAAGTCACAGGCCAAATACCAAATACCATGTAGATCTTTCAAGAAAACAATAAAAGAACACAAAAGAAGTTTTCTCAATTAACTCACTAATTATGCCTCACATATGCTAAATTAAATTAATTATTTTAACAGTGCTTTCAAAATACTATATATACAAAATAAAAGCAAAAAACTAAACCATCTAGAAAGTTTGAAAAAAAACGTTTAAAAAATGCGAAAACCTTTCTAAATGATCAAATAGACAAATTGAATAGACCTTTTCAGGACTAGTTGAGCGCAAGCGCTTAAGCCATGTTAAAGAGGCGTTAATATGAAAGTTTCGGGCACTTTTTATAAATATGGCTGGATAACAAGGATCATATTTTACTTCAACTATATAAAAATTAAAACTGTCCTGTTGATAGTGAATTAATAATTAATTTTTGTTAATTTAATTGAAAATGTAAAATTCACAGCTTATACACGCATAAAGTGCCCGAAAAACATGGCCGAAGTTGAAGCAAGCGCACAAAAAATTTTCAACTATGAAAAGGACTATTGAACTTTACTGAATTTTTACAAGCAACAAATAGACTTTCCTACAAATATATATTTTATTGCATAAACGTTGTGTATTTATAACCATCTTGACACCGAAGATATTTAATTCTGATGAAGCTAGGCTTTGAGCCAACGTGATACAACAAATTTTGATAAAGAAGTATTTCATTAATTATCAATCATACGTCATTTATCACTTCGAAAACTCGATCCTAAATTGCCCGATAAGAACACATCTTGTGTATATTTACACGTGCCACGTGTGGCGGTTAATAATTATTTTTTTTAAGAGATGGCGTTGGAAACAAGGGTCAGTTCACACTCTAATCTCTTGTATCATTTTGTTGCTGCGATAGTACCTTTCACGCCATTGATGTTTAATCGATTTCGGTTAGCATGGTATTTAACTTATTCTTTATATCAAGACAGTCAAGTACTTACAGATCCCAGCTGTATTTTCCAAGATAATTCTTTTTTAAAATAAATTAAAGCTTATTTTTGTTGAATAAATAAAAGTTGTCTAATTTCCACTTATATTTTTCTCTAAAACATAACGCATTTCGCTACACTGTATCTTCTTCGGATAGTAGTAGACAAAGAATTGAATCTTTGTCAGTGTTTCATTTATACAATTTAGTATGAATTTCCATCAAGTAAATGCCGCAACCATCCTCAGCTTATTATTGTCTTACGTATTTATATACTGGTCCTTTCAAATACCTTAATAACAATTTAAAACTGTTCTAGAGTTCTATTGTTCTATTTGTTCTAAAGATAATATTCTTATTCTAGCCGCTTTGCGTCCAGAATTAAACACAGGCCTTCCTTACTTCCCCCGAATTTATTCGGTTTTGAGTATTTTGTAACCAGGATAGTTCCGCCATTTTTTTAATGTCATTGACCGTGCAACTCGTTTTAATCTTGATCTTCCTTAAACCCGTCCACGGTTTCCATCTCACCACTCTTCCGATTCACCTATTATTCTATATTCGGGCAATGTGTCCTACATAATCCCATTTAAGCTGTTATTTTGATTGTATTCCTGATGTACTCGTTTCTTTTTCCATTGTTCAGGGATAGAAACAGCATTCTTCTTTACGCAGTTCTTTCGGATATTCTAAACTCTCATTTGCTAAGCTATCATTTGCCACGAAAAGGTCCAAGTTTGTGCGTCATAGGTAATTATCGGTAATATACAGGGATCATACACTCTTGGCCGTAGATGTATCTTTTTGCTTGTAATTAGATTTTATAATTTCGAAAAGGCGGTTCATCCTGACCTAATAGGTCCTGAAATAAAGGGTTTTCCAATAAGAGTATCAGAACTTTGAAACGTAATAGGCGCAACACCCATGTACTGCGTTCAATACATATTTTAAATCACCATGGAAAGGTATACGACTCAACACTGTGTAGAAATTGGAACTTGGAAGACGATTCCCACTTTTTGGGAAAAAATAGTCTTCTCCGACAAATCGCACTTCTGGCTTAATGGGTTGTTTAATATTTGGGCCAATGAAAATCCCCAAGTAATTCAGAAGTTACCTCTTTATCCTCAGAACGTCACTGTTTGGTGCGATTTTTGTGCTGAAGCTATGATAAGACCTTATTTTTTTGAAGACGATGCTGAAAATCGAGTTGCTGTTAATGGTGATCGCTATAGGCGTATGCTAACCGAATATCTTTGGTCAAAACTGATAAATGTGGATATAAACAATGTTTTCTTTCAACAAGATGGTGCGATTTGTCATACATCTCGCCGTACAATCGATTTATTAGAAGAAACTTTTCCTGGGCACGTTATTACGCGTAATGTCAACTGGCTACCAAGATCATGCGATCTCTAGCTTTTGAATCGTTTTTTATGAGGTTATGTTAAATCTCTTCTTCTTTTCTTCTTCTTAAGTTCTTGGTTTCTGCTCCAAACAGCGGGCAATTAGCCAGCGCATTTGGAGTGGCGAAGATTAGTCTGGCACGAAACCACAACTTCGTTACTCAAATATACTATGGCAGTTTATTATGTAATGTAAATACCACTGGAAGCATCCGGCTTCATCCGGCCTGGTTACCGGCGTGACAATGGGTCCAAAGTTGAGCTATTGCAAAGGATCACCACTGGAAGCATCCGGCTTCATCCGGCCTGGATACCGGCATAACAATGGGCCAAATACTGTTCAATAGAAATTAAGTCACAATCACAGTCACTAATGTAGGCTTCTCAAAAATGAGGTCTGAAAACGGGTTACCAAAATACAGATTCGCTGGCTTTCACCACTACTTTCTCTCGATAAAACTCGTTTTCTTATTCTTCTTCTTTTATATTTTGGCCTTGTTATCTGAATCTATTAGTGATTTTTTTATCCGAGGTTAGTTAGTAGCTGAAAGAGTGTGTTATTTGCCAAAGGGACATACTGGGTCGAAAGACCAACACAATATACATTGGAAAAATCAACACTGCCCCACGTCTAGCCTGAGAATATTTATGTTACTTAAATTTGCCGACTAAATCATTTAGAAAGATCTACGGTTTTATTTTGTTGGTGATTAAAAATTTACTCAGAGTATCAACAATTTTGTTTGTAAGATTACTTAGTACCATTTGCATATTGATGGGAGGAGAAAGACCATAATTAAGCAGAGATTGGTAAATGTTAAGGTGATTGTATTTGGGACATTCGAAAATCACGTGTTCTAGGTTCTCGTATTGCCCGCAATCGCAGTAAGGATCGTTGACAACTTTAATCCTATGGAGATGAGACTTAATACATAGGTGACCTGACCTCATTCTTGAAATGGTAGAGATTACTTCTCTTTTCAGTTTGTTAAAATTATTGAACCAAGGTTTAGTAGGGAATTTTGTCACTAATTTTGAATAATAGGAATTACTATTTGAATTTATATCCTCCCACTCCCGGTGGTGATCCAAAACGATCTCATTCTTTAAGAGAGGGAAAATGGACTTGACGTCCAGGTCGATCTGTGCAGGCATGTTCAAATTTCTTCCTATAAGGGCCAAACTGTCTGCCATTTCGTTGCCTGTAATACCCGAGTGACCCGGAATCCAGGCCAAAAAGACTTGTTTATTGTTCTGTTGTAATTGATATAGTGTCCTTTTGGTGGTTAAGGAAATAAAATCCGATTTAGTATTGATGTCGGCTCGGCTGATCTTTTGAATAGCACTCTTGGAGTCCGACAGAATGAAAAAGTTGTTAATATTATTCCTAAGGGCCATCCTTAGACCCTCGTTTATGGCAACAATTTCAGCAGAACAAATGTCGATGTAATTAGGTAATCTCGAGGAGTAATTGACGTTTTCTTTGTTTAAATGAATTCCATATCCAGCCCTCTCGTTTAACTTTGAGGCGTCAGTAAAAATAAAAGAGAAGCCTTTGTGTAGTTCCATAAAATTGTTCACATCTGCGTTTAGGTTTATTGTGCTATGCGTAAAATGCAAGTCGATTACCGGAATGTCTTTAATCAGGTATTCAAAATCCACGGAATAGCAAGGGGCTGCGGTATCCCTGTGTATTTGATCTAAATAGGAGATATACATCTTGAAAGCTAGCAGCACATATGAGGATTTGAGTCGCTGATAGAATCCATTGTTTTGTAGACTTAATTGATATATTTGAGAAAGTTGAATTATTAACGGGTGATCAACAAATGGAAGGACACCACACAGAAATTTGGCTGCCAAAACTAGTCGGCGACTGTCCATGTCCAACTCACATGATTCGGCTCTGATACAATGATTTGGTGTTGAATTCATGAACCCATACGATAGTCTTATTCCACGGCGGTGAATAATATCATTTTTTTTTTAATTTCTTGGTTGCATTCCCAAAAAGGAAAGAACCAAAATCTAAATGTGATTTGGATACTGCTTTGAAGGTCATTAGCATCGTCGAGGGGTCAGAGCCCCACCAAACTCTGCGCAGTGCCTTGATAACATCAAGACCCTTTCTTGCTCTATTACAAATATGATCAATGTAGTTGTTCCATTTAAGGTTTTTATGTAAAATCACTCCTAGGTACCTGACCTGGTGCATTTGTTATAGGATATTGAGAAATTTAAATTGGTAAGGAGAGACAAAATGTTGTCCAAGTGACAGCAAAATAGGTCTATAGGATTCCATCAATAGGGAAGGTTTGGAGGGTTTTTTAAGGTATACTAAATTATAGTTCCTCCTCAATTTGGGAATAGGGCGACCGCGCAGAATGGAATTATATAGGTTGATCAGTGCTTTTTTACCTTGGTCAGGGAGATGTTTCAAAACTGAGAACACGATGCCATCCATGCCTGGGGCCGAATTGTTTTTATTTTTTAGAGCAAAGTTGTATTCCTCTTTGGAAAATTCTTCCGAGGGGGAAATAATTGAGGGGAGAGATTTTCCGGGTTCCCGGTTGGATGGTATCCCACTTCTGAGAAGTTTGAGAAGGAAATCGTTAGGCAGTGAGGGAGACTCTTTTAAAAACCTGGGATTGTTGAACTTTTTGATTTTTTTCCATATGTAACTGATGTCGCAGTTTCTGTTTAGGGATTCACAAAATTTACGAAAACTCTCTTTTTTTTCGTTTTAAACAATCTTTTAGATTGAGCGATGACTTTTTTAGCGGATATAAAGTTCTCCAAATTTGGGGTGATATTAAATTGTTTTAATTGCAATTTTACGTTGATGGAGAGCTGCCTCACAGTCTTCGTCCCACCACAGGTTTCCTTTTCCTTTTGTAACATTTCTCCATTTTTTCGGAGTGGAGGCTTCTATGGATTCAAGGATGACCTCGTGTAGCGTTAGGAACTCTGTGTTTTGGTTGGGCAATGTCTTCTCCTTGAACTTGTTTTGGAATATCGACCAATTTGTCTTACTATAATCGAAGACCCATTAGGGGTTTCTGGAGAAATTAGCGATCTCCGGACCAGTTAAGGTTAAAAGTATGGGGAAATGGTCGCTGTAGCCGCAATCTTGCAGGACCTGCCAGAAAGAACCAATGGCCAAAAAGAATGATGCGATAGTAATATCGACCGCACTCCCTTGTTCTTTATTAAAATGGAATCTGGTCGGGGAACCATCGTTGAGAATGATGAGATCGCTATTATCTATAAATGAGAGGCGCTCCATGCCATTACTGTTGTGTCTAATACAGCCCCAGGACGGATGGTGGGCGTTAAGATCTCCCATTAGAATTATTTTACCAGTCAGCGGCTGAACTATATTAACAAATTCAGGAGCCTTTATGTGATATTGAGAAAGGATATATAAATTGATAATGTTGATGGTATTAATTTTAATGATAATATATTGAAAATTGAACGGATCCGTCATGAAGGATGAATTTATGTGTTGAAAATTAATGTTTCTCTAAGTGCACTTATAGGCTTCTTGTCAATCACCGGCCTTGAAACAAGGTCCAAAGAGGTCGAAGCTTTGGATCGGGAATTGTAATCAGAGAAAACCGGTCCGCTTTTTAAATTGATAGATCTTCCATCGGGGTTTGACAATAATTTCTTATGGTTTAGGAAAGTATCTTCTCTTTTTTTTTTAGGACGTCAATGTCAGGTCGAATTTTTTGTGACAATGCTTGTGAAAAAGTTCTGTTTTGGTTTTGGAAATTAACCGATCTTCTGTCCGATATTTGCACTAAATTGCTTGAGCGTCTGGGGTCTGATTCAGCGGTTTTGTTGGGGTGTTTTTGAGGTAAGGAAGGGAAATTAGATGGGTGGAAGATAGGTTCTTCATTCCTGGGATGAATTAAAGGGAAAGAAGGCTTGCACAAAGAGTTAGCTTCGTAGAATGATAGGTTTTCCAATGCCATCAATCTTTTGATGCTTTTCTGCCGTTTAAATTCCTTACAGATTTTGGAGTTGGACTTGTGATCTGACGAACCACATTGAACGCATTTTCTGTTACAAGTAAAAGAATTGTCAGGAGCGAGGTGATTGGAGTTAGTGTCGTCAAAAGTGAGTTCGCAGTTAAAGCACCTACCTTTGTTTTTACATAAAGATCTAGTGTGTCCAAATCATAGACACTGATAACATTGTGTAACCGGAGCGATGTAAGGGTGAACCAGTAACGAAAGGCCATATATGGTAACATCTTTGGGAAGAGATGTCCCATAAAAAGTAACTAAAATCGTACCTGTCGGTTTATAAGTAACAGAGTCCTTGTCGATCACTTTTCTGTTTAGTCTGATTATATTAATTATTTTAGCGTGAGATTTTAAATTATCTAGAATTTCCTCAATTGAGAAATTCACATCGACATATCTTATTATACCTTTACAACACATCAAATTGTTGGGAATATATATTTTAAATCCTTTACCTTTCAGCTGATTATTATTTAAAAAGGCGTTAGCCTCCCATCCAAAAATCTTCGAATTCTACGCCGATCCTGTTTCTTCCCTTAAGGTGTATTTTGTTCAGTTTATTTAAGTTGAGATTAAAAATTTCCTTCGCTATTTTAAGTCTGCTTAATCTACCGATGTTAAGGTCAAAGTTTTCAAGCGATTCGACAAAAACCATGTAGGGTCGTTTATCAGCTAATGTAAAAAACGATCTCACATTCCCGGGTAGATTGGGCTTGGCGACAGTGTGAATTTTTGCTTTCTTGAAGCTGAAATTACTGCAATCTGAATTATTTTCTCTTCTGCTTTTTTGAGCTAAATTATGAGAACCCGTGGATGCTGCGATATTTGGTGGTGGGGGGGGGGGGGTATGACCCCCCCCCTGAATCGTTCATATTAACCAGTTAACCACGAATCTCCCAAAAACCAATCACCCCAAAATAAAATAAAAAATAAAAAGAACCCAAAAACAAAGAAAGACCCTCGAATGAAGGAATATAATTATTTATATAAATATATTATCAAACAATACTGATCAGCGTCAACTTAACCAATGTACCGGATTAGGACTCACCGGAAGGGGAGGCTTCTGATAGCACGCCACAAACAAGGAGATCAGGGTGGATAAAACAACCACACTATCCGATTGCTCGCGCCAGAATTATGTTAAATCTCTGGTATAAAGAAATAAACCCGGAACGATTCTTGACTTTAAACGAAACATTCAGGCCACCATTGAAAATATACCACGCAATACGCATGAAAGAGCAATAATTTACTCTTAATTTTTCGTCACACCAAAATTAACTATTTCCATGATCGAACTTATCTGATGTTAAAAACTGTCAAAATAAAAGTAAATGTCATTTTGGTTTGGAATTCACGGAGTGATCCAATACAAAAAGCTACTTTATAAAAATGCAGCTTTGCAGAAAATCTTTAAAGAAATGCACACAAATCAATTTACTTGAAAACATTTTGCTAACATTATTTGAAAGATTTTTATAGAGTTGCCCCTTCGATTATTTTGATTATATTTATATTTATATAACGGAAAAAAAAACTCAGAATAATTATAACAATTTACATTTTCCGTTTTGCGCCATTTATTAAAATGAAACGTTCCGTCGTCGAGGAAAAATCGGAAACCGCGTTATAATAATGGCTTCTTCGTTCGCATTATTACCCGAAAATAATATTTCAGCATAATTACACTCGGGCGTATATATTTATGCGGAAAATAAACTTGTTTATGAAATCCCGTCGGCGCCGGGCCCGAGGGTCAAAGGACCGACGCTCTCGCGCCCTCTAACGGTCAGATTAATTCTTTAAGTTGGCGACGACAGTGGCGGAGACTAGACTATTTAACTGCCCTCCTTTTTAATAACGCAAAAAGCAATACTTACTACGATCGTTTTTATAACGAAACTTGAAGGTTAATTCTTATATTGAAATCAGTGGTGCGAAAACCTTAAACAGGTTTTCTTCCACAATACATTCTGTCAAAAAAGTTAAAAATTCTGTTCTATTCTTCACGGGCAGTATCTTTTAGTTCTCGCAGGGAACAGGAGGATTGTTTTATTTCTTGATGCGTGTTTTGAGCGTGATGTCCCAAGCATGTTTAATGACATTCATGTCAGGGGAATTTGCTGGCTACCCTTGGTTATTCCTTCCTCTTTAAAAAAAAATTTTACTGCTGCTGTTCGATGAGGAGGTGCGTTGTTATCTATGAAAACAAATTCGTCGCCCACTGCACCTCGAAACAGACGCAAAACAGGATTTAAAACTTCCTCGATGTATACAGCACCAGTGACTCTTCTCTCCAAAAACAGTAGAGGTGTCCGCGTACCTCTCATAATATCACCCCAAAACATCACGCACCCACCCTCAAATGGGATACATGGTTGAGCTGCCTCTAGTCAAGCTTGTCGGAACCTGGAGCTCTCCAAATTGTATTCTGTTTATGTTCTTCGTGAATCAGAAACTAAGTCAATTCTCGTCGCATCGGAGAACATCACATTGTTTCAGTTAGGACTAAGGTCCACCATTTCTCGAGCCCATTGCAATATTATTTTTTTTTTTGTTGAATGGTTAGTTTAGGAACACGTAAAAGTCTTCTGTGATGCAGAGTTACCGCTTTCAGTCTGCGTGTTATTGCTTGTGGCGAAACATTTACCCCTTCAAGAATAACAGGCTCCCTTGATATACCACTTGAGCTATCATTGATATCTATCGGTCTGCTGCAACTGTTGTACATCGTTTTCTGGCGCTTCTGGGGCGATCCTTTACGTTATTTGTCTCTTGGAATTTTTTATGAACTTTCCATACAGCACTTTGGGAAACACCTACAATTTCCACGATATCACTTAGATTAAAGTCCTGCTGTAACAAAGCAATTACTCTTGATCTTTTAAAATAAGATATGATGTTTGTAGGCACTTTTAAACGGATTGATTGGGAATATCAACGGAATATCAACGGAATGGATAAAAATCGAAAAACCTGTGTTATTAGCAAAATAATGCTTTTGTTATTTTCATTTAAAAACGGTCTAAAATAAATATCCATTACAATTTTTAAAGTATCATAGGCGTAGATATTCTATTTTTTTTTAATATTCCAAACTTTTGGAACAATTTCAGAACAATTTTACAATAAACCTTATTTTTATAAAAAACAAAAATTTACATCTAAAAATGTACCAATATTTTTATGTATTGAGATTTAAATTTATGTTTTTTATAAAAGTAAGGTTTATTGAAGAATTGTTCTGAGGATGATTCGTTATTAAACCGAAACGTTAACAAAACAATAAAAAAATTAAAACTTATTAACTGGCCGAAAGTTCCAATAAATATTTATATATGTATATATATATATATATATATATATATATATATATATATATATATATATATATATATATATATATATATATATATATATAATATATATAAATATTATGTGTTGCTTTGAAAATAAAGCTATTCTTGGATGAGCCATGACATTACTATTTTATTTAGTGTACGATAAAAGTTTTTACTTAGCGAGTATTTAAAAATCACCAAGAGGAATTAGAGACTAAATTGAATAGCATACAATCAGGATGATTTTCAGTTTTAAAATTGTATATGTAACATTACGAATACTTTAAAAGAACGGAAGGAAAAAAAATGAAGAGCGCCTCTATCGATTCTCAGCCTAAACCTCCCCAACACCCCTCACCGTACCCCAGCGCGACTACGTAATTAGGTCGAGCACCAAGTGCAAGACGTGCTTTTTTACCAACTCAAGGGCCTTTTAAATTTATTTAATATGTCTTTTGAGGGTAGCGGGGGTGGTTTCTCCATCCCCACCCCACTCCCTCGTATGTCGTTCGCAATTAATATGGCGGGAGATCAAAAAGGGGGCGCTGGGGTATTTTTTTATGACGCCGTAATTACCTGGGGATGTTTGGGGCTTTGTGGCTGGGAGTTTTGTTTTCGTTGGGGTTTCAAGGATAAAGATATCTTGTCGTGTTGGAGTGGTATATTTTTTTTTGTTTAATTGTATGTTTGGAGTTTTTGGTTTTTGACGATGAATTTTGACAAGAATAATGAAAAAAAATGTGAGGTAAATCACGATCAAATATACTCAAGAGTGCTGTTTTTTTATTTGATAATTTTGATTTGGATCTGTTGGTGTTAAATAAAAACTTTATAATGAATTTGTACACACACAGAAAAACACTGAAGTTACTCGACGCATGTTTCGCTAACATAGTTAGCGCCAATAGTGTATGATTAAAATTCAGACTTCTGATTACATCCTTGGCATTTCTGTAAACTATAATTGAACTTATTGTTTTACATAACCACTAGATCTGAGCCACATTATCGCAAAGTAAATTGAAAAAACCAGTACAAATATTTTCTCATAGTGGAATTTAAAGTGTGCAGTTTCTTTCTGGAGCAGTTTTTATTAATTCTATATCAACAAAAATTTCCCGCACTGTATGTGGGACTTTGGGCTCAAAGCGGTTGGGGATAGGACCTCGGACACACTCTAGGGTGCAGATATTTAGAGTGTAACAAAATTCTGAGCAAAGTCCGCCGTTTCGCAGTCAAGACGCATCAACAAACCCTACCGTCACGTACGTACATTAGGATATCCAGAACACAGCAAACTGAGGAGGAACCCCGGCACTTAAAAACTGGAACTCATTGACTAAGGTATGCTACCCCTACAGAAGAGCCACCGGTTTTACAGGATAGATACATATGTTGGGAATGGACATAGCAGTTCCACCCCGGAAAAAAATTGCTCCTACGAAACCTGATGCGAAGTGTGAAAATAGAGTAATGAATCTGACTTTTTAACATTTTTTAAACAATTTTACATTGTCTCCTTCAAAGTACTAGACTAATTGAAAAGTTCGCTGAGCGAAAACGACAAAACGAGTTTATAGTTGAAAAAATGACTTTATTCTTCCGTATATTCTCCCTTAAGCTCAATATATTTTTTCCAGCGGTTCTCCAATTAATTTATTCCATCTCTGAAGTGATTTCCTGGAAGTCCTTTAAAATACCCATCTGCGACTGTTGTAACTTCTTCATTTGATGAAAAACGCTTACCAAGCACATTTTTTTTAGGTTTGGGAACAGATGAAAGTTAGAGAACCAAGTCTTTTTCAAAGACTTAACAAAATGCCTTTTGCATCCCAAAAAATTAAGTTCTTCTAGAAGTCGAACCTTTCAACAAAATCGACAAGAACCTTTTTTTGAGCGATTATCAAATTATGCGGAATCCAACCCGCACAATCTTTTTCCCAAATGCTCATGTAAAATCTTGTCTACTAATACCCAGGGATGCCTCAATCTCACGGTATGTCACATGGCGATCTTGCTTTATCAGTTCGCGCACAGTATCAATGTCTTCTGGTACAACAACCGATTTTTGACGATCTTCTTTAAATTCGTCCGTGAGCGTGTCGTGTCGAATTGAGTTGATCGATGCACTGTTGTTGTGATAATGCACGTCGAAAGTCATAGTAAATCATTGTATATAGTCAATAATGTAAAATTTTACGATGTATATGTCAGATGGTTGTGTTGGCAACACCATTGTTGCCAATTACGGATACAAAAATAGAAACCCTCAACATTTCTAACATGGCCAAAGGTGATTTGTTAAATTTAGTTTGATGTTGATGTTTTATGCGCAGTATAGAAGAACTATTGGATATGCTTAATTCACTTTGTGAAACGTTCACAGTTAAATAAGATAATGTTGACTAGTAACATTATTGACATGTAGACATTTGTAGATTAGGACAATCTCAAATGCAAAAGAAATTGGTCCCAAGCTGTTTACACCCCAGGCAGGTCCTTTTTTTGTATTTGATGTAATATTTAAGACAATATATTTTACATTTTCCAATCCATTTTGAACCACACCAAACCACAACCTCATTCTATTGTAAACAATAAGAACCCTGACCAACCAGCGTAGGTCAATTGAAAAGGTGTGATTCTAAAACATGAAAATGCGGGATCGCACTCTGTAAAATAGACTCATAACAAAATCAAATATCTTCAAAATCAAAATCTTGGGGTGTGTATTCTATCCACCATATTTACACTATATTACATCCATATATTAATAAAGGTATGCAACAATTTTTCAGTGAAGAAAAATTCCAAATATAAAAGATGTAAAAAAATGGGCTTCTTTTTCTTTTACAGAATGCAACTTTTCTTCTATTACACATCTAGAAGTGAATATCTGTCTAGATAGATACTAGATAGCAAGAAAGTATTGATTACTGATTAAGATATTTAAAAAATGTAGAAAAAAATGTTTTTTTCAATTTCTACACGTGCAACTAACGCACGATTAATGACTGCGTATGTTAGAAGATATTTGTGAGTAGATACTCTTCAGCACTCAATTTTCAGTGGATTTTTTGATGAAACATTCTGGCCTGTTCGCTTTAGTAGGCGCCCCATGCCTCTGTCCACTTACCTGTATCCTAACGCATTATTTGCTATTGAATATTTTAATAATAACGGAATAAAACGGGCCAATATGATGTACGTGCGAGCCATTTATTTACAGCAATTAGCCAAAAATTATCGTTTTCGCTCTATCGTCCCTCGGATCACTTGCGCAAATCGCTTTTTGTTTGTTTTGTTGGTCGTTTTATACGGCATTTCGGTTTTTGGAGGCCGACGAGAAGGACGTTACGCACTTTTCCGCAAAATTTTGATACGTCACGAAGTTTCGGAATTTGTTTTCGTTTTTCTCGGAGATGGTTTCTCGAAATTTTTCATGATGCAAAAGGAAATAAAATATGACAAAATATTTTGTCTCCTAGAGAGATCTGCAGTCTGCCCAGAGATCATTAAGCATTTGGAATAACTAACTAGAGGGTAGTACATGTAGAGTATCATTCCAGTAAGTGATCTCCTTCAAAAATTAATCCAAATCTTAAATCTACAGTTTGTCTATGTACTCTAAGTCTAAACTTATCCGAGTGCTGTGGTCAGATCTGATAGCTGATTGACTAGTAGATTCGGGTGCACTAACACTCTTTTAGAGTACTTGACACAGAAACGATGTATGACCTCTTTGATTGATTCCAGAGAGATATCGCGCTGATTCAACTCGTTGAGGACGCAGTAAGGTGCATCGACTATAGCACGCAACACTTTTTTTATAATATCTGAAAGATGGCGACATTGGAGTTACTGGCAGTACCCCACAGCTGAATTCCATAAGCCCATACGAGTTTAAGAATAGACTTGTATAGTAATATCTTGTTATCCAAGGATAATTTTGATTTACGGCCAATAAGTCAGTCAGTTTTTCCAAATTGTTGATCGAAATGCATGCCGAGTTATTTGGCATCCTCTGCTTGCGGAAGTTGGCAGTTGTTAAAGGTTTCTTGAGGTTGATAATGGATCAGTGTGGGATGCTAAAACCGCCTTGTCGTCAGCGTATGTTGCTACAATGGTGGTTCTTGTTGTCGGAAGGTCAGCTGTATACAAGAGGTAAAAAATTGGGCCAAGGGCGTTACCTTGACGAACGCCTGAGTATATTGGATGCAATTCAGTGTATTCATTACCTTGTTTAACCATAAAATGTCTATCTGTTAGATAAGATTATAATAGTTGAAAGTGGAGGTGAAGAAGAAGCTTATTTAGCTTGACTTGAAATCCAATGAGCCATACCTTGTCAAAAATTTGAGATATATCAAGGAAAGCAGCTGAACAATATCTTTTAGTATTTAAGTCTTTGTTTATTTGGTTAATTCACCTGTGCACTTGCTCTATTGTTCCGTGCTTGTTACGAAATCCAAACTGATGTTCTGGGAAAATTTTCCTTTTTTCTGTTATTATTTTGAATCTTTTAAAGTACATCTTCTCAAAAAGCATATGTAGTAGGCTTATAGGCCTGTAGGAGGAGACATCTTCTGGCTTTTGATGGATTTGAGAATCATAATGATTTGAGCCACTTTCCAAGTGCTAGGTAACAGGTTTATGCGCAATATCGCACTAAATATAAATGTTATTCATTTTATGCACTTTTCTGAGAGTTACTTTAACATTTTGCCAGAGATCAGATCAAATCCGTGTGCTTTTTTAATGTTGATTTCCTTCATTATTGTTTGTTTTACTTGTTTATCCGTAAATTTGTTTTGAGGCAAATCCATCTGGAATGGTACATGGTAGAGAGTCGGTTATTTCGTTTTCTTCGTCTATGGATATTGCAGAAGAAAAGGGCTTAAATCTGTTTTCAGGTGTTTGGAGGAGACTTCATCTTTTTCTTTGTCGTTTCTGGCCAAATTATTGCAGTCATTTTAATGGGTGGGTTATCTTGTTGCGATCTTTTGAGTTTTTCTGTGGCTTTCCAAAGCGAATAATTTGTGGCCTCGATTGAAGTTAGGTTTTCTAGGTATTCTTGAATTCTTTGATTTTGTTCTTCATGGATTAGGTCCTTTAGCTGTCTTGTTGCTTTGTTAAACATTCTCTTGTTTTCTTCCGTTCTTGCTTGTTGCCATTTTTTCGCATCTGCCTCCTTCTCCGTTATTTTCTGCTTAATTGTGAATGACACGTCTTTTTCTCTTAGGGGTGCAGCACTGTCAAGAGTCGCATACCATGCTGCATCTTGTATGTTGTTTTGTTAATGCTTCAATGGAGTCTGATAATTACATAGGTCGAAATGATTTTTGTAATATTGATGAGAATGCTCTTTTGCGTTTCATTTAGGTAGTTATTAAAACACGTTTTCACAGAAATTGTCTAGCACGTCCCATTTTCAAGTACCTGTTTCTCCTTTATATCATCAGGTCATTGTATAATTATTTATACCTGACTTTGGGCTGGATCATGTAGGAATTACCACAATACCGTAGAGAGGGCATCACAGTATTCTATAGACATTTAAACGCAGTTTTATTGTTTTTTATAGTTTAATTTGTTTCTGTCTCGTTTACCGTGCTGTCAAGTGTTTAAATTGATTTTATATAAGTTCTAATTGTCGATTATGTAAAAATCCAGCGGACAAGTTTTGTTAAATATGCGAACGATTTATTTTAAAGACAAAAGCTAGATCTGTATCCGAGGAAGTCAAAAAGTCTATCTTTTATATTTAAGTGCCAAATTGGAGATCAAGATAAAAGTTCCTCATGTTTGCTGTGTGAGTTGCCACGTAAATTTAGTGCAGTAGCTGCATCGCAAGAAAAATTCTATGGCGCTTGCTGTTCCTATGGTGTGGAGAGAACTTACCTAAAAGAAATATTTTCTCAATTAAGTGATGCAAAATAAACAGAAGGTATATTTAATGGACCTCAAATAAGGAAGCTTCTAGGCTTCTAGCTGATTTTCGTTTTCAAGAAAAATTAAATGAAAAGGAATTGGCGGTTTGGAAGTGTTTTGTAAGTGTAGTGACGTTATTTCTCAGCAATAAGAAAGATGAAAACTATAAAAACCTTCTTGAAAGCCTATGAAATACTAGGGCAGCCAATGTCTTTAAAAATGCATTTTTTTGCACACATTTGGATTTTATCCCGGAAAATGTGGGTGCAGTAAGCGACGAACAAGGAGAGAGGTTTCACCAGGACATCAGGACGATTTAAGCAAAATACCAGAGATGCTGCAATTCATCTATGTTGGGCGACTATTGCTGGTTTTTTTAAAAAGGTGATGCTATAGAACATAAGAGGAAGTAATGAAGTTTTTGTCGCTGTATATTATCTCATGTAACATATTTTTTATTCACATAATCCTCAGTAATATCCTTGCATATATTTAACACGTTTTACATGTTTATACTAAATAAATATTACCTTCCACAAGACTTCTATCGAAAAATGCAAAGAACATTGATTCACCAACAGCCATTGTTGCTAAAGATGAAAACTAATTGGTTCTCTTACAATTATTCTCAAGAATTTTGGAAACTTGGCTTTACAATATAATTGCAAAAATTAGAAGTCCTTATAAGAATGCTCTGATACAATATCTGAAGCCACTTGATCATTACAAGCCTCGTAAGTGTTACAACAGCTTTTGTGATTGTGAAAAGGTATTATATATTGGCTGAAAATTTTGCAGGATACGGTCTGAAAGTTTTACAGAATTTTTGGTCGCAAAAAAAGTGCACCACATGAATCAAATGATAGAAGATTGATTATACAATTTAATGAAACTGAAACGGTAATGAATGAAACACTTAGTAATTTTGCATATTGCTATGGGTAGTAAAAGCGTCAATGCAACATCGACTAGGGAACCTGTACATTAATATAAAACAATTTAAAAAAGACAATTAAAAACTAACGACAATTTAAAATAATTAATTGACTAATTAACGACAATTTAAAAACTAGTAAATTTAGAATGGGGGTGGTAAATTTAGAATGGGATGAAGATACGTTGTTTTTTTTAACTTTTTTACCAGATTCTCATTGTACACCGGAACTCTAAAAAAAAAAGAAAAAAAAAGAAAAGGAAAGCTAGAAGTGCGCTTCGTCGGAAAAGATTATTTTTCACCAAAGTGGAGGTCACCTTCCAACTGCTCTAGAGCCAAGTTCGCGAATGTTCGATGCAGATGACGATTTCACACAATGTACTGAATGCAGCAGCTTATAAGTGACATTTATATTTCAAACAGTGTTGCCGCTTATTACGTTTCAAAGTTAGGATACTCTCATTGGAAAACTCGTTATTATAAATTGTTTTGTGCTAGCCTCCAATGTATAGCAAAAATTGATCAGTCTGAAAAAAGTTTCTGTATATCATTCTTTTGAATGAGATACAGAAACCAAAGAAAGTTAGAACCAAAAAGAATATCTAGCAGCGATTTAAAGTACCGATACAGATCGAACAATTTAGACAAATACCTGATCAGTACAGCATCCATTACTGCAATAACATATTACAAGGACGAAAAAAAGCCGTTAATACGACCTTAACCATCGAAATCTTTTACGCGCTCTTAAGAATCTCAACTTGGAGATTTCGAATCGGTGATAGTGCCTCGCCCCGCACCTCCAGTACCACCGCTAATATCGGCCTGTCAAAGCCGAACCCGGCAGCAGATAGGACCGGCAGGCCCCCGAGCAGATGAAGACGTAATTGCGGCAACCGTTCGCATTAAAAATTAACAGTTCGGTCCCGTATCGCCCAGATCGCAGGTATAATTAGACGGTAATAGTGGCTGAGAAACGCCACAAACCCCAAAACGACGAAAAAAAAGAGAGAGAGAGATAAAGGACAGCGGGAGAACGGCCGTGGAAGGAGCCGTATAATTAAATAATACTTAGATAACTAATTTATTATTTTCCGTATAATTTGGATCGGTAATTAGCAGTTAATAAATGTTGAGAGCGAGGGGATTTTTTTGATCGGATGGGATTGTGGTACGCGTTCCCTCCGTCTACCTTCCCCACCTTGTTACTGGTTTGCGATGAAGACAGACTGACTCTAGTCGAAGTGGAAGGGAGAAGGAAGACGTTTACACGATATATTAAGGCGTCTCACGTCCTTTCCTTCTTATGCATTTTTAATTGTCGTTTAACATGTTAAATTTATCATTCCAGGATTTGTAACACGACGATTATGGTATTTTAATAATATCCTATTGAAAATACAAGATGTAATTACAAACTATTAATAATTATTATTCAATTTCTGATAGATAAATGAATCATTCTTATTCATTTCCTTAATGACTATACTGAAATATGTAAAGATTAGTATAAGATGATTGTGATAAAATAAAGGTAATCAGTGGAGCTTACCTATCTTTAACATCACATGATATGAATTTTAGGATGAGCCTAAATTAACCTACACATAAAAAAAGTTGCACATTTTATCCACGACACATTATAAAATATGTAAATAATGTATTGAGACTCAATTGACTCTGTATTGACTAATGTATTGTGGCGTGGAACACTGTTGGCTTCCCTCTTGGAGGAAGGCAGACCAACATGTAATGCATTTTCAGGACGAGTTTGAACTACCTAAACTCACTTGGTGGTCCGTAGCAATTTGTTTCACGAATCGGATTTTTATATTGCGTTTTGAAAATGAGTTTCGAAAATCGATTAGCAGGACTAAAACGACAACAGAATGGAAATATATCTTAACTTTTTGGAGTGAATTATAAATGACCTTCATTTTCTGGAACGTGCCATTACTGGTGACGAGTCTTGGGTTTCTGAATACGACCCGGAAACGAAGCGTCAGAGCTAGAAATGCCAGACTCTAACCCCGCCATGGCCAAAAAAAGCCAGAATGTGCAAAGGTATATTTGAAAATTCACCTCAGATGGGATACCATTTGGGACATTGAAAAGACCGTAAATGACCAGTTAATGGTGATTCCGGTATCCAGTTCCAACATTACTAGACATTTAGAAGACATAAAATCAATTGGAATAATTCCAAAACAGTATTAAAAGAATCTGTAACAAAATACAGAAGATTAAAAGAAACCGCTATAATTAATTTAAATAAAAATAGCTGTATTGCTATGCCTTCGGTAGATTTGAATTCAATATGGTTCCGGATTCTAAAGAATACAGTTAAAAACGTTTAAATATTTCAATACACAATAATCACAAAGTAAACCTCACCTATATTTTTTTTGGTAGTATGTCACTGTCATTAAAAACTATTATTGTCAATGTAAGTATCATTGACACACAAAATATTTTTATTTCCTATCTTTTTATTGGAGCCACATTACCTGTGGTGTCTAAGGCGTTAGCCTTACGTTACGGCAGTTAATGTGGAGCGGGTTCGATTCCCGTACTAGGCAAAACAAGTTTTTCCAAAATTCTTGTGAATGTTTCTAGGCAAGAGTGTAAAATCTGACAAGGAATCACCTCTCAGTCCCGCCAGTTCGAGGCTGGGTAAGGCCGGATGCCATTTGAGAGGTATTCTACGTTGGTCACTCGCCAGTCGGTAGGCTTCTCGAGATACTTTCGATTAAGCACAAAACCAAGGGTTGATAGCTCGAGGGGGTGCTGACCGGGGTTTTCGGTAGCTGATGACCATGGTTCGGAACCCACGTTAAGCTGTAGGTCCAGTCGCTAAATAGCCTTCTCAGTTGCTGATGCGCCTCTAACCCCAAAACTTTACTTTATCTTTATATTATATATAGAAATTAATATAATTTATTTTTTTGATTCGTTTTGAAGACGGGAGGAGAAGATCTCCCGAAACGTTAACGTTCAAAAGTTTGTATTTATTTTAGAATTTTTTTGTACTTTTTAAAATTTTGTTCGTTAGGCAAATTTATTACTGAAAATGAATCACTGAGAAATTTGTCTCCGTTTTGGTTTTGTTTTTACCCAATGATTATTTATTTACATAATAATAAATATTTTTGATATTATTTTTGAGTTTTAGATGATGGCGAAAAACCCAAAAAAACTATATGAACACGCCACAATCATTCAGACATTACTTAGCCCGTATATGTTAATTTTAAATAAAATAATGATACAAAAATAGCAACAGAGGAATTGTGTGAGATATGATGCAGTGTTCATAATCAAAATATACTGACATAGATATTGCATTATCCAGAAGGGGGTGTTCGATATTAGAAATTTTATGATATATACTGTTTTGTGTAAACATGAATGGAGAAAAAGAAAAGCCGCTAATAATAGGAAAAACTACAAAACCAAGGGCTTTGAAATACATCAATCTGAACAATTTACCTATTACTTGAAGATGGAATAGAAAGGTATGGATGGCTGGGGAACTAATGACAGAATGGTTGGTGAAAGTTGATCGAAAGTTAAAATGTGAGAAACAAAAAATATATTATTTCAACATGTTCACATCTAACAAGAAAATATTGAATTGAATTTTTACCTCCCAATTGTACGTTTGTGTACCAACCTCTAGACCAAAGCATTAGTAAAAGTTTTATAGCTTTTTATTATTTATTTTATTTATTAAAAAAAAACTTTTATTAGCCATTAATATAGCCCCGATTTTGAACCTGATATTGATTTTGAACCCTTTTGAAATTATCTCAATTTTTTGAAAATTTAATTTAACTTTCAACACCCTGTATATTTTTAATGACTAACATTTGCCAACATATTTATTGAATAAATCCTCTTATTTTGATCTCTACTATCACCAGTTACTATGGCGAATAAGTTACGGGGTACCCTGTATATATTATATTATTTTAAGTTAAATTAGGGACAGCAGATAGAAATGTTTTTAAAATTTGAAAAAGCGATATTACTTATGAGTACATTTATTATTTTTAAACATGTCATTTGGAACACCTACATCATTGTTAATGATTTTCGATATATATACGTTGCTTATTGAAATATAACCAAAATATCCTGTTCAAAATCTCCTCTACTATCTCTGCCTCTTTTACTAATCCTCTATCATAAAAAATTCATCATTCGGAAAACGGCAAGACTACCCCTCCTGCCGCCTCTCTCTGCTGACGCCCATCTCCGTTTTCTCGCTTGTTCCGGTCGCCCAACAAGGCAACACCGTAATAAATAACGATTTAAGAGATAATTTATATTAATAAGGGCAAGATGGGAATCTTGGGATGGATTGAGATAAAAGCCCGAAGGAGATGCCAGTCGCGTGTATATCCTGCGAAGCGGGTGCAGGTGGGCTTAGGGGTTTCAGGACTGGATGAAGGAAAATTGTGAAGATGCTGTCAGTTAAAAAAATAAAGGTGAATAAATCAGGATATAATTATATATATATATATATATATATATATATATATATATATATATATATATATATATATATATATATATATATATATAATATTATTTTTATTATTTTATTATTCACGTATGGGACCTGGTGGACCTCGCGAAGTACAGTTAGAGGCGTTTATAGTTAGCCTTCCTTTGCGCCTATACTGATTTCATTCTTTCACTATGAGCTTTTTTCCTTTTGTCAGATCAAGATGTTCCGGTCTTCCTACATTTTTCTCTCTCTCTGAAACAGTTTCTATCCTGAATTTCAGTTTGTGTAATATTTGTTGATCTTAGGTCCTATCTTCTTTAATTGCAGCAATCCATTTAATTATTTCTATTTTAGCTCTACCCCTATTTTCATAAAATTCAACTATTTGTCTAGTTAGCCTACTCGGATTCAGCCGTTTTATGTGTCCGTAAAACTTAAGTCTTCTTTTCCTCATATCGCTATGTATTTCTGTGTACGGTATGTTGTGCTATTTATTTGTTTAAGGCCTAAGATTTTTCTTACGATTTTTTTTCTTTTTTTTTAATCTCCTTGATGTCTTTCTTTTTATACAAATTGAATGTTTCTGCGCCATATAGAGATTCTGGCTCAATAACTGTGTTGTAATGTCTCAGTTTTGTGTTTTTAGATACGCATTTTTTGTTGTAAATATTTTGTGTAAGTCTCCATTTTTTGACATCTACCCTTATTGGCCGATTTTTCCGACCCGTTTTCCATGATTATTTCACCCAAATGTTTGAATTGAGAGACTCGTCTGACGTTACCATATTTTGTTTATAGAAATGTGTTCTTAGTCTGTTACAGGTCATGTAGTGTGTCTTTTCTAAGGAAATTTGGAGTCCTACCTTTTCTGCTGTTTCTTTTAGGATTTTAATCTATTTTTGTATCGTTAATATATCTTGAGCTAAAATTGCTAGATCATCAGCAAACACCGGACAATCTATTTTAATGTTGGTTCTCCCCAGTTTAACGGGCTGGTCAATATTCAGAGCCGATTTTTGTACACGCCACTCCTGTATTGCTTTTTCTAGAACACAGTTAAATAAGACTGGCGAGAGTCCATCCCCTTGTCTCACTCCAGTTTTAATTTCGAAGGACTTTGAGATGTCACCCATGAATTTAACTTTTGACCTTGTGTTAGTTAGTGTTGCTTTAATAATTGCCAGTATTTTCAGCTCTAGTCCATGTTCTTTCAAGATTTGGAAGGAATAAAGATTCGGGGTCAATAGAATCCTATGCTATTTTGAAATCCACAAAACCAATAATAAATAAATAAATAAATAAATATATATATATATATATATATATATATATATATATATATATATATATATATATATATATATATATATATATATATATATATATATATATAATAAATCGAAATTGGATATGTATAAGTCTAAAAAAACCTGCATGCCCTAAGTAGTGCTACGGATACAAACAACTATGCTTTATAAAACAGTTGCTAATATTCCACCAGATTTAGAATTGTTAAACTGTTATAATAATATTTTAAAAGAATCATTTGCATCAATATTTCATTTTACGATCGTAGACGATTATATTATTTGTAAAAAAACAATAAGGACTAACGCGGTTAGATCTAATGGGATATATATGAAAATGATTCATTTGAAATGTCCATATATTCTTCATTAAAATATTAAAAAAAATACATCCAACACAAACTTTTCTAGTTGTGAACCATGGGAAGTAGCCAGATTAAGGCTTCGGGTCCGAGCCGTTTCAGATATGCCTTCCAATCGACAAATTTAAAATGATAAATCGACGCTTGATAATTGGGTCATTTTGATTTCTCTTTGTGGTGGAAAATATTCCCAAAAATAGACCAAGACTGATAATTACAATTAATTTTTTAAAGAATATATTTTATTTAATTTTACAATTTTACAAGAAAAGTTTGTTGAAAAGCCCTCTATAGCGTTAACTATTCCTAAATCTCCAAATGCCACGTTCCAAATCCAACGTAACCGATGTCCATCCGGTCGGCAAGACCCTAGGTCAACCGTCGACCGCGTGAGCCCGCTTCCCGACAACCCGGAAGGTCCATAAACACATCGCCATCGCCGAACGTACCGGCCCTTGTCCTGTCAGCAGCGACGCTCGTCGCGACGCAGGATTGATCGTCAACGTTTCGGAAGACCGTGTGTAATGGCGCCCTTGCAGGAGACAGTGACGGATGTCGGCTCGACGGACCAGAAATGTCCTGCTAGCAGCCTCGGTCCTGCTAATGTAAATGAAGATGGATGCCTATTATTCAAATTATCCCCGAAGTCGAACAATGCGAAAAACATGGACCGACAGGACCGGAACAGGAACGGGTGGGGGACAACGAGGGTCAAGTGGGGGAGAGGAGGGGGGTGAGAATGCGGGGATAGTGCAATGGTGCAGTGTTGGTTGGATGTTTGCAGTAATAGAGATGGTTGTTTGGCTGTGTACTATTGTTTCTGGATTTAAATGATAGTGCTTTCATTATTACCAAAAATTATGTTAACAATTATCTTCTTTGTCATGATTTTTCGTTTTTTTTGTATTTGTTAAACTTGAAAAATATTACTAAAATAGAAATTATCCATATTGGTACTTTTAAGTATGCCGCTTTAGTGAGTGTGAAGTGATTTTTCTGCTATCTAGTAATGTTAAAATATATGTAGGTTTTCCTATTTAGAAACAATGGAAATACGAGAATACGAGTAAAAATAAACTATTGAGACTAATTGAGTAGTGTTCGATCTGGCAAAACCGTTGACTTTCCCATTGGAGGAGAGAAGGGCCAATATCGAATGCGTCTTCAGTACGAATTTAAACTTCCTAGAATCACTTCCGTAGCAATTTTTTTCCTTGAACCGGATTTTTTAGCGCGGTCTGAAACTGACTAACAACCATTTCGAGCAACGGTGTGCTATAAAGTTTTGTTTCAGACTTAGGCACAGTGCGACGAAATGTTTTTGCAAAACTTGAACAGGCCAATCGATTGTTTCAAAATAAAGAGGCACAACCGATTAAAAAGGGTTTATACTGAAAATTTCGAAGAAATCTCCTTTTAAGAATTGGACGGTTGAACAAATGAAGTTATCTGATTCAAATAATCAAATCTTTATTTATAAGAAAATCAGGAGATGATTGAATACAAAGTTACGAGGCACTGTTCTGTAATTGGTGGTATTAGGCCAATGTTCTTTATTATGAGCTATTGCAACCGAAACAGTTACTGGCAACTTCACCTGTTCCACAAATTTAACCTGTTTAGTGTTTTTTTTTCTAAGTTATTTTTTTTAAACCAATGATATAACGGCTTACTATCAAAACGTTGAGATTACTTTTATTCAACATTTATATTATAGTGTTGAATATTTGGTCGTCATTCTAATACAAGAGCAATAGTTAAAAGGAAATGTTTAGAGGGCAGAGAACCGATCAAAGATTTGATATTCTACAAGATATTTTACTTCAACTGTTGAGTAGTACCGTAGATAAGCGTTAATAATTACGGACGGAAATAATATTGTTTATCACTATAATATTTTTCTTTTATTTACTATTTTATCACTATATTTTTCTTCTTTAACAAATGCCATTCCTACAGTCATGTGGAATGCATGTTATTACAAGACTGAATGACAAGATTCGTTCAAATTTAAAGGAGTTTTAATATTTGGTTGGTAAATAATTCGGATTATTAGTATGCAAACAAGTATTCGGTATTAAACATTTAAGGTGTCCCACTGGAAACGGACGTTTCTAAAATATGACTTCATTAATTTTTTGTGAAAAAAGAATATTAACAAAAAAAAAGTTAGTGTAACACACCAATTTTAATGCTAATAAGTGAGGTAAATAATGATAATGAAGTGATTTATAAGGATTGCAGCTCGAACAAGAGTCATAGAAGCTCTGGGGGTATGAGCAGTGGCAGTGGGTATTTTGTCGAAACCATGCCCTTCTGTTGATTCTTGTTGCTATTGGACGAAGTTCTGCTGTGGCCCCATCTTTTTCGAAAAATAAATGGCTTGAAAATTCTGCAATTGATAATGTTTGTGAACTGTGCAGTGGTATCTGGTGCTATTCACGCGGATTTTTTGAGGCTTGAAATCGGCAATTATCTTTATTGACTACTCTACCTAACATTTTCTATGCCTAAACATATAAAATTTCGTTGGCAATATAACATTTAAAACAAACTCTTTGTTGCCTTTGTTTCTAACCATTTTCTAATTTTTTTCATACTTTTTACGCAGATTTTTTAAGCGAATCAATAAATGTATCGCTAGTTCATCCACTTTTACATAATAAAAAATAAGTGTATAAATAACGGGTGAGTTTTTAATCTGTACGACTTTCCGATAGGGGTGGCTGTCAAACGAACTGTGAGTTTGCGCCTATCTAGTGCCAACATTGTTCAGTATAGTATGGCAAATGATCATGGAAGGCTTAACATAAGAGCAACGCTTGCAAACTGCATCCAGGTATTCTTGATGTTCGATCCTACACGAATAGCCCTTTTTCAAAGAACCTCTCGGTTGCTGGTTTACCCTGTGGTCTTGAGGCACAAGTTCCTTACAGATGATCGGCTATCAACAAAGCCAATCAGCATGCTTTTCATTGTCGGTTTCCTAATTCTGGCTGTAGTGAGTACACCAGGGTACCAGTTCCAGCATTCGAACGCAATGCCACCAGTCGCATAACTTTATTTACACATCTATATCGTATATAAAAACCAAAATTGAATTAAAATTCGGACAATATATATTAATTAATCGCTATAATCGACTAATAAATAACAACACCAAGCATAATGGCTTTATGCGAATGCAAATACATTCGCTACCAGCTTGTACATAATAAATAAATGTTCCCGCTAAAAAATACCGAATTGTTGCTGAAAACGAAGCGCGAGGATGAGTAGCTTCACTATCACCTCTCTCGTTATAATCATCCACCCCATCGATAAAAACATTTGGAAAATAGTGCGTGGAGAAGAGCGATCTCCGCAATGAACAAAACAATTAATCACGTCGTTAATGTTGTTGCGTCCAACCGCCGACGACAACCGAGACCCCCAGTTCGAAAATAACAGGTGTCAAACGATGCTAAAAATGTGTACACGCGTGCTATGGCCGCCCTCTACAAGTGGTTTTGCACGGGCCGGCGAACGGACAGACGAGGGACCATCGACGATGGTCTGGTGGGACGTATCATCATCCTTCGATAAGCAATCGAACGAAAGAAGCCTTAAATTGTGAGGATGTATTTGATTTAGACTTAACAGCTCAGTATGTGAAATATCATATACACTTAGCGTCAAAATGTTAGACACACCAGGAATTCCAAAAAAAAAATATAATTAAATTTTATTGTTTCAAGTGTCAATTTAAATTACTGGAAAAAGGAACCAACAACCAAACTTATCGACCCGAAAGCGCACAGCTGCTGTAAATGCGACGAGATCGTCGGTGCTTCGTATCCGTTACAAAGATTTACACATGCACCCGTACAAGATTCAGTTAGTTAGTTATTCGCTAACTAAATGATAGAATTGATTTTCATCAGTCGACAAAATCTTATTCCCCGATGAGACTTATTTCCACCTTAATTGCCATGTCAATAATCAAAATTGTCTCTACTAGTGTGGAGAAAACCCTAAAAAGAAACATGGAAGACCTCTGCATAGCCTGATGATCACAGTTTGGGCTGCAATGTCGGCATCCGGAATAATCGACCCGTTCTTTTCAAAGACAAGCAAGACCACCAAGACCGCGAAATAACGGTGAATTATCATGCGTTATGTCGACATATTTCAATCTTTTTTCACTCCTGCTCTTCAAGAATTTGGAGGATCCACTCAGAACTCTTAATTCCAATAGGACGCAGCCACCTGCCACACTTCCAATTTCTTTTTACTAGGTGTTTGTTAGATGCTTTTTCCGGGAAAATTTGATTTCTCGAAGAGGGGACATTGATGTATACAAACATTACAAAATTTAACCAATACATATAATATATAGTACTAAATTTTATGTTGCAAAATAAACCCCAATATATTTGGTCAGAAGTTTTCTGGCTTCTTCAGAAAGATACAAGCAAAATATTACACAAAATCAAACAATACATCTACAACATATATTCTTGGAGGGGAAAAAAATGATAATTTTGGAGTCAGAAAAAGGAGTCAGAAAACTTCTGATGAAATATATTGAGGTTTATTAAGAAATGAAATTTTAGTTTAATTTATACTAACAAACCCCATACCCGAGATTCCGATTTTTTAATTTCTATATAATTTCTATATATACATATATATACATATATATACATATACATATACATATATATATATATATATATATATATATATATATATATATATATATATATATATATATATATATATATATATATATATTTTTTTTTTTTTAATTTTTTTTTTGGGTTTTTCGGTCAGTTATTTTATAAAACCATTCTCAGAACAATTACAATTTAGCTATATTGTGTTGAATAATTAATATTTTTACATAAAATACGATATTTTTTTAAAAATTTTAATACAATTAATTCAATTTTAATTTAGATTAAACAAAAAATGTCATATTTTATGTAAAAAAAATAAAAAATTAATTATTTAATAAGATATAGCTGAATTGTAATTGTTTTGAGGATGGTTTTATAACATAAACCGAAACGTTTATGTCCAAAAGTTTATTTGTAACCTGCTAGATATGTTCTATGGGCAATCATGTCGGCCATACTGATATTGAATTTATGGAGTTATTTTAATGTATACTAAAACTGTTAAAATATATATTTTATAAAAATATATATTTAATATATTTTATAAAAAAATTGAAACGACCTCCTCTGTCGAAGCCAGATTTGAAGTAGGAAGCTCATTCTACGACGCTAACACATACAATTTGTGAGTCAATCACCTTTATCCCAGACATTTCTGGGCAACATACGTCATAATAGGAGCCCCACTAATTTTGACTAGTGCCCCTCCATTGGAGTAGGACTCGTGAATGGCTCGACGCCATGTAAAGAGTGAGTTAGTAGCTGGTCACTGTAGCTGCGAGGCTTAAGCCGTAATACCGTGGGATGCTGAGACCAGAGTAAGAAGTAGCCTAGCTCGCGAGACCAGGACCTCAGCAGATGTCAAAGCGGTCGATGAAAGAACTCGGAGAAATTCGCTCCAAAAACAGAAAATCATGTCCCAGGCATCTGCCGTCGACAGCATCATGCGGATGCATGTCGGATGCATAGCACGCATCTTTAAACATGACCTTGAATCGGAGCGCGAATAATGGCGCTTCTACGTACGTAAGAGCTACTAGAGTAAAGGCGCTACTTGAGCGGCATGCGAACAAAGGGCACAAGAAAGTCCTTTCTACAGATAAAAAGATGTTCATTGTTGAAGAGAAATGTGACCAGCTAAATGAGACAGTTTTCACTCACATCTCTTGCTCTCGGGAAGCTGTTAAAAAAAATTGAGAAAGTGGAAGAAAGTGCATCGAGTGCATCAATCTACCAAAACGATGTTTTGGATAAGGTGGTAAAGCCGCTTAACACTTTTTTTACAGGAAAATATTGAATCTTTCTGCAAGATTTAACGCAAGCCCATAACGCGAGATCCACACAGTGATGGTTGGAGGCAATTTTGCTTAAAGTTTGCCCTCAGGAAGTACGGATCTGAATTCGCTGGACTAGGGACAGTGGAAAGTTTCAGGGGAGAAAACTTGCTCTAGACCTTACAGCAATATAGGCGCTAAAATCTTAGTAAAAGTAGCAGCTTCAACTAATAGAAGTGGTGTGTGCAGTGGTAGTGACCGTTGGAAGAAAAACAGGGGATGGATATTTCGAATACGTCTTATATTTTTGATTTATCCCCTAAGTAAGAAATAAAATATCGTAAACATAATTCCTCTTTGTTTGTTTTTCTATAAAATGCACAGTAATGTACAAAGTATAGAACGTATGACAGAACTACGTAAAATTTAAAAAAAAACAGCTTTCACTTGGTTAGTGTTTCTCCTAATTAAAAAACTCATCAAAAATGTGTATCGTCAATCCCAATTTTAGTTTTCTACGGCGTTAAATAAGCCGTATAATATCGGACGCATTATCGGAAAACAGAACCTGTCGAACGAACTTTTAATCGACAGCAAATATTTGGTGGCGGTTTTTCGACACGGCAGGGGGTGTAGGCGTGAGGCGGTCACTGCCATCCCGCTAACGAGTTAATAGGCCCAAATCGCTCGATGGCAACGTGAAAACAAACAGTGATTTTCTACAACACACCATCGAAACATATTAACATACTTTAATGAACGGGTCGCCAGTCGTTCGGTAATTATTCGAAAGGTCGCGGGAAAACAGGAACGCGCTGATATTTTGTCTAAAAAATCTTCGCAATAGATTTAATCTGACATTAGATTTTTAGATATTGGTAAAACAAAATTTGGTAGAAGCTTTTTTTGTAGTATACAGGGATCATTGTGCTAGCTAGTGACAGAATAAGCCTGGAAGAAGCAATTCAAAAAAATTGGACAAGAAGCAAAGAAAAGAGGCCCCACAATAAATCAAGAAAAAAGCAAATATATGGAAATAAGGAAAGAAAATAGAAAAGTTACAACCAAATCAGTAAAAGTATGAAATTATGAATTTGAAGTAGTGGAAAACTTTAAATATTTGGGAATAATAATAAATAGCAAAAGCAACAGAAACATGGAGATTGATCACAGAGTACAGGTGGGACACAGAGCCTATTATAAATTCAAAAGCATTATGAAAAGCAAAAACATAAGTATAAATACAAAAATGAATGTATATAAAGCAGCTATTAGACCGGTGGTGACCTATGGGGCGGAGATAATGAAGTTAACAAGCTTGGAACAGGAAAAGCTACGAATATTCGAAAGAAAGATAGTAAGAAGAATATATGGATTAAAGAAAGTTGCAGAAGATGAACACAGAAGGTTACTGAATTTTGAAATAAAAATCATTTTGAAAGGAGAAGATATAGTAGACTATAAAAGTGCAAAGACTGTGTTGGTTTGGTCATATAAGAAGAATAGAAGACGACAAAGTAGTAAAGAAAATTACAATGTGGAGATCAGATACTAACATATACACACACACACGCATATATATATATATATATATATATATATATATATATATATATATATATATATATATATATATATATATATATATATATATATATATATATAGATATATATAAGGATCGTTATAAAAATCCTTACTAAAGAACGACTTCTTTAAATATTTTAATGGTTGAAAAATAAAATTACAAGAAATCCTTTTGCATCTCTTTAGGAGGAATAGTCTAAAGCAGATTTATTCTAACATAACTCTCTCGAACTAATTATCTTTCTGAAGAGCATCCACATCCTATGCTTTAATGTTTGGCTCCATAGATGTCTTATCGGGATGCCTCGCCTTTCAATAACATTCCATACATAATAGTCCAACGGATTAATATCTGGACAATTGGGGTTTTAGAAAACATTTTTTTTTACCATAAATGGAGGTATCATATAAATTTTAAGACAAAACTTTTTTTATTTTTTCGTTATAATTAAAAAGTATGAAATTAAAAATAAATTTTTAAACGTAGTACAGATGATGCTCCGACAGTTCACGAAAGAACCCAAGCTTGTGTGACGTCACAATGTTAATTTCTCCTCAACATCAATTTATTCTTGTTATTATCATCAGTGTATTGATAAATTTATTGAAAATGTCAAATCTAATTAGTTATCGTGCCTGTTTCATAGCATTTTGTATGAAAACTATAAAAACAACTGCCGAAAAAATGTTTTTAAATGTGCCACAAGATGTTAAACGTCGAATCAATGGTTACAACCCACACAATTTATTAATTCCAAAACAATACAAAATGTTTTCTGTTGTGAAAATCATTTCGATGTAAGTATTATAACATATTAATGTATTTAATAATCATTCATATCCGCATATAAATATAATACATAGAGTTAGATCTATGAATTTTCTGTTTGAGTATTTATTACTTGCTAAAGCTGCACAATCGTAACATTGAGTGTCTTGAACTTTTCTTAGATTTTCAGTAATAATTAAGGTAACTGTATAATCAATTCTTCTATTGGAACCTTTCCTATAGGACAAGTTCGGATGCACTAAAAAATCACCTTTTATAAGAGGATAAAAAGGGTAGCTAGACACTCTCTCTTTAGACAACTCTCTTTAGTCAGTCTTTTTAATCAGTCTCTTTAGCCAGGCTCCAAAAATTCAATTCAATTTAAAGTTCGGACACACTAAAAAAATCACCCTTTATAAAAGAATGAAAAGGGTAGCTAGACACTCTGTCTTTAGATACTCTCTTTAGTCAGTCTTTTTAATCAAGCTCTTTTGTAGTCTGAATGGTCGATGCCCATGAAAACTCACAAAAAATTAATTTCAATCTAAGGGGTAACACTACTTTAATAAGTAATGTCTGAATGATTGTGACGTGTTCATATATATTTTTTTTATTTGGTTTTAAAATTGTCAATGTAAGTATCATTGACATACCCAAAAAATATATTTACTTTCTATCTTTTCAGAATTTATAGAAATTAATATAATTTATTTTTAGATTCGTTTTGAAAGCGGGAGGAGAAGACTTCCCGAAACGTTAACGTTAAAAGTTTGTATATATTTTAGAACATTTTTATATTTTTAAAATTTTGTTCGTTAGGCAAATTTATTACAAAAAACAATCATTGAGAAATTTGTCTCCGTTTGGTTTTTTGTTTTTACCCAGTGATTCTTTATTTACATAAGAACAGATATTATTGATATTTCTTGAGTTTTAGATCGTGGCGAAAAACCCAAATAAAGAAAAAAATATACCACTTTAATAAGCTCAAAAAGAGCTTTTTTGACCATTTTTTTTTGGATGGAAAAAAGGTAATAAGATAATACTATTTAAGGAAGTTATTAGGTATATATTTAAGTATAATACAAAAAATTATTATCGGTTTAGCAAGTCGTCTCAGCCTCAAATCTATTCAACGGTCGTCTCGATGACGTATTGTCCCGACTTCGCTTCGATTTTTCGATTCTTCGATCGAACTTCGATTTTTTTTGTACCTTTCCTGCTCTGGTACACTTTTGCGTCATTCATTGTAACTTATGTGCACTTTGAGATTACAAATAAACTGTTAAAAATCAACACTACACAAAACCGTGATTTCAAGCGAGGAAATTGTTTTTTTGTACATGTACTGACTGGCGTTATACTAACATACTTTTGTTTGTAAATGCACCTGATTAAATATAAACATCTTTTAACGATATCTGTTATGTATTAGAGAAGTTAGAAATCATAAGGTAAAACATTAGGCTGTACCTGGACTGTACCTTCCCAGCAGGTATTTATTTGACGCAGGTGTCGTTTCGGAGTAGACCGACGTGCTTAGGAAACAGTGCGAAATTATAAGGAAAAAAAAATTCTGCCCCATATTCTAAAAGGTTCAAAGAATTTTTTAAGCTTATAAAAAATATCGATTTTTTGAAAAATTTACAGTGGTGTTACCCTTTAAAGTTCGGACACACTAAAAATCTCTTTAGTCGGTGTTATTAAACAGCCTCTTTAGTCAGTCTCTATTATAATCTCAATGGCCACCCAAGAAAAGTGATTCAAGAAATCCCAAGAAAAAATTCAATTCAAAAATTAATATAGTTTAAAAAATTAATAGACACAATGTCTAAAGAACGCATAAAACAACAGACAGGAATATTATATACAGTGGAAATGGTGACGACAAATTAGCGGAGTTAGACAGATTACATTATGAGAATGACATGATATATGGACCAGAAGACACTAGGAAGAAGAAACGCAGGTAAACGATATCAAATATACTGCCGGACTCCAATGGTACAGAAATGTGAAGAATTGAGAATCGTGGAAAGCTAAAGGGAAAAAGCTTAAAGTAGAAAAATCGAAAAAGCGTGTAGAAATATTTTCTTTAAATACGACTACTGCAGAAGATATCTGTTGGAAATTGAATATTGCTTCGACAGAATTTGATTGATGTGCTTATGATTAAAAAACGCACAAACTTAATGATAACATTAATATTAAATGCTACTCTTTCCAAAGTATAGAACCAGATTTTTCTACTTTCAAAAAAAAAACGCTTACATTTTTAACATCTCTCAAGTACTTACATGTATAGATCTGCGTTATTTTGCATATAGAAACAGTAAAACTTACCTGAAACAAAAAAGTCTAAAATTAAAAAATATATTTTATTGGACCACCTCTGTGGTTATTTTATTTTTTTATACTCATAAATATTTATCACTAACAACAAGACAACCTCCTTCTTAGAAAGCTACCCCTTACGTCTCACATTATATCGTCTCGTTAGCATTATTATTTTCCATAATAATAATAATAATAACCATAAGCTTGGTCGTAAAGAGCGACATTGTATAAGCATGGCCATAATCATAACCATTCTGCTCGTTGTCGGTGAGATCGAATGAACTAACTCAATAGTAGGGCGTTACACTCATTTGTCTGAGAATTCAGCGACTCCCTCTTGCCCCTGGGGGGCTGTAATACTTAAAAATAAAAGGCCGTAAGTCTGCAAAACGTCTTTAGTTGAGATTCAGAAGAAATTTTCGGTGATACAATTGAAAGTTGTTTTTCTTCAACAACGTTAAACAAAATATTTCCTTTACCCTTTCTGATAACATTGTCTATGAAAATTTCTTACAGTTTAGTTTGGAATAAGTTAATATTTTATTTCAGTTTTGTTCAAGCTTGACGATTTATATATACAGTGCGTCCATAAAGTATCGGTACTGATCTGGGAAAATGTGATTAAAACGAAACACTTGGCATTTTTTTAAAATTATTATTCGAATCATCCTTCTGTCGCTTCGATACATTTGTTACATCGATTCAATAGTGATGTAAATATGTGTTCCAGCTCATTTTGTGGAATAACCTCTAAAGCAAGAGTCGAAGCTGTTTGGATGGTCTGAATGTTTTAAAAAAAAAACTTTAATTTCAACTTTGGGAACAAGGAAAAGTCACAAGAGGCTAAATCTGGTGTATACAGTTGGTGGTTGATCACGCATACTTTGTTTCGGGCCAAAAATTGACGCATAATTGACGATGTATGACTTAACGTATTATCGTGCAACAAACTTTAGCTATATCGATCGCGACATTCTGGCCGAATACGACTAATTAAGTGCATCAATCGTTTCAGGACTTCTAAGTAGTACTACCCAGTGACAGTTGGACCAGTTGGAACGAACCCTTTACGGACGATGTCTTTGCTATCGAAGAAAACATTGAACATTGTCCTGGTTGTTGAGGGAGTTTTTCGTGTTTTTGGCCTGTGGTGAGTTTTTTGACTTACATTCCACAATTTGGCGCTTAGTTTCTGGATCGTATTGAAAGCACCATTGGAGGCTGTGACGACCTTTCTGGAATGATTGACACGAAGTGATATCTGCTCCTCCGTCAACGTGTGTTGAACAAACTTTAAACACACCTTTGTTTTACCCAAGAATGAGTCGAATCGTTTCTTTGCCGATATTTAAAGCCTCTTCCATTATATTTAGTGAATCATAGCGGTCATTTGCTACAAAATCGCGAACTCTTTTGATCATTTCGGGAGTGAGATCTGAAATTGATCCCGTCACGTTTGTCATCCTCTGGCGACACTTTGTCAGCCAAAAAACGTTTAAGCAACAGAAAAACATTTGTTCTGCTTAAACAATCATCGCCGTAACTTGCTGCATCAACCGGAATGTTTCCGACGCAGTTTTACCAAGTTTTGCGTTAAATTTTATTAACAGTTCTTTGTTCCATGATTTTATTCGTACATCAAACTTTTATGGCTTGTAAACAAGACGTCATAAAATCAACAACTGTCAACCGATCGTGGTAAAGTAAGTATCGTTAGGTTCAGGAATGTTCAAGCTTTGAAACGGTGCCGCTGGTCAATAGATGGCGTGACTGGTTACTGAGATATATTCTTAAGTACTGATACTTAAGGCAGTTCCAGCGTGGTGTATAATCAGAGCATTTACTATTGTCAGAAATGCGAAGCCTCGGCAACCAGATATGCCACTGCTAGAATACTCATGCGATCGCGTTATTCATAAAAATTGTTAATGTTAATTTAAAAAAAGCTAAATCAATAGAAAAAAAATGAAATCGTCAATTCTAACCACGGAGAAGGAAGGCGTATCATAGAGTTAGTAGAACTGGGAAAAATTTATAATGTTTTAAATGTAAACAAGTTTTATGTTTAGAAGATTTAGAAAAAGAAAACATTTTGGGCAAAATAAGACGAAATAAGGTATGGGCAAGATAAGGTTAAATTAAACATACAGGCTTGAAAAGTATATATATATATATATATATATATATATATATATATATATATATATATATATATATATATATATATATATATATATATATATATATATATATATATATATACATGTCCGCCGAGTCTGTCAATCCAATTTCCGATCACTTTCTTATAGCAGTTGGGGTTTTATGTCCGCAATTGTCCGAGTTATGTTGGCTTCCAAGTTGTTGGTGGTTGGTGGTTCCGTAGTTGCTGGTTCATCAGCATAGACCAAATATTAAATATATTCCCAAAGAAAACAATCTAGAGGCGTTCAATTATCCTCGAAATAATTTTCTCCCCGAATTGTTTCGTCAAAAAATCGATTGTTGCGTTGGCTGTATCGCATCTGGAGCCGTTCTGTTAGAAGCACATCTCCTCCAGATCAATACCATTCAAATTCGGAATTCAGAGTCGAATAACAAATTCCAACTTTCTGCGAACGGCGACGAAGTGATAAATTTGGATCTTCATCAACACTGCCAGCAAGCAGCTTTTTGTCTTGTTTTTGTTTTAATATCGAGCACCGCGAAATGCGTTCAGAATTTGTTGATAATGCGGCGAATACATCGCCCTGTTGGGTGATTATAAAATTCACGAAGTGGTCTAAGTTTGGCGCACAAAACAGTGATTTTGAGTGAAATTGTTAAGGCTATGGACATTTCAATTGAACGGGTGTTTCATATTTTGAAAAAGGAATTGGGCTTGAGAAAACTATGTGTAAGATGGGTTTCGCATTTGTTAAATACTGATTTCGAGAAAAACTTTCTAACCAACATTTGGATCTTTTCCGAAAGAATAAAATAGATTTTAAACGTTGTTTAGTAACTATATATGAGACTTAGGTTTACCACTATGATCCTGAACTGCTACAACAAACCGCAGACTGAGCCCGGTTGTTCAGCTCCGAAGCAGCCAAGTGGTCAACATCGACCAACAAAGTTATGGTATCAATTTTTTGGGATGCAAAAATCATTTTGTTAATTGTCTACCTTCAAACTGGTAAAACAATAACAGGACAGTATTTCACAAACCTTTTGGATCATTTGGACGCAAAAATTCGTTAGAAAAGACCTGGTTTAGCGAAGAATTTTTTTCATCAAGAGAATGCACCGGCTTGGTGTCCTTGCAATGGCCAAATTCAAGGAGTTACACTACGAATTGTAGGAGCATACACCATATTCACAAGATGTGGCTCCCTCTGACTTTAATCTGTTCCGAAACCTCAAAAAATTTCTATGTGGCAAAAGTTTTCGTCTAATGAAGAAGTTATAGCAGCGGTAGATGAGTATTTTGAAGGACTTTAGAGATGGCATAAATGAATTGGAGAACTGCTGGAAATTTTTTGAGCTTAGGGGAGGATATATGGAAGAATAAAATCATTTTTTCAACTATAAACTTGTTTTATCATTTCCGTTCCGCGAACTTTTCAATTAGCCTAGTACCAGGTGTTCAGAAATGTCGTTCATATTTAATTACTTGTTTGGTCCTAGGTCGCGCAAGATGCTCTGGTCATGTTAACTTCACATCGAAGTTTGGTTCAGGGAAAATTAGTTGCCATGGACCGTTTCACCGGAAAACAACGTGCTTTCTGTGTTCGCGCGTATTATCAAAACAACAATTCGCGTATTATGGCTCATCGTCTTTATAGGGCCGAGTTATAATTTATACGACATAATTGAAGCACCAAGTGTTAATTTAATAAAGAAATGGATAAAAAAGTTTGAAATACAGGATCAACTCTTAAATTTACCGTCTATGGGTCGTTCAAGGCTAAGCAGAGGTGTATACAAAATTGAACGTGTGCGTGAGTTGATTAGAGAAAATCCATCCTAATCCGTATGGAAGCGAAGTGGCCAGGTACACATTAAAAAATCTTCACTGCATGTCATTTAAAAAAAAAGAACTTTACCTTCATTTTTTATTTTTGCCCTATAAAATTTAAATAGTGCAAGAAATGAAGGAAACTGATTTTATTGAAGAAACTGATGAAACTGACGTCCAGATTTAACTCCACTTGATTTTTTTCTTGTGGGGCTATGTCAATTGCAAAGTTTATGAAAATAAACCATGTACCATATTGCAACTAAAGGAGAATATTGTTCATGAGATCCAATCGATATCCAAATATATGTGCGGCTGAGTGATAGCATTTTCGATCATGCCTTTAAGAATACCAGCTCGACAATAATCTCGACAATATTTTTGCTAAATAAATATCCAAACACTGTACTATAATGTTATAATAATAAAATTATTATACCTTAAATCGACTTCTATTAATTATACCTTCTATACATTATAGCTCTGCTTAATCTTGAACAAAATGAATAACAATATTGGGCAGCTTGTATAATATTTGTCATATTATAGTCATATAATTTTTTTCACTTCACTGCGATCTGTTTAATTAACTGTTAAATCAAAAAAGTTTCCTCTATTACTTTCCACTTTGACTGTCAATTTTTCATCAAAAAAATATCCGAATCTAGTGGAAATTTTGGAAAAAAAACGGAAAGGCTTGGTTCTTTTATTTAAAATGAATTTTCATCAAACATCGGTTATCCCAGTTAAATCGGGAGTAACAAATCTCACTGGAAAATGTTTTTGACGAAAAACAGCATACACTTTTCGAAAGTGTTCAATACAACAAAGTTATCTTATTGTTTAAAAAAGTGGCCCTCATGGTTAAAAGTTCAAAGTACTTTTCGGATTATTAAAACGCACTGAAATTATAATAGAGGACGTATTAATTATACACGGAAGAAATAACTTTTTACCCTATATAATTACAGTATAATCAAAAACTGATCAATTTTATTAAAATATATATATATGTAGTAGAGTTAAATTAATTTATAATTATACATTTATAAGTTCTAGAAGTGGGTGTACAATTAATTTATAATAATTAATTCAATGTAACTAATTTATTTAAATAACAGTGGTGGTTTCTTGCTTTGCTTTCGTTTAACGTGATGGACATTTTTAACAGAGAAAAATATTGTTGATATAGGTGTTTGCCTGCAAACATAGTGAGAAAGTCAGAGTAGCTTTTAGAAATGAGTTTACCCATACCCATATAAAGACTTTTCCAATAAGAGTGTCAGAACTTAAACGTAACGTAACAAACGTAAAAGCAGCAACATTTTCTGAAATGTCAAATGTGAACTCATAGACTTCTCAGAACATTGTGTCAATTTACCAAAGAAAGATTTTGGTTTTAAATTCGTTTAAATCCATTTTTTATAATTTTGAGATAAACGCAAATTATTATTTTGGAATAATTTTGGCGATATTTAATTAAAACTAAATTGTTTATTGCTATATGGACTAATCACGTTTCAAAAATTCAACAGCCATGTCATTTGAAATAAATATATAATCACAATTTGGATTTAAAACTGGTGTTTAGTGGTGTCTGGTGGCTACTAAACCGTGGATTAAGGGTAATTTGAAACCAAACAAAATGGATTTGGCGTGATTTGAAGATGAAAAATAAAAGCAATCAATCAATCTTCGGTTTGTTCGAAAAAACAATGATCTTCGTTCAATTCTTCTATTGAACCTTAGATGTGAAACACTAAACTCACAGAGATTTACCACTAAACACCCTTTTTAAAAATTCTCAACGCACGTTTCGATAGCCGGTTTGCATCGTCAGGAGATGATTTAATGTTTTCCCGATTGAGAAGTCAGCTGAGATTAAATCATCTTCCGATGATGCTAACATGGTTAGCAAAACGTGCATCGAGAACTTTAAAAAAGTAAATCACTGTGAATTTAATGATCTTCGTCTTCACTGGTTTCTTCAGAATCACTGGTAATATTGTTATCGTGAAATTTTTCCAACACATGTTCATAATGTTCCAGACTTTCCAGTTTTCTCCACTCCTTTCCATAGTGCTTCGTCCCTAATCTTCAGATCATTCGGTTTTACTACGGTAGGAATTCATTTTGGCTGGATATTAAAAGCAGTCTGGTTTTTCTTAAAGACTCCTTTGAATACTCCTGTGTCTGAACGGTAAGATAACTCACCCCGAATGGTGATATTGGTGATGTTGGTGAATGCTGATATGGTGATAATGGTGATGGTGTTATTATTGCCGCGTCGTATAATGAACCTTTTATACTGGTTGAATTTCAAATGCCATTGTGATAGTGGCTTAAAGATTTGTTGACCAGCACCTTTCCAGTCACTATCTTTGGGCATCTTTGCCAAGTTTTAAAATCATACCATGTTCTTTAAAAATATTTATGTATTATTCTGACGTTACAATTTCTTCTTTATTTCTTATTTCTTTTTCAGTTGTGACAAATAGTCTATCAGGGGGAATGTAGGAGTCCAACCACAGGAAATACTAACTCGATTGTTTTAATAGAACTGGATTGAGTACTTAACCATTTTAAGCACACAGGCAATAAAATAGTGTTTTTATTTTGGCCGCCGCATTCATCGGCGACCAACCGCCACTGTATCTATTCCCTCTAAGTTGTTGTTATTTAATGTGAAAAACGCAGCTCGCAATTTTATTGGCACCCTGTTCATCTTCCGTCCCCCTGTTCCTTCCGTAAAAATGTGAACTTTGTCTTTTGAGACGGGAACATGTGAGTGTCCAGTCGCAGTAGTAAAGTTGTAAATATATAGTTGTCTGCTGTAATAGGTGCACTGGTATAGGTGCATTTGATCGAGTAAAAAAGCCGCTCAATTTCAAAGACCCGTTAATATAAGCAATGGAACTTCTTGATTGTTACAAAATACCACAATAGTAAGTTTTCAGAAAAATGACAAAATTAATCCAATAGAATATATTTTTTCATAATGTTGTATTCAAATAATTGTGTTATCAATTTTCTTGTTTATTGTTATAAACAACATATAAATATATACATAATATACATATTATAAATATATACATAGCAACATATAAATATATATAAACATATAAATATGTTTTGTTTATTATATTTATATATTTTTTGTTTTATCAAATAAAAAAACTATTTCAAAGGCTGTCCCGCAGGGATCCATTCTGAGGTGTCGCTCTTGCTCTCAGTGGGGACTCTAAGGCTGTTTTGGCGCTTTTTTCGTCGCAATCCTGATGAGTTTTTGCGTCGATATATAACTGTGGACGTAACATGGATACACTACTATACTCCAGAGACAAAGAAACAGTCAAAACTGTGGGTTTTTGAAGGCGAACGGGCTCCGAAAAAGACGAAGCCGGTGCAATCGGCCGGCAAGATTATGGCTACAGTTTTTTGGTATGCACGCGGAATCATCTATACCGATTGCTTGGAAAAAAGAAAAATAATAACTGGATAGTATTATGCGTAGTTATTGCACCGGTTGAGCGAAGAAATCAAGAAAAATCGTCCTCACTCGAAGAAGAAAAAGATCCTCTTCTATCAAAATTACGGAATTAAAGTTTGAATTATTACAATATCCACCCTATTCACCGAGTTTGGTCCCCAGTGACTTTTTTATTTCCGAACTTAAAAAAATGGCTTAGCGAACAACGGTTCACATCGAACGGGGAGGTCATCACCCAAACAGATGCCTATTTTGAGGACCTTCCGAAATCTTACTTTTTAGACGACATAAAAAACTGGAGAAACGCTTGGAAAAGTGTATAGAGCTAAAAGGAGATTAAGTTGAAAAATAAAAAAAACTACTTAAAATAATTTGTTTTTCTATCTTTTTCTAGGGACTTATTGAATGACCCTCGTAATGATGCTAATATCGTTAACGAGACGAGCATCGAAAAGTTAAATAAAGTGATTTGATGTTTAGAGGTAAATCTCTTCGAGTTTAGCCTAAAATAGGAGTGCCTTTGTGTGGCCTTTTTTCACACTTATTAGAGTATAACTTATTTTTTTAATTTTTCTCTCTTCTTGATTTCTTTGTTCCTCCGTTGTTTCTCCGTTCCTTTTAAAAGATACAACAGTTTTTGTTCTAAATATTTACTATTTTCTGTTTCTGAACGAATCATGAATCTCGAAAACGGAATCAATCATCGACTGGGTCGACGACAGGCGACCGGTCGGTCGGTTTGTTGATATTTCGACCGCTTCCGGCAGCCATTTTTGCCACCCCTTGAACCGAACGAACCACCGATGGTAGTGGACGAGAGGAGCAGCAGGAGCGGTAGCAGCAGTTCGGTCGGGCGCGAAAATTAACTGCACATTGTCGAACGAAACGTTAAATCCGACGCGCAGCAGGTGATTACGGGATGCAATTTCACGTCGCGAGACCGGTAATTGTTCAATCATATTTTAGGAAATAGAAATATTAACGAATCGTTAACGGTAGGCGAGGGCGAGGAGGCAAGTGGGGTCGCCGCGAGTGAACATCCCCCGCCTAGTCGAATCATTGTCCGTCTGTTTTCGAAATAATTGTTTCCTGGATGGTCCATGTTCGTTTTTTAACAGCAGTGTATTGACATATTTGGATAGTACCATTCAAGTCAAAAATTATCGAGATTAATCCATAAAATATACTGGAGAGCAAAAAAATTTAACACAATGGAATACTTATTTTTTGAATGTATTTTTTAATTTTTATATACACTATGATAGTATAATCTGTTTCAAGATATTTCGTTGCCCTTCGGCAAAATATTAATTGTCATAAAAGGCACCAGAGTCGGAGTGGAAGAGTGGAACTTCTGAATAATTTTGAATTTATTAGTACAATAAAAATAAATAAATAAATAAATGTATCTATTAGCACAATAAAAATTATAACTTAAATTTAATTATATATTTAATTCGGTTTAGATCTCACTGTCACTTTGATCTACATTAATAATAAGTGGTTCTATCTGATTAGTAAATGTTACATAAAAATCTTCTTTTTTAATAACATGGTTAATCGAATTTATCTAACTTTCTTTGGGAATACTATCTACAACTTTCCTTATTAATGTTGCAGCACTTGCACTTGAGTCGTAGAGATGTTTTCTGCTCTAACATTGGATTTTACCTGATGTCATATATGCTTAATTGGATTAAAAATACAGCAATATGTAGAAGGGCGTAAAACCGCATGTCACATATCGGCAGCTGTGGCATCATATACATATTCCTTTTCAATATTAAATGTCTCTAATATTTCTAAAATATCACATTTTTTATATGTATTTTCGAAGTATATATCGGTTTTTAACATATAGTTCTGAATTTCCAATGTAGTGTTATTTGCATTAGGAACTAGCATTGTCCATTACAATTACGCTTTCCTTAGGCACATTGGGCAAAAGACTATTTATAAACCAATCTTCAAAAAGTTCTGGTGTGGTATCGTCATGGTAGTCTAAAGATGAATGTTTAAATATTTTTGGAGGACAACCGTAAACAACTTGGAACCCATCCTTCCTCGGAACCAGCATGTAAAATTGTAATTATTTTCCCTTGTTCATCAGGACTTTGGTTTGGCATTTTCTTGATGTATCTACTTATCCTTTTGTTGGCGTCTCATGTACACATGACAAAGGTTGGTACACATGACAAAGGTATCGAACCATGTTTCATCAAGGTAGATAATGGGACGGTTTTCTAATCTGTTTTTTTTATAGAGTTTGAGTAATCAAACCGCCATCGTCGCAATGGTTGTGATTCTGCTGTGGCTGCATTTCTGCTGTGGGTGCATTTACATTAAGCCCCCTATTGAATAAAGAAACATACGCATTTTTAACAATTTGCTTAGTATCGGGCGATAAATGTTTTCTTTTAAAATAAGCACTACTGGAGGCACAATGATCATTATCTTGCCAAGAACGCCACATTTTTAGCACGTTTGGAATAACAAAAAAAAATCTATCGAAATTATAGAACTTCACTGTTTCAAGAAAAAGTATGCGAACTAAACTAAAATATTTCGAACCTACTAAACGTTTACTTGCTTTTTACCTGTTATTTTATTAGACTCGGTCCTGTTTACGTTTCTTGCAACTTTGCCCGGTTTCGTTACGGCAGGGGTTGTTAAGAGTTTATTGCAGCCAAGCGGTCAACGATATATCTTAAAAAGCACTTTACAGTATTATATAATTATCAAAATATAAAACAAATCCACTGACTGAAATACTGAATAAATTAACCACGGTTATCATAATACTTGCAATCCTGCGAGGCATTTTTTATATTTATATTCTATGAGTACAGTAATCTGCTCGAAAGTAATAAGCATTTGTTATGTTAATGAAACTTGACCGGTAGAGACCTACTCTTATGAGCGATCTCTTTAAGAGTTAAACTTAATAATAAAGTTTGTATGTTCTGGCAACGTGAACTAAGTTAAACTATACTTATATAAACCACAGTAGTGTAGCTTATCTGACACCTAATATTAGATCTGATGGCAGTAGGCGTTTGAATCTTCATACTTGATTATCATCATGCGCATTGAACTTGTTGGCCAACTCATTGGGACGCACTGACACTTTAATGCAGGGCAATGGGAGGTCACGCTGGATGACGTTATAGGTAGCATCAATAATGACGCGTAGAGACCTATTTTAGAACTTCTGGAGAATAGTCATATTGAAATTACTGGTAGTTCCCCAGAGTTGGATTTCGTAAGTCCGAATAGGTTTCAGAATGGTTCTATAGAGTAATACCTTGTTGTCTAGAAAAAGCCTGGATTTGCGGCCGATGATTCAATGCATCTGACTAAGTTTTAAACCGAGTTATTTCCTTTTAGTGAATATGTGTTTCCGCCAAGTTAATCGGCGATCCAGGTGTATACCGAGATATTTGGCATCCACGGCTTGTGGAATCTATCAGTTGTTAATATTCACTGGTGGGCAGGTAGCTTTACACAAGGTGAATGTTACATGTTTCGGATATTTTCAAGGTTTGTTTTTAAGTCTCTCGAGTCCTGCGCTCGGTCAAAATGTACTGCTAGCACCGCTGTGTCGTCGGCAAAACACCGGTTGATCTGGTTGTTGGTAGATCTGCGGTTTAAAGCAGATATAAGATGGGTCCTTGGACACTTTCCTGTGGGACACCGGATTATATAGGTTTTAACTCTGTATATTCGCTACCTTGTTTGGCGAAGAAGTGCCGTCCTGTCAAATAGAATGTCAGTATCAGCAAGTATTGAAATACGACGAGCGATTTTAATTTGATTTGCAGACCAGTATGTCGTAGCTTGTCAAAGGCCTGGGATACGTCAAGGAAAGCAGGAACAATATCTCTTGGTGTTCAGATCTGTATTGATTTTGTTAGCCAGTCTGGTGGTAGTAGTCAGAATTGGGTGTCCGGTACTAGATTTTTTGCTGTATACGTGACTTCAATCCTTTAGTGTACATTTTTTCAAAAACCTTTGAGATCAAAATATCAAAGACGAATCTCTGTTTGATTTTGTTTATTTGGATGAAACATGTATATTTTAAAATAGTACCTTAAGTCACTCATGGCAAGATGATAACAAGAGGAATGTAAAGACTACAAAAGTTAATGGGAAAAAGTGAGTGCTATACGTAATACTTAGGAGCCATTAAAGTCATGTCATAAATAATTGTTTTAAGATGTGTCAATAACAACATGTTATTGCAGATAAATTGTTCTTCATGCTGGGAACAAGAATGGCTTTATTCCAGAGGCCGAATTAGTCTTCTCTTCTAAAACAAAAGGCGATTATCATGGAGAAATGAATCAAGATAACTTTCTATTTTGGTTTGAAAACCAGCTGTTGAAAATCTTGGAGGAGCCATCAGTTATTGTCATGGATAATGCTCCATATCATAGGTACACTTATGGATAAACCTCCAACTAGTGCATGGACAAAACCAAAAATTGCAGAATGGCTGACGGAACATATTCTTCCTTTTGAAAATACTATGTTGAAAAGTGAACTGCTGCAAATCGTTATTCGGTAAGCAGTAATTAAAGAGACAGGAAAAGTATGGCCATACAGTATTACGTCTTCCTCCTTATCAATGCATATTCAATCCTATAGATCTGATACGGGAGGTGGCCAAAAATTATTACAATCGTCATATAGGTCGAGATGGAAGAACGATTGATAACTGTTTAGATATGTGGAAAGAAGCTTTGTCAACAGTTACACCGCAGACCTGGATGAACAGCATCAGACATCTAGAAGAAGAGATTCAAAGATGGTCGAATCGCGAAAGAGTATTTGATAGACTAGAAGTTAATCCTCTAATAATTTACTTGATCAGCGGTTCAGATGCTGAAAGTTGTTTTAGTGATACTGAATAATTAAATTCGGTTTGAACTAAATGAAAAGTTCCGATGTTGATAAGCAGAAGTTTTGAAACAGGTTTTTGATTAAAACTTTTAAAGAAAAAAGTTTTGTGTTACTTTTTCATTTACAGTTTTATCGATCATACAAATGCCAAAGTATATATATATATATATATATATATATATATATATATATATATATATATATATATATATATATATATATATATATATATATATCAAGCAACACCATTGTTTCCAATTCCGGATACATAAATATCAACCTTCGTATAGGTATCCTGAGATGAGATATCTAGTGACTAGATGAATCAATAATTATATGATTATTACTAAGGTATGTTGCGCGACAATGTACCAAGTTTCCTGTTTCGATGGAAAACGACTGAGGCTTGAGACTTTTGTATCGCGACAGTCGGGGAACATGAGAAAAATATTTCGGAAAAGCCCAGAAAGTTATCCCGATACACGTGTTTCGGGATAAAGTCGCTGGAAGAGTCTTAGGCTTATGAGGTACAACTTTGATTTATACAAAATATATAAAGAACTAATATATAACTTGACATATTAACTATAATATAATGGATATGGCATGCGGAAAGAATAGTAGATACTGACCGAGAAAAACAAATAGTCAGACAAGTACCAATAAGGAGAAGAGCGATAGGTAGGTCTAAAACAAGATGTATGGGACAGATAGAACAAGACCTAAAGAAATTGGGGATCACCAACTGGAACACAAAGGTACAAAATCGAACCAATTAGCAACATTAAATTCGAAATTAAATCACCATTGATCATCGCTCTGTAAGGATCTCTATTGCCGGATTGATAAATATGAATCTTCATAGACACTCCCAGCAATAGCGGCGATATTTTCTTCGGAACGCACAGATTTTTTTTTATTTTTTATTTTAATATCGAGCAGCGTGAAATGCGTTCGGAATTTGTCGATAATCCGGTTGGACGATTATAAAATTCACGAAGTTCTATATACGTTTGGCGCACAGAACACTGATTTTGATAACAAATTTCGACAATTTGCAAGCATTGCTCTTATGTTAAACGTTCCAATGATGATTTGACAGATTATATTGAATAATTTTAACGGCCAGGTGCGCTAACTCACAATTTGACAACTCAACGTGTCAACAAAGTGACAAACTCACTTTTGATAGCGACCCCTATCGGAAGCTCGGACAAGCTGATAAAAATCACTCTTTAGTTGAGAAGATTACCATTACCAATAATGTAAGTAGAATAGATTTTATTTTTATAGCAGAAATTTGCCTTACTTTATTATATATTTCTATTATGTGTATTTCTATTTTTACTGATAGAGACCGTTTTAAATCGATCTGTCCACTCCGTCCATCATCCCCCACCACTATCCGACCTTCTGCCCTGCCCATATCCAAAACGATCTTGTAGCGGACACGTTAATACGGCAAAACGAAATGCAAATGGTCCCACTTGAATATTCCGTCCTGCGACAGGCCGAAATGAAATTTCCTGCGAGACGCCGGCGACGAAGGGGTCACGAAAACACAACTACGGCCCCGATTTTAATATTTCCATCGTCGAATTGTATAAATTTAAAAGTAATTAAAATAAATTAGCCCCCGATTGCTGTCCTAGAGCTGCAATTCAGTTTTTGTCGTCCCGTCCTCTTTCGTTTTGCTCGCTCTCTCGGCGCAAAACAATTTGCCCAATTAGCTTTCCGCTATCGACTCATCGGTACTTAGTGTTTTCGAGCATTTTCGTCAGCTTAGTTAGTTAGTTCGACAAAATATCTTTAAGAACAGAAGGGCTGTTTATGGAAACAACTTTCAAGCTTATTAAAAACAGGAAGTCACCTTTTTCATTTGCATCTGACAAGTCCATTTAAAACTTTTTAATAATTTCTCTTGTAATTGCTATTGTTCTTTTTCATAGAAGTGCCCAGAAAACACATTCGTTATTTTACCATAAAATAAAAAGGGGTTTTTTATACTACGTTATTTCAGTAATAAGTAAACTCAAAGAAATTTTCCACTAAAGACCAAATCGCTTTTTTCTCGTTGCATGTTTCGCTAATCATGTTAGCATCATCAGGAGATGATTCAATCTCTTAATGAAAAATAAACCAAATCTCGTTAACGAGACGCACGTCGAGAAGATAAAAAAAGTGATTAAGTGTTTGGTCGTAAATCTCTTCGAGTTTAGAATTTCACACCGAAGGCTCCAATAGAAGAGTTTATCAGTAATGAGTATTAATAGTTTTTGTGTGTCTTTTTTTGTGTAAATGAGTGATTTCACTTTTGAAAAACTTTGAGAATTAATCCAATCTTTTAATGTGAAAAAATTCTGCAATGAAAATTTAATTATGCAAAATCAGAACTATATGGTGGATGTTTTTTCAGTAAGTGATCTCTACTAATTTTTGGGGAGTGATCAAAATTGCATATTATCGAGCTTAATTGGGATAGAACACTATGCAAACATTCACTCTCTGTGAGGTGGAACGAAAGTCATGTGATTTAACGCGTTTAGATCATTTTCTTTGAGATTATGTTAAATATTTGGCCTATGCTGATAAACTAGTAACTATTGACGTCTTGAAAGTCAACATAACTCGGACAATTGCAACCACAAGACCCCAATTGCTTGAAAAAGTGCTCGAAATTGGATTGACAGAATGCGCTTTGTTAAAAGTAGCCTCGGCGGACATTTATCCGAAATTGTTTTCAAACATTAATGCCACTGAATGTTATTTCACAAAAACTAAACAGTTTGAAGACATTTAATTTGGTTGTTTTATTTCAATTTAAATTTCGAACGCACTAAAAAAAATCACCCTATATTTTCCGCAAGCATTTATTTGTAAAGTGAGTTAAATATACGTTTTATATTTATATGCGACGTTTTATAATATACGAGTTTTGTTTGCGTCGAATATTGTGTCGACCTCCACATAAGCGTCAGCGCTCCAAAAGCTCCTTGGGCTTTTCGTATTTTGCTTCCGACATCATGACCTCCTGTCTCTAGTCTTTGTGAGAATGCTGTCCAAGTATGTAAAGCTTTCCAGTTCTTCTATGGGTGATCCGTTAAGAATGAAAGGGGTAAAATTTCCTTCTTGACCAGGACGTATTTCTGAATGTATATGCCCTACTAATCTCATTAAAATGATTTGTGCTATTACTTTGATGATTGTGTTTAATAACACAAGGCTCACACATATGGGGAAGGGATATTTTTCAGCTTTTTAATCTTTACTAGTATTTTGATTTGACCTTTTTTTTTATTCAATTTCGAATATCGCGAAAGTTTTGATAAGCCGTCAAAATGTCGAGATTTTTTTTCAAATTGAAATATTTTTTTTCCTAATATATTTTTGGACCTAAAAAAGATCATAATACGCACTAAACACCGTTGAATGCTTAGGGGAAAACCGCATTACAACAGCTTTTGGAGTTCTTGAGAAAATGGGACCTAAAAATGAAAAACCCTAACTTATCAGGTTGGCCGATTTCCTGTCACGGTTTGATTTAATCGTTTTTTTTTGCGGTGAAAACGAATAGATATTGTATCAGAACCCTTAGAGTATCGTTGACCTATGGTTTTCATTTCGATAGCAATGAATAACCCCCCAGTTTACCTCCTTTACATTACATTATAGTCATAATATACATCATACACGTACGTCGTCAGTTTGGTCCCGACTTTACATTTATTTTTCTCCAAGATGGGTCGTAGTAAGAGAGTTTTTCGTAAGCGGACATTTCTACATCAGGAAGAGGTGGAAAAGCCAGGAAGATGGAGGAAATTCATCCCCTGTGAAACGAGCCAGGCCTAAAGGTAATTTTTCATATACTTTACAGTAAAAACAAATAAATTACTTATGCATTTGTGAAAAAATCATTTAAAAAATCAACATGCCGTTATTAGATACCAAGGAAACCAATGAGGTTTACACATTCATGACAATTGGAAAAGGTTTTTCTCCTATGAGCACAGCACTTGGGATTCTAAATTTACCATACCCTTCAAGTTCTTGCTTTGCATCATATGACCAACTCATTTTGCCTGCAGCTACAAAGATAGGTTCTTTACATTGTAAAATTAAGCTATAGTTCGATGGAATTTTTTCCTTTTAAGTATTTACTTTGTTTAGGTCTGCGGATAATTCGATGGGCAATGCACTCTAGGAAGCAATAGTTGAAAATAACTATTGCAGGAAATCTCTATCAGTTCCCTTTGATAGGAGCTGGCAAAAAGCGGTCATGTCTCCCTGAAAGGCATAAATTCTGCAATATTGGAATAATTATAATGTGAAATATACATAAATACATGTATAAATATACGGCAATTGACAACTATTTTATTGAATGAGGTTTGGGGGCCTCATATCGCCTCCTTCGCATCGATTACAAATTTTTTAAGAGATCGTTTACGTATAATATTTATAAACTTTATAACAACATTTCGCGCAAACTAAAGAAATTATCGCCAGATTCGTTTAAATATCACTATAAAATGAACATCGGATAATGTATCCTCCAGCATCAAAAATTAAAGAGTATAAAGGGCTAGAAATGGAGAAATTGATTGTTTGGCTTCTTTTTTGTTTTTTTTTTTATTGATTGTGAGCAGATGGTGTTTTTTTTTTCTTTTATCTCTGTTACTGTTATTGTTTAATCATTTATTGGTGCTACATTGATCAATATATTGTAAAAATTATAGGCAAATTGTGTATACCCGGTTATTTCTAATATGTCGAATTAAAAAAGAAATCTGGAACTGGACTAGATCTTTTTTAATTGCTTCCAGTTCCTTTTTGCGTATCATTAGTAGGTGTTAGTGCATAATAAAGACGGATTTGTATTTTGTTATAATTATAATTGTATTATTGTATAATTTAGTTAATGTATTCAAACATTGATACAGCAAATAAACTTATTATTATTATTATTATTATTATTAATATAAGTCTATTTTATTATTATTAACAATAAGAAAAACGATTCCGTAGACCAGTCAAAGATACTGCCGAAACCAATTAAAAAAAAAATTATGTATTTTCCAGTTTTCAAACCCTCATGATATGTACATAGAAATGGCCAGAATTGAATGATACGTCTGGAATTTGACTATTTTAGAAAATATCGTATTTTCGTGTTTGAAGAAAGCGCTGTATGTCAAAACAATTGTTATACTATTAGGGTGAACTAAAAGTATTTCCGTTACTTCTTTAGCTCTTTGGCATCATTGCTATGTTAACAGTAATATATAGTGCTTCTTCTATGTATTAATTTTCCTAAAAGTTCCCTAGTACTTTTTCTGTTATCTGCGGCCATCGCTGCTCCTGAAACGTTGGATAACTTGATCTTCTCGTGTGTCTAAGACTCTCGTCTCCCTTCGACAACTTTTAGAACCAGAGCAGAGCGATGTGGATTGTAAGGTATATTCATATTCTACTTCGCAAATCTTACAGGCGATGACAGTCATTTTGAAGCCTTTTATAAAATAAATTAACCTTAAAATTTACTTATTTTCGCGATTTATTTCACTCATTTTAACGCAGTTGTTAAAAAACGGTCAACTGAATATTTCGTAGTGGAAACACTGTAATACTGAAGAAGGAATGTTTATTTGCCAGGCCACAAAGTTTAAATCAGATTAAACTTCTGATGAGTGAAGTATACTCCTTAAAAAACGCAAACACTTTTGTTCCACAGTTAGTTCTTTATTCACAACATTTTATTATAATCCTTTTTATAGAAATATAAAACGGATGAAAATGAAAATAAAAATAAAATATATAACAAACCTACAATTAAGTGTTGTTTATATTAGTTGTTACTCCAATCAGAAATGTTTACTTTTTTATAACCAGAGTGAGTCCGTTAATTGGCAAATAAATGATTATTCCACAATCCATAAAACTACCAAAATCCACATCACTATTTGATTCTAAAGAAAGAACCTTATTAGTTTTATTCTTTCATTTGCGGAAATAACCTCGCGAGAAAATTAACAAACTTATGTTGTTGTGTGAGCTGATTTCATCACTTTAAATTGAAAACAGACGAAAAAATATGTAATTGAGAAACAACGACCAATTCTGATTGTGAATTGCAGCGAAAGCCATCAACGAGTCGGCCGTTAAAGAAATTTCCGTTTATTTCTCGCTAATCAAGCGCCGACCTGACGCAGAAAACGATTTGGAACGTTAACGAACCCGAACATGCAAATTTATTATTGATCAGGCCCGCCAGCCAACACACGACGACGTGTACCCCATCCCCCCAGTCCGACGACCACCCCCTCATCCGCCCCGTTGCACCTTTGCACTCACTGGTGCCAATGCGTACCAACCCTGGATTTTAATTAGCCTACCTGCAGAACATAATAACATTTCTGCGTTATTAACTGATCGTGAGAAGATGAGGCTTGTTTAGATATTCACCTATTTTTAGTTTTAAATTTAAACATCAAAATAATATAAAAATTTTCTATATATTATCATAAAATAATTCTTAAACAAAACATTCATAACTATCGGATTTATAAAGCCATGAAATTTTTAACAAAATAATCAAATTTTTATACTCAGAAATCTAGGATATAAGAGAATCACTGAAAAATTTTGGATAGAGAAAACTTATAACAAAAGTGGGATACTTAAAATTTTTTCAGTGTTTGTCCTTTTTAGTATCGGTGCATTTTTAGCATTTGGAGATCGAAATAGTATGGGATAAAGAGTGATGATGATAGATCATTTAAGTTAATACTTTTTCATATAAAATTCAACATTTATTCAGATGCAAATCTATAACAATGGTGAACCAAACTGAGTTTATTCTGATTGAGGTCTGTAAATGAAATAAAATATGATGTATCTTATGTAAAGTTTGATCTAAATACAAAAAATGATATCAGATTTTGATAATAAACAATATATTTTGCTACTTATTAAAATAATATTGTTGTTGATGATGTTTTACGATGATAATTTGTTTTTGGGGATTCCTTTATTAATGTCCAGCAATAACCAGCAAGAGGTTATTGAGGCTCTGAGCAACTGAGCATTGAGCAACTGAGGCTCCATTTAAGAGACTTAGTTCTTGCTTTGGAACGTCTGCGTTGAAAGGTTTTTTACGATGTTGATGGTCTTTTTAGGATCTTTTTGGGAATGTTTTTCCGATAACTCTAACTTCCGATTTTGAGCTTCTGGATTTTTATGGTAAATACGAAACCACAACATTCTCGAATGAAATCAAGAACAATGATAGATTACCTTTTTTTGGGTGTTATAGTGAGTAAGAATAATAAAAATTGGTTAGATTTTGAAGTTTTTATAAAAAATACCACCACTTCGAGACACATCCCTAACGATTTGACCATAGCTTCCATAATAAGATGGCTAGTTTAAATTTTATAGTAGACATATTTATTAAATTTATTTTAAAACAAAGATAATTATGACAAGTTTAATTAGGGACGTGTCTGAAATGAATGGTTATAATGAGAATATTGTAGATCGATTAATTAAAAAACATAAGTTTAGGCTAATATTAAAAGAATCCTCGACTTTTGAAAAGGAACAGAACAAAAATAAATTCATGGTAATTTCGTTTGATGAGCAATTAACTGAGGGCTAGAAAAGATTTTGAAAAATGTGAACACTAACAGAATCTACAAGTTCGATAATAAACTAAGAGCACTAAACTTGAAGAGATTTACCACTAAACACCAAATCACTTTTTTGAACTTTTCGACGCACGTTTGGCTAACCATGTTAGCATCATTAGGAGGAGATTAAATTATCTCCTATAATAGTTTAGTGTTTCACACCAAAGGTTCCAATAGAAGAATTAAACTAAGAACAGTTCTGAGCAATCCAAATGATCAAGTAGATCAACATGAAAATTTGGGGATTTAGGAAATCAGTTGTCTAAATAATGATCGAGTAATTTAAGACTTGTTAAACGTATAAATAATCATATAGCTTTGGATGCATATGAAACAATTGAAATAGAAACAAATAAGAAAACAATGAACTTAATCCTTCCATAAAGGACTTATTCCATTCGGTCAACTTTTTCCAATTACACAGGTCGATATGATTTTTGTAACATCGATGATAATGCTTTTTTGCGTTTCAATAAGGTAGTTATTAAAACACCTTTTCACAGAAATGGTATAGTACGTCCCATTTTCGAACATCTGCTTCTCTTCTATATCATGGGATACTTGAAATTATTTGTATCTGACTTTGGAGTACAAAGCTAAGGAGTACTTTGGTATAAAGTATTGTTGTTTTTTTTGTGTCTATGGAGCAGTAGGGCAACAAAAGAACTTTTATTTTTTGGATTGTGTTGGCTTCTACTTGATGGAAATTTATTATAAATATTTAATGAAAGACTGTTTCGTCTATATTTCCACTTTATTATTAATATTTGACGCGTTTCGCTAACACTGTAGCTCCATCAGAACTGGCAATTTTCGATGTTAAAATAGGTATTACATATTACTTACCTAGGACAAACATGCAGATCTTTCAAGAAAATAATCAAAGAACACGAAAGAAGCTTTCTCAGTCATAAACATAATTCGAACTATGCCTCACATCTGTTAAATGAGAACTATCTTTTTAACAGTGATTTTAAAATATTACACGAACACAACAAAGGCAAAAAACTAAACCATCTAGAGAGTTTAGAAATAAACCGTCTCAAAGATGCAAAAACCCTTCTAAATTACCAAATAAACCTTAACATATCCCCTTTATTGAATTTGTACAGACAATAAATATCATCTGTGTGGATTTCTTAAAAAATGTATATTTTTATTGTAGAAACTTTTAACATCGAAAATAGCCAGTTCTGATGAAGCTACAGTGTTAGCGAAACGCGTCAAATATTAATAATAAAGTGGAAATATAGACGAAACAGTCTTTCATTAAATATCAACAAAAGAACATTACAGTAAGAAAGATTGGCCTCATAGAACTTGTTTTGAATCTGGTACTTCAAACATAAAATATGACTGCTTTTGTTAACCTAAAAAAGGTGCTTTTTTCGCCTCTCCATATTAAGTTTGGACTAATGAAAAACTTTGTTAAAACCATGGATAAAGAAGGTTATGGTTTCAAGTACCTAAAAAAAAATTTTCCTCAATTAAGTGATGCTAAACTAAAAGAAGGCAGATTTATTGGGCCTCAAATAAGGAAGCTTCAAAGATGATTTTCGTTTTTAAGAAAAATTAAATGAAAAGGAATTAGCAGTTTGGAAGTGTTTTTAAGTGTAGTGAAAAGACTTGTGGGCAACAAGAAAGATGAAGACTAATAAAAACTCTTGAAAGCTTATGAAATACTAGGGTGTCGCATGCCCTTAAAAATTCATTTTTTACACTCCCATTTGAATTTTTTCCGGAAAATTCGGGCACACTAAACGACGAACAAGGAGAGAGGTTTCACCAGGACATCCGGACGATGGAAGCAAGATACCAGGGATGCTGGAACCCATCTATGTTCTGTGACTACTGCTGGTTTTTAAAAAGAGGTGATGTTATAGAACACAAGAGGAAAAAGTGAAAGTTTTTGTCGCTGTTTAACATCTCATGTAATATATTTTTTATTCACATAATCCTCATATCTTTGCATATATTTAACACGTTTTACATGTTTATATTAAATAAATATTAGATTGTAAAACAATGTCGTGTCCTTTTTTTTCCCACCACTGACCCCCCGTAACAAAAAACTGTACGTGTTATAGTAATTAGCTTATTATTTTCAGATTTCTTATTATTTTGGATCGCCCAACGCTTAGTTAACTTCACGTTTCATAATTTTTACACGCTTCATTAGGTTTGGTTTTCATATAAATAGAATCTAATTTAGTTTCAGAATTAGATTGAATCATGTAACTCTCGACACGCGTCGAGAAGTTTTAAAAAGAGATTTCTTGTTAATGGTAAATCTCTTCAAGTTTCCAATAGAAGAAATGGAAGTTTACAACATATATGGCCACGGTCCATGCCTTCTCTTGGTCTCGCAACTATAATTCCGAAATAAAGTTCGTTTCGCTCAAAAGTGGTGACATTACATTTTAGCGATTTAAAGGTGAGCTCTCTGCCTAGGCACTATTTTTAACATTAATCACAATAAAAAACGTAAAACTCAGGACATAAAAAATACTACACATTCAAAAGTCGACAGTCTACTACTAGACGCAATCTATATTGAAAGTACCTTTTGTAGATTTATCATAAAGAAATAAACAGATTTTAACCTGCAAATACTGCATATTACATAAATTGGGAGTTAGAGAAAATCTATGAGTGATAAATTTCACCATAATTCGAGAAATTTTAAGATTCGTGTTACAGCATTACAGTTGTATATTATTTGTAAGAAGAAGATCTGTAATCTTACCAACGCGCAGGATATTCAATTTAGTTCAAACTCAAATTTAAACATACCCCCGAGTTTTTGGTAAAATCAATTTTGATAATCGCGTTGTTTTTTAAACTGCCCAGTTACAAATATATATATATATATATATATATATATATATATATATATATATATATATATATATATATATATATATATATATATATATATATATATTCTGCTCATGCTAACTGAATTCCTGTATATTTTTTAACAACCCGTATGTTACAGCATTATAGACGCGCAAATTATTTGCAAAGTATACGTCTTTATTCTTTAAAATGTCCGGCATATTTAACTCTAAAAATACCCCTGAATGTTTTCTCTAAATTAATTTTGAAAATTGCGGCTTCTTGTAATCCCCCCAATTTAAAAAGAAAGAATATTCTGCTTACCCCGTCTGAATTGCCTCTTATGAACTGTAACAAAAAATATTATTAATCAAAATGCTGACACTTCTCTCGACATTTGAATTGTTTCCAAGTAAAATCTGCTTCAGATATGACTAAATAAAAACAAATCAGTTTCGTGCACGAATAAAAATTGCAATAATTACCAGGAAACATCGCCATACGCACGAACTGCATTGTCTCCCCTCAATCATCCCCCGGTCCCCGTCATCCCCCCACCCCAAAACTTATTACAGCAATAGGTTGGCGAGTATTAATTAACCTTTCATACGGTCACGATTACATGTCAAATTACGTCAAAATGTGACGCGCCACAGTTTCTAGGCTAGGAGGTGGGGAATCGATGAAGTGAAGGAGAGAGAGATGGAAGGGGGTACTTCGAAGTTTTCATGTATTCCCGTAATTTCAGCCCAATCTATTCCAGTATTGTTAATTGAACGGCGAATGTTGGCGATAAGTTTGTAACTTGAGGGTGGAGTTGATGCAGGTGGAAAGGGAGAAATGTATTTGATGGATGAAGTGGGGATATATAGTTGGAGGGAGTAACTTGAACTCATTATAGTGCAAACATTGCTTAAAACGAAATTTAACAAACTTCAATATCACAAAAGTCCATACTATTTCCGAATTATACACGCAGAATTGCTATAAAGCAACACAAAAAATGGAATAATGCTACTGAAAGAAAGGAAAGGAAAGGAAAGGAAAGGAAACGATTTACGGTTAGAGGCGCATCAGCATTTAAGGCTATTTAGCGACTGGGCCTACAGCTTAACGTGGGTTCGGAACCACAGTCATCAGCTACCGACAAACCCAGGCCAGCACCCCCCTCAGGCTATCAACTCTTGGTTATGTGTTTACCCATAAGTCTATCAAGAAGCTTACCGACCAACGTAGAACACTTCTCAGAAGGCATCCGGCCTTACCCAGCCTTTAACTGGCGTGACTGAGGGGTAATTCGTTGTCGGATTTTACACTCTTGCTTAGAAACAATCACGGACATTTAGTTGTAGATATGTGTGGGCGTGTGTGTGTGTATATGAGTGAATATACTTGTGTGTGTAGGGTAGGAAGTAAGACGGACAGAAGAATTAAAGAAAAATACCCATACGAGCGCTGGAATCGAACCAGCTACCTTTCGATTGCCAGCCAGGCGACTAATCCACCAGACCACCGCGGCCGATGCTACTGAAAGACAACGAGGCATTCAACGAAGAATCACTCATATCCAGTGGTCCCTCATTCAAAGTACTGTTTAGACAAGCATTTTTAGGATAATATAATTATTGAATTTATCTGCTTTTGAAGGCAGTCAAAACAAAACTAAATGCCATATCGGCTATCGGCATACATATATTTTGACGAATGTTTTCAATGGTGTGAAATGTAACAATAGTTTCTCGGATATCTGAATGTATTCTCTGAATGTCTTCTGGTGGACTGTTTCGCTGACTTTTCGATGAAATCCCATCCATCTTTTTTCATAACGTTTGCTCGGCGGCGTTTCGACGACTAATGCTCAACATTATACATTATATATATATATATATATATATATATATATATATATATATATATATATATATATATATATATATATATATATATATATATATATATATATACATACATATGTATTCGGCTAAGTTGAGACACCGTCATTTCTCTGTTTTTTGGCAATGACATGTTAAATGTCATTTATATCAAATTGTTGTAAGACCAATACCTCACTTTTCATAAAGTTTCACATTACGCATTATCTGTATTTTTGCCAAACAACGTGCTGAAAAATTTTTAAAAAATCATACTTTTTTCATTTAACTAAAAAGTGATCAATTTTTAACGATTTTTCAAGTTAAATAACATCAATGTGATATAACTTACATGAATTTTTTACGTGTAAAAAGATTTCCTGTGAAAGTTCACGATACGCATTTTTTTACGTGACAAAAAATTACGTCATTCAGATAAGTCGAGACATCGGTGTTTTTTCGTATCCAGGCGTAATTTTTTGCTTATAAATCGTATGTTTTATTTATAAATCTGGCAAACCATTTGAAATTTGACACGTTGCAGGCATTGTTAAAGCCGTATTGCTCTTTTCCCTCAAAGCATCGTCAATGGATTCGAAGCAACGGTTCACCGTTTCAAAATGTAGGTAATTGGAAAATTGGATATATTTTTATGGGTTTTGAAAAATCGAAAAACGTTTATTATCGAAGTGTTGGTATGGCCTCTAGTTTTCCAAGGTATAATAAACTCTTCGATACCTTTACCCACTGAAATTTTATGATCAAAAACCAAAAAGTGTCTCAACCTACCCCACCTTTCCCTATATATATATAAAGGTACTATACACAAGCGGGACACTTACACTCCACACAAAAAGCAGCATAGAAAACATACCAAAACAAGAACGCAAAATTATGAGGAAAATTCTCGGCCCAAAACTAACACAGGAAGGATACAGACCAGATTCTAGAAAGATCATAGAGAAAATGTCCAACGTAGCGGCGGACATAAGAAAAAGAAGGTTGAAGTTCTATGGATATATCAGTAGACTCCCACCGATAAGACTTACCAACAGAATTCTTACATACATACAAGGAGTCAAGTCAACAGTACCATGGATCGCATAAGTCAGAATTGATCTGGGAAAGGCAGAAAACACTCGAAAATGAGTCAGAATACTTTGCGTGTTTCAACTAGGTCTATACGCATCTATATATATATATATATATATATATATATATATATATATATATATATATATATATATATATATATATATATATGATAGAAGGGAAAGTACTCAGTTTTTTTAGTTTTGAAAACAGTAAACAGTGTAATTTTCTTAAAATTGCAACGTCTATTTTCGTTTTCTTTATACTTCTTTATTCTTCTTTTCGGATTCTTTATACATCAGAATTCAGTTTTTGTTGTTAACTTATTATTTGAAAATAAAATATAATTTTTATGGTCATTTATACCATACGTTTCCGCATAAATTTGGTTTATTTTGTTACAAAAAAAAGGAAAACAAAAAAAGGACACATTATTGTCATTTAATGTCAAAGTCAAATTGAAACTATTTTCTCGCATTATAAAACGTTTTAAACGATTCACGTCACATTAAGAAACAAATGATTAAATGTTTTATTAAATTAACTATTCAAAATGTCCACCATTACATTCCTGGTGAAAGAATCGTCGATTGATAAAATATTGACCTTCATCCCCCAATCTACAGTATTGTCAAATTGAACACCACCCCAGTTTCATTACTTTATATTACGCATTTCGTATTTGTAAATTTTAAAGGATGATTTTGTTAGTGTGTCCGAACTTCCGATAGGGGTCGCAGTGAAAGGAACTGTGATGATGAAGATCTGAAATGATGATGAAGATCTAAATTTATTAATCCGTTAAACGAGATCCTTGCAGAGCGATGATGAATGATTATTTAATTCCGAATTTCAATGGTACTGATATGGAGGAGATGTGCTTCCACATGTCATACAGCCTAGGCAACAATCGATTTATTGAAAGAACAATCCGATCAGAAAAATATTCCGAGGAACGGGCCTCGCCTTAAGATCATTTTCTTTGGGTTATGTTAAATCTTTAGCCTATGCCGATAATCCAGCAACTATTGACGCCTTGGAAGCTAACATAACTCGAACAATTGCGGACATAAGATCGCATTTGCTTGAAAAAGTGGTCGGAAATGCATTGACAGAATGCGCTCTGTTAAAAGTAGACGCGGCGGACATTTGCCCGAAATTGTTTTCGTACATTAATACCATTGAATGTTATTTCACATAAAATAAAAAGTTTCCAGGTATATAATTTGGTTGCTGTTTAAATTTGAATTTAAAGTTCGGAAGCACTTAAAAAATCACCCTATACTTTCAGGACGACTAAACATTAACAATAGTCAAATCTGATATATACGGAATATTTGAAATTTAAATATTACATTAAAAATAAATTAATAAGTAATGACAGACTGTTGTTTCAGTAAATTATTTAAAAGCAGAAGGAAATTTCCAACATTTCAATGGGCGACCCACTGAAACCGCCACTCTCCAACCGTCATTTTAATGAATGAAAATGTGCCGCATCGATATTCAACTGGACTCCGAATCCATAAATAATGAATAAACTATTAAATTTTAAGGCCTTATACATTAAAGATTAAATCGGCTCGTAAATATCCAGGGCCTAATAGCCCGCCCGATCCAGATCATATCTGCGGAATTTGTGTGTGTCTGTCTGTCGGCCAGTGTGCGAATGTACATGTTCGTACTCTACGTCCGATCCTGGCATAAAATCAATTTAATGACTGCTGGTGTCTCTTGCTTCCTTTTTTTCCTCTTGGTCTTGGTCGTCGTGGTACACCTGCGGGGGTAATTTTTTCGAATCGGAATTTAATCTCGAACCGATATGTGTTTCGCACCATTTTCCCCGGAGCCCCCGTTCCTCCGCAGCTGGTCATGTATAGGGCGATAATGGGTCGGTTTTATTTCCCCATTAATAAAGATTTATTGTTAATGGGCACATTTTTTTAATTAAATTTTAATGTTACGAGTCCTGGAGTGTCGTGAGCATGAGAAACTCGTCTGCGAGCCAGTCGCGTTCGTATTTTTTTTTCCTTTAATTTTGGTTTTTTTTTCGTGGTAATTTATCGTCGGTATGGTACCATTTCATTTTGGCCGTGTATTGATTGCTTATCAATTAGTTATCGGAACGATTTAAGGTGTTAAACAGAAAGGCATTTATTTTTTCTTTATTTGGGTTTTTCGCCACGATCTAAAACTAAAAAAAATATCAAAATATCTATTCTTATGTAAATAAAGAACCACTGGGTAAAGACAAAAAAACCAAACAAGTAAAATATTATCTCATTCTGAGAAATATGTACTTTTAAAAGGACTATTTTAGTGTTACATCGAAAGATGTTCCTAAATTAGACCTTATTTCGGCAGTAGAATGTGTTGCTCAAAAATTACTTTTGGAAAGTGCAAATGAATACAGGATCAGATTAAAACTTATCTTTATCAAATTCAAAAAATCAAATTTATACCATGAGGAAAGGTTAGCTATAGATAAATTAAAAAAAGACACATCTATTCAAATATTGCCATCAGATAAAGGTAACGCCACAGTTATTCTGGACACTACAGAATATAATAACAAAATTAAAACATTAATTGATGAGGGAAATTACACTAAAATATATACAGATCCAACATTAAAAATAGAGAGACACATTTACAATATATTATATAAACACAAACGTGAATTTACATATCTAGAAAGATCACAACTTACACCGCATTATAGTAAACCACCTCATTTCTATAATCTATCAAAAATACACAAAACTAATATACCACTTCGCCCTATAGTTAGTAGTATAGATTCCCCATGTTATAAACTAGCAAAATTTGTATTAAATATTTTAAATCCACTTTCGGGTAGAACAAATTCATATATTAAAAATACTTCAGATTTTTTAGATGAAATTTCGAACATTATAAATACAAGCCAAAATTGAATGGTTAGTTTTGACGTGGTGAGCTTATTTAGTAATGTACCAGTTGATAAATCACTTTTAATAGTTAGAAAAAGATAAGAACAGGAAACAACATTAAAAGACAGCACTAAACTAAACATAAATACAATTTTGGAATTATTAACTCTGTGCTTAAAAACCACATATTTTCAATTAGAAAATGATTATTATCAACAAAATTTCGGAATGGTAATGGATTCTTCTCTTTCTCCTTTGATGAGCAATATCTTTATGGAGGAACTCGAGAATGACATATTAAATAAATCTCTTAAAAAGCCAATAATATGGCTTAGATATGTTAATGATATTTTTGCTATATGGCAACATAGCATTGACGATCTAAATATTTTCTACAAGATATAAATTCTCGAGAGCCTACAATTAAATTTACTTTAGAGATGGAGAAAGAGAATAAATTGCCATTCCTCGATACTTTAATATTAAAACAAAACAACACATTAAAAACTACAGTTTACAGAAAACCAACAAACACAGATAGGTATCTCAATTTCTTTTCCAATCACTCAAAATCGGTCAAAGTAGGAGTCATTAAAAGTTTATATGACACAGTAAAACTTGTTTGTACCGACAGTGATACACTACGAAAAGAAACAAATCACATAAAAGACATTTTAATAAAAAACAATTACCCAAAAAAATATATAGATAAATCGTTCAAAAAATTTTTGATACCAGACAAAACAGACAATTTATTAATAACAATAATAATAACTCTCAAACAATTAACGTCACAATTCCTTATATCCGCGGTATTTCTGACACAATTAAAAGAGTAGGAAATAAATACAATATAAGAACGACATTTAAAACAAAAAATACTCTTAGATCTCTATTAACAAAATCTAAACCAAACAACACACAACAAAATACCAAAAATGTGGTTTATAAAATTCCCTGCGAATGTGGCAAATTCTGTATAGGTGACACATCTAGACTGTTAGATGTTAGAATAAAAGAGCATTAAAACCTTCTTAGAAAAGGCGATTTTAATAAATCTAGAATTTGTCAACACGCATGGGAATCGTGTTATAAAATCAATTGGAATAATTCCAAAACGGTATTAAAAGAATCGGTAACAAAATACAGAAGATTAAAAGAAACCGTTATAATTAATTTAAATAAAAATAAATGTATTGCTATGCCTTCCGTAGATTTAAATTCAATATGATTCCCGATTCTAAAGAATACAATTAAAAACTTTAAAAATTTCAATAAACAATTACAATCACACGGTAAACCTCACCTATATATATTTTTTTTGGTAGTATGTCACTGTCATTAAAAACTAATTGTCAATGTAAGTATCATTGACATACACAAAAAATATATTTACTTTCTATATTTTCATAATTTATAGAAATTAATATACTTTATTTTTAGGTTCGTTTTGAAAACGGGAGGAGAATACTTCCCGAAACGTTAACGTTAAAAGTTTGTATATTTTTTTAGAAGATTTTCATATTTTTAAAATTTTTTTCGTTAGGCAAATTTATTACAAAAAAGAATCACTGAGAAATTTGTCTCCGTTTGGTTTTTTGTTTTTACCCAGTGATTCTTTATTTACATAAAAACAGATATTTTGATATTTTTTGAGTTTTACATCGTGGCGAAAAACCTAAATAAAGCAAAAAATATATGAACACGCCACAATCATTCAGACATTACTTAGAAAGGAATTTATTTATATCGTTTTAAGTTTTCACCACCAGAAATTTCAAGGCGCTAGCACTTCCATTCGTAATAACATAAAGTGTGACAATACCGTTTGCAGTTTGGTAAAAGTAATAAGTTGGATAAAATAATAAGTTAAGAAGAAGAAACAAGGAAACTTTTGAAAAAATGGGGCTGGACTACAGATTGATATAGAAAAAAAGTAAATAAAAGGCAGTCACAAACAAAACTCCCAATCGGCCTTTCGAAGATCTGGTAATGGGGACAGACAGAACAGAACGTGTAAAAGAATTCAGATAATTTGCCTTTCATGTAAGTAATACCAATGGCATCAATTCAGAAATTAGACGAAGAATATTCCTATCAAATAAAGTGCACTAATTAAACATATAACATCAGATGTGTCGAGAATAACAAAATGTACTATTATATTTATAAAACACTCATTACGCCAGTGTTGATGTACTCATCAGAAACAAATATATTGCAAAAAGTATTAAAATTATCAGTTTAAGATAAATAGGGCATATTGAGGGCAGATGATATATAGAGCCTATGAAACATATGCAGATTGGTTTTTATAAGTGATATCGGACGTGGCTGATGTCAGGTAACCTGGGAAACCTGGCTCAGTTGTCTCCAAAACTAGAGTGCATATATCGTGAAAGAAGTGAGCCTGTGTTTTAAGTTCGCGTCGAGAGTCAAGATGCAGAAAACATCGGGTAGCGATATGTCATGAAATTTTGCGTGAAATTGAACAAATCCGATACGAAATCTATTCACATGATCTGTGAGGCTTACAAGCACGAAGCCATGCCCAGAACATGTATTTTTGAATAGCATAATAAATTCAAAGGAGGTCGGGAAAACGTTGAAGACGAACAACACGTCCGATATCGGCCCGAACCTGAACCGATGAAAATGTGGCCAAACTGCGAGAATTTTTGAACTCTAATCATCGGTTAAGTGTTCGTTTGATGGCACAGGAGTTGAATTTACAGAGATCAACTGTGCATTCAATTGTAACCGATGATTTTCAAATGCGAAAGATGTGCGCAAAGTTGATGCCGAAGAATTTGTCAGATGAGTAGAAGGAATACCGTGTGACGATTTGCCGTGAATTGTTGAAAAGTTTGGATACCGATCCAAATGTTCTGAATAGAGTGATAATCGGAGACTAAACTTGGATGTTCGAGTACGATCCGTAGACCAAAAGGTAAAGTTCTGAGTGGTACACAAACGCATCTCCTCGGCCAAAAAAAAGCTCGCATGAGCAAGTCAATCGATGCTTATTGCATTCTTTGATGCAAAAGGTGTGGTCCACAAGGCGTTTGAAGATATTCCGATTCCTGGATGCTCCATTATGACCACGCGCCCAGTCACACGTCGCTAATTGTGAAGGAGACACTAGCCAAACACAACGTGCCAACCCTGTCCCAACCATCTTATAGCCCATATATGGCTCCCCAAGACTTGTTTGCCCCATCAAGAAGAGCCAAAAGGCTTCGACGGGGTGCTTGAATAGTCTTGCAGTTGCGGACTTCCACAGGGTGTATGAGATCGGACCGTTGGTTTTGAAATTTTGAAAATTATTAAGTTACTTTACATATTTCTTCAATAAATGTGTTTTTTTACCTATTTTATTTTTACCTTAGTCTCGATTCTTAATGGACAAATCATGTACCAACAATTGGTAGGCAATAGATTTAGTGAAATACTAGGACTCTCTGAGAAGAACCTAAGAGAACTAAATGTGACAAACTGGAAGGTTATGGCAAAAGATAGGAATAATTGGCGTCGACTTCTTGAAGAAGAGCCAAACTAAAACCCATCTAGGGTAAGTAAAATGCAATGAGAATGTTTTTAAGTGGGTTGCAATATTTCTTTATTATTATTAAGTAATTAACATCGGATATATATACTCCAATATGAAAAGTACTACTTGCGGTAGCTAAAATTAAGAAGACTCGACTAAAACCGAGAAGACTCGTAATAGAAATGTACTATTGAAGACAAGGAAGATTCAAAAGAGCAAAAATCATTAACGTCTGAGCGGGCGCATGGTGTCGAATCGACCGTATTTGATACATCTTCAGTCATAAAATCTTACATCTACTTCACAAGATCATCCCATCTTTAGTAGCCTCTTATATGCTCTCCACGTAGACGAAATACTGTATATACCCTTCTTGCGTATAATTTGTAACGCATAGATAATATTTGTTTTAGTCGCAGCATAATCGTCGAATAACTTACGCGACGCTTTTCGCGATCATGCTTTTTGCAATATCGGCTAACAAAGTTCGTATTTTCTATTTTTTGTTATTAAAAATGACTCGTAGGCGAAGACCAATTATAGAAATTGACTAAAAAGCAAAAATGTATTCCCCGTCAAGAAAAAAAAAACAGATGACCTTTGACACTCTTTTTTTTCCTTTTCTAGATATTGCAGGACTAAACGCTATGGTAATCTTGAGGGTATATAAAGTAGTTATAGAAAAAATATGAAAATATTTACGGGAATATTATATTGTATATTATGAGAGTATTATTAAAAATTGGGAATGCAGCTGCTAAAAGCGATCTCCGCCTTAGCTAAAATGGTAGTTTCCGAGAAAACTCAGAAGAAAAATTCACTCCTTAAACATACGTGACGAAAATTCATGTAACGAACCAGGCACAAGTTCCAGTGCATGCAGAAGAAGCTGCAAAATATGTCCTGCTAAAAAGAGGAGACAATCCAAGATACAATGTACAGCTTGTCTGAGGAATATTTATAGGGACCACACTACATTTCTTTGCAATGAATGTTACCGTGATGAAGAGACTGATGAAGAAAACTAAACTTAAGATAATAATTAAATACAGACAGATAAAAAAATGTGTTACTGTTTCATTGATCTCATTATGAAACTTGTTAATTTTATAAGTTTGATTTTATTTTCCGTTTAAGAAGAGTTATCCTGCTAAAATTTTTCCGAATCCTAAGAGAACTTGTATACGTATAACTAAACTTAAAATTAAAAGATAAATGGAGGCAAATAATAAAAACTGCTGTGTTTTTTTATTACTTGATGCCGACAAAGTGTAATTTTATAAATTCACTTTTATTTTATATTTAAGCAACATTTTTGTTATCAAATTGTTTCCTCATTTAAAGTTAATGTGTCAAAAAAATTAAAGTATGATAGATAAACATTTTTTTTTAAGTTGTCTTCTAAATCCCAAAAACCTTTAATAGGTCTTTACAAATGGTCTAACAAATGATCGCGTGCTCGCTTGAACGTTAAGAAAAGTTATAGATAAATAATGGAAATCACTCATACTGTAGTAGAAGATTTATGAACAAAGCAGTCATAATCATATGTACATGGGCAGAGAATGCCGAAAGAGAGAATAACGAAGCAGGCTTTAACATGGAAGGAGAAACCTTCTTTACCAAAGGAGAAAAATTATGGAAAAGAAGCCGGAGGAACAGAGAGAGATTGTAGAAAGAATAATTGAAGACCTGGGATGAAGATTAATGGAAACAGGAGAATGGAAGATGTAGGAAGACGTTATAACACGAGAAATAGGCATATATATATATATATATATATATATATATATATATATATATATATATATATATATATATATATATATATATATATATTTTTAAGCAAAGAATTTGCATTCAATTTTGTCCAAAGACGAAATTCTGCTGATGCATTAAAAAAGATTTTAAAAAAAAGTTACAGTCGCGAGGCTATGTCCAAAAAATGTTTACAAGTAGTATAAGGTCTTTAGTGATGGTAGAGAAGCAATGAACTTCGTTCAGGATGACTTTCCACGCCAATTAATAAAAAACATTATCAACATCAAGAATTATATAATGAGTAATCACCAGTTAAGTATTAGAGCCATTGTAGATATTACTGGAATATCATTTGGATCTATTCAATCAGTTTCAAAAAAACCAATTTAGGCTTGTTTCGTGCGTATTCAAGCCTTGGTCCGAAAACACAGATTATTTTTTGAAAAACATCGTTACTGAAGAGATGCTTTCATTGGATAACAATATCCCGAAATTCATAATTACTGGTTACGAAACAAGGATCTATGTTTATGATTTAGAAATAGTCAAGCGAGTATCGTACTAAATATGAACCAAAAACGAACAAACCACGACAAAGTCGGTCAAAAATCAAAGTGGTGATAACTGTTTTGCTTCGATTACCGTCACACAGATAATAAGGAATGTTCGAATTCGAAAAAAAGCCCAGATTAGCGGTAAAACATTTCATGGTTTTTGCATTACAACACATCGCACACCGTGATAATTGTTCTATAAACACCATATTCACTGCATTTGGCATCGTGTGACGTTTGTCTGTTGCCTCGATTGAAGAAACCACTTTGTGAACTCTTGTCCATATAAGCCATTTAAGAAAGTTCGTTGACCGTTTTGTAGGAAATATCATTCCAGTATACAAAACTATTTGAAAAAATGGAGAAAACGTTGGAATATTTGTGTTGCAGTTAGAGAGGATTACTTTGAAAGAGATAAAATAGATTTGGATGAAAAAATAAATATTTTGTGTGTTATTTCAAGTCACTTTACTTTTTGATTAAAGTTGTATATTAAGATTATACGCGACGATATTGGCTAAATATGTATCGCAATGCTATACCATTATCGATTTGGGTCCGTGTGTCTCTGTTCCCAAAATTGACATTCGCGGCTAAAGGAAACCAATTTATAGATAAGCCAACCTGGACAACTTTCAGGCCCTGGGTATAGCCTTGGGAGCAATTTCCAACAACAAATATCAATATTGTTTTTCAGTGGAACAGTGCAATTATTTCAATTAATTATATTTTTCTGATTTTGCGGACAGTTTTTCCATCCAAATATTGGCTAGAAAGTTTTACTCGAAATCGTTTTTGATCAGAATTTAACAAATGCGGCATCCACCTTGCACATAGCTTTCTCAAGCCCAATTCCTTTTCCAAAATATGAAACACCCGTTCAGCTGAGATGTTCATGGCCTTACCAACTTCACTCAAAGTCAATTGTCTGCCATCCATAACCATATCATGTATAGAATGAATTATTTGTACAATAGTTGCAATTATTGGACGTCCAGAACGAGGATTATCATCCAGGCTTATACGACCAGGTTAAAACTCATCTGCCCTTACTTACAAACCATTGTTTTTGAAGGAGCAGACACCCCTAATACATTTACCATTCATGGAACACCTACGAATGTCATTTCGCTTTGAATTTCCATTGTTTTTAAACCTATTTTGCAAAGAATTTAATCACTGCACGATGTTCAAAATTTTCCATTTTAAAACACTGATATGTTTACTTTAAGCTGCTGTTTTTGTGCGAATTAATTGGCAGATCGACTTAAAACTTCGTATATGTTCATATGAAGGATGAAACTTCAAAATGTAGATTATATAGTTCTTTCATTGCTCTACAGGTGCGAACTTTTCAATTAACATATTATATTAGCCTATCATCTATCTATCTATATATATATATATATATATATATATATATATATATATATATATATATATATATATATATATATATATATATATATATATATATATATAAACACACATTAATGCTACGTATTTATTTAGATGTCAATTTAATCTTTACCAAACATACAGAACAACGCTCATGGACGATTTAAAGCCCATTCATGTGAACGCATCATAAAATTCGTATAAACCACCACTCTAAAATATATATTTCGAAGAAAAACTACGAAACCGAGTCTGCATTTTTGAAGCTAAAATTACCGGACCCAGTTATAGTAATCGCGTTCTGCCAAACGAAAAAAATAGACGAAACATCAAATTTTTTTCTTACGATAATCATATACTGTCTCGGTTCCCCGAATCAAAACAATAAGAAGGCCTCCAACCCTTTTTTTTTCGGGGAGGGCAATGGAAAAAAGAAAAGGGCGGTTGATTAGGATTCGGATTCAAATTACAGATGGCGCTTCGGTCGGCGATTTATTAATATTATTATGAGCGATGATCGATGCGTCCGAACGTTGTATTTGCATGTATTTGCGAAGGAGAAAAAGAAGAAGACGGGCAAATTGGGACGAGAAAATGATGTTTTTGGATAGTCCGAGTTGGAAGGATGGAAGTAATATTTGATAATCATTACGATCTAACGTGTGGTAGTTGTTTAATAAGGACAATTTCGATTTCTACAGCTGAGTGGTGTTTAGATTATATTTCATGGAAATAGGAATAAAATTAATTCAAATTACAGGGAATTATAATTTCTTAGCTTATTAATAAAGCTAATGGAGTCAACAATTTTAGTCATTATTCAGTTTGGAAGAAATTTTCGGCCATCGTTATTTTTTACAGCTTTTACGAGATGATAATTTGTTGATATATACAGGGTGTAAGCGAAATAACATTCGTAAATTTAAACAATGATTTTTTTATAGAATTCTGAATAAGGTTCATTAAAATTTGTATCCAACATGTAACCAATTCAACGAAAAACAGGTCAGAACTTTTTGAAATATTCTTAAAAATTGAAAATGTCTCATCATCGTGTTTATTTGGATACCTAATTCAGTTTTCAGCATAACTTTGGTTTGTTTTGCTGCAAAAAAAACAAAGACTTACACAGTATTTGTGTAAGTAGTAGTTTAATATTAAAGTAAAAATTATTAGTACTAATCTTTTACACGATAACAGGTTTTAAACGATTCACATCACATTGGGAAACGCATGATAAACTGTTCTATTAAATTAAATGTTCAAAATGTCCACTATTTCAGTATACAATTTTAACCTGTTTTCCAGAACATGTTGAAAAAGTCCTGGTATATTTCTAATCTGGTGCGTAGCAGCAAAAATGGGTTCTTTTGAATATGAGCTTCTCCATAAAAAAGAGGCATATCGTGCTATTCACGCACAGAACACATTTTTTTCAATATAAATCAACTCAGTCATCCCACCGTTTTTTTTTTAATTCCATAAATAACTTTCGTAATAGCTAAGAGTTTACTTATTCGACATAAAAACGACTGGTACTAAATACCATTAAAATACCCGTAAAATAGACCAGAAATAGGTATTTTACTCGTACTAAACAGGACTGGTTATCCGGAGTAGATCCGTTGAAATTAAGTTAGATACAAGTATTGTTGGTACAATACTTATTGTATTGCAAATTATCAACCCTTTGTTAATACTGTCTTCTTCTTCTGTACTTCTGTCGACTTCTTCAAATATTTATCCCTTTATCTCACTAATGTCATGTTAAATGTTTTTCTTTAGTTCTTGGATCGTTCTGTGTCCGAATTTGGATTACAAAAAATTAATTATCTATTTCCGATGTGATGCTACTTTGACGATAACAGCATCGCTAACATCATTTTCGAAAAATATACCAAATGTGGCGGTTAATATTTCTTAATTTTTTTAAGAGATGGCGCTGGAAACGTGGGTGTGTTGACAGTCTAATCTCTTATGCCGTTTTGTTGCTACGACAGTACCTTTTCAAAACTCCGTTCAGTCAACTTTTTCAATTATTACTGTAACGCTCAGTTAACTTTACGGTTCATGATTTTAACACGCTTCATTAGGTACAGTTGTCATATAGATAGAACACAGGTTTAGATTTAGAATTAGATTAAATCATTTCCTGATGATGCTAACATGTTAAGCGAAACGCGCGTTGAGAAGTTTCAAAAAAGTTATGTGGTTTTTAGTGGTAAATCTCTTTGAGTTTAGTACTTTACACCAAAGATTCCAATAGAAGAATTGATATACTGAAGTATGGATCATTAGGAGGAAATAAATTCTTTAATAAGATAAGCAGCAATCAAATGTTCTGCTTATTTTGTAAACAATATTTAGAAATTAGTTAATATTAGCAAATTATATTATTTATTATTGTAAATAAATTATAGAGAACGTGAACAGAGACGCGTTACGAATATAAAACTCCAGCAATAGTACTGTTTATAGATAAGATCAGAATCATAAAAACCACGGAAGAATTTTAAGTACCCTCTAAAATAGTGAGCATGACTGTGGAGATAACAACAGCCAATGTAAGTGTAAAAGGAGGAATGACAAAACGCTTTTTAATCAAGGCAGGCATAAGACAAGAGGATCCACTATCGACACTATTATTCAACATGGTTTTAGAAATGATTATTAGAAAGGGTCAGCTGAACAGAGATGGGGACATTCTTTACAGAAGCCATCAAATAGTGGGTTATGTGGACGATTCAGCAATAATTGCGAGAAGTAAGAAATAATTGAAAGAAGTGACAAAAAGGCTAGTGGAGGCAGCATACAAGTTTGGTTTAATGATAAATAATGATAAATCAATGAAAAGAAAAGCAAACTAATGATAGTAGAAGATACACAAGAAAAGGTCTCGAAAGTAGAACTGGATACAGAACTAGGAAGAATGACTTTTGAAAGCATGGGAGAATTTGTCTACTTAGGAGTAAGGATAACAAATAAGTATGAAGGATAAAAGCAGATAGACCTAAAATTGATCAAAGTTAACATATGAGTCTTAAACCACCTATTGAGATCGACACTTATATCCAGAAATACCATATTAAGATTGTATAAGATACTATTGAGACCAACTTGAAATGTATAACGGTAGAACAAGAATAGGGCATTTTGGTTACTATAGCGGAAAATCCTGAACTAAGCAGCACTAGACGTTTGGAGGCATCTACAAGAAGCAAATATACCGTTTCAAGAATTCTCCATAAAAATATTGTTGCCCATTTTTCGCCTGTTCAAAATTATTGTATACTGACTAGGTAAATTTTACCAGGCGCGGAATTTTTAACTGGCTAAATAATCATTATTGCGCCCTGGAAAATCCGCACATACCAAGAGAGCGACATTTCCCTCACGAATTTTCAGTTAATATTTGGTGCGGCATTATCAACAATTTTTTAATCGGTTCATTTGAGTTTCCGCATGGTTTCCCAATGGAGATCCATATGTGCAGTTTTTAGAAAATGATTTATAAGACTTTTTAGACGGTATACCTCTAAACTTAAAACAAGACATGAAATCAATACAAATATGACGAAATCAATATACGATACGAACTTTCACAAAAAATTCAACAAGCGGCCAATGTTATTAGAAATGAAGAAAATATCTTCTCAAATGTGAGGCGTTACTTAACAAAGAGCCTGCGAAAATGTATTGAGGTAAACGGTTTACACTTTCGACACCTATCGAAGAAAATTTCACAAAATTGTTATTTTAAAGAAAGTCCGTTGTATTTTTGACATATATTCGCAGCTTTGTAGGGTAAAAAAATAGGAGCAAGTTAATTCGCCACAAAGTAGGTAGCAAACGCCCTTCAGGAATTAGGCTCCTCAATACTATATATATATATATATATATATATATATATATATATATATATATATATATATATATATATATATATATATATATATATATATATATATACCTTCAGCATCTTTGATCTCCTTGATCAGCCCTCGTATAGATCGGCAGCAACATTTTGGTTAACTTTTGGCGCGTCCGAGCGATTTTTATTACCGGCTTTTAAAATGCAATATGACCCCCCATACGGCCGCACATTCTCCAATTTCATTATTTTACAATCGATAAAATTTTATGGACAACATATTTTTATAGATATTCTATAATGTTAAAATATTACATAGTATGCACTGCTTCTGCGTCTGCTTCAATAAAAATCCCATATTTTTCTCGGAAACTCTTAACCGTAAAAAAGGGCGGCTTTTAGTGGCGCGACGCTCCTCCATCGTTTTATATCGGAACGTGAGCGTTCGATTATGTAACTTCGACAATAAAATCACATCGATAAGCTACAATTCGACATTAAAACATCAGCATATTTCAAATAAAACGCCAAAATTGAATTTTTCATCTCTAACTGCCATTTTTGGTTTGGCTAAAAAGTAGTTAATATTGTATGATATACAGAGTATGTTCAAAAATGGACAACCTCAGAAAAAAAGTAAAGGATATGGCATTACAGACACATCATCAATTGACTCTATTAAGTTACTCGACCTACTGCTTAACGAGGGCTTCGAACCATCGTCATCGTCTACCGATTAACCCTTGTCACCATCACCTTCGGGCTATTAACCATAGATTAGTGCTTAAACTTTTCTTTTTCTTCTTCTTCTTCTTCCTTAACAACCCTTATGCATCCACTCCTGGATATAGGCCTCCCTTTGAGTTTTGCTGTTTTCCTATTCTGGGCAACCTGAAACCTTGAAAATTCTTCCCAATCTTCCCTTAATGTCACATCCTCTACCCTTATCCTTCCCTGCAGCTCATCATTTCGAATGCAATCTCTCAAAGAAGCACCCAATATAGCCCTTTTCTCAACCGATTCCCAGAATGTACAGTAAGTGTCACTATTTCTGGGTTGTGTTTTTGAACGACTTAACCTTTTAGTCTCCGAAAATGTCTGGCCGGTGATCCAACGTAAAATATCTTTCAGAATGCTTATGGTTTTACCCAGTTTGGTTACTGGAGTGGCTGAAGGACGATTCCTTGTCCGATTTTATATTTTTGCCAGTTAAAATACCATACACAAGCGTGGTCTTTCCAAGACCACCCATCCAAATACTAACAGCAATAAAGCTGCATTTCGAAGTCCGAGGCGCCAGATTACGAGATATTTTTTGGTACAGATCCACGCCATGTACATGAAATCTCATGTATAATACGTATTAGTTTTGTTAATATGCATGGTGCGGTATAAAGATCTCCGACATCTTTAAGGGATATAAAACAAATATGAAGCTATCTATATATTTAAAACAAAAACACTTTTGTTTTAATGGTTTTTAAAACTCATATAAGTCAAGTGGCTAACCTCAGTGGCAATACATCTGTGAGGACGTTCCCGGAATGTTTTCATTACTCTTCGGGTTATCACAGATGGAATTGCACTGATTTTCTATTGGATACTTTCTTTCAGATCTTCAAGAGATCTCATCGCATCATAGTCTAACCCAAGTCTCCTCTTAAAAAGATCAGATGTCGAACGTCGTTCACATCGTTCAGAATGGGGCACAAAAAGGGGGTCCCAGGTTTCAACGTAACGGTGAGAAGTCACAGTTACTGTTATAAAAAAGTTCACCCGTTCACACTAAAGTCTGCTTTTGCACACCAAAAAGTTACAGAGGAGCGAAGAGCGGTTGCTCGTGAAGTACAAAGCTTATGTTCATGGCAGTAGTGAAACGTTTGGTTACTAAACTTGAAGAGATTTACCACTAAACACCAAAACACTTTTTTGAACTGCTCGACGCACGTTTCGCTAACCATGTTAGCATCATCAAGAGATGATTTAATTCACTCTCGCTATCAAAGAGTGGTTGTTCCCATACTACCCTTAAACATCAAGTGATTGATGTGCGCCGGTCCAACTTATGACGGATACTGAAAACGGTAGACTCCAGCCTACCTAATGAGACCTAACCCACCTCTCTACCCTCTTTACAGCCCGCACAGTGTTCCTTCGAAATGTGGAAGATATTTATGCCTCATTGTGCTTTTGTTGGTGTTTTAGGCTTGACTAAAGAACAATGAAAAACTACAAAATATAAAAATAATAAACTCAAAGAGTTTTATCGCTAAAAACCAAATCAGTTTTTTTTATCTTGATGCGCGTATCGCTAACCATGTTCATCGCTATGCGTATCGCTAACCAGCGTCATCACAAATAAACAAGAGATGTTAAAGTGTATTAATTCAAACATGGCGACGTTGGTTACGCAGAAAATTTCTAGAAATTTCTCAAAGTCAACCATCAATCTCATTAGAGTTTATGAAACGACTAAACTTGAAGAGATTTACCACTAAACACCAAATCACTTTTTTTGAATTGCTTCGACGCACGTTTTGCTAACCATGTGAGCATCATCAGAAGATGATTTAATCTTTAGAGATTAAAGAGATATTCTCTAGAGATTAAATCATCTCCTGATGATGCTAACATGGTTAGCAAAACGTGAGCTGAGAAGTTAAAAAAAAATGAGTTGGTGTTTAGTGGTAAATCTCTTCAAGTTTAGTGTTTCACACCAAAGGTTCCAATAGAAGAATTGATCTATAAAACGAGTAAATAAATCTAATAAAGAAAAAACTACAATCTGCAATATCTGAGTTTATATTTCTTTAATATTACTTGTGAAATTGCTGTGTATATTAGAAAATCCCTATAATTATATAAAAATATTTTTTTATTTAGTATATAATGAAACAAAATCAATTCAAAACTTGAACAATACTCATCACTCAAATCATCGTCGGGTACTAAAAATCTTGAAACATAAAATTAAACAAAAAATATGCCACTTGAACATAAGATCTCTTCATTCCTCGAGTCCTAAACAAAAAACCTCACAGCCAGAAAGCTTTAAAAATCTTCAGATAATTACTGGTGTTAATAAAAATAACCCAACGGTCCCATTCTTTATCCCCTGCTATATTAATTGCGTGCGATATATGAGAGCATGGCTGGGGTGGAACATCATCCAGCACACCGTCAAAAGACATATATAATTTGAAAAATGTGGAATAATGGGTTGGGGATCAATCCAAATTTATTCAAAACAATAACAACTTGATATTTGATCTACGCTCCATAAACACGAGCGCAATAGACAGTATGAGTTCGTCTTAGTAAACAAACCTCAAATGTCTTTATCACATCACAACCACCAAGTTATTTTACTTAATTTAATATGTGTAAATGATCAGACAATTATTTCTCTGGTAAAAGATATGAAAAATTTTTTTTGGTGTAAGTTGGTACCAAACTACATAATGGTTATATACAGCTGTTGATTACATTAGCTGACCTCAACATTGCGAGTTTTAAAATGAATCAAAATATCGAATATAAAGTTTTTGTCATAAATTTTGCGTTCCTATAAACGCTATATTTAGGACGCTCCGATAATGAGTTGAAAACGAAATAATAACGCAAAAATCGCTCGAAAATCAAATCATGTTGATCGTTTTCTGTGACTATCGTGGTGATTAAAAGCAATTTCGGATAAATGTCCGCCGCGGAAAATTCTGACAAAGCGCATTCGGTCAATCCAATTAGGATCTTATGTCCGCAATTGTCCGAGTTATGGTGGCTTCCAAGGCGTCAATAGTTGCTGGTTTATCGGCATAGATCACATATTTAACATAACTCCAAAGAAAATAATCTAAAGTCGGTAAATCACATGACCTTGGTGGCCAATTAACATGTTTCTTCCTTGAAATAATTTTTCCACCAAATTATTCCCTCAATAAATGACTTGTTGGTCTCCCCCAGATCAAAACCATTCAAATTCGGAGTTAAATAATCATTGATCGTAGCCCTGTAACAATCCCCATTAATGAATTGATAAATTTGGATCTTCATCAAAACCTTCAGTAAGACCGGCGATATTTCCTTCGGTACTCAAAGTTTTTTGTCTTGTCTTATTTTTGATTTAAGTCGAGCAGCGTGAAATGTGTTCGGAATTTGTCTATAATTCGACGATTACATCGCTCGGTTGGGCGATTATGTGCACCATAAAAGACTGTAAGAATGAAAGATTATTTTTTAATTTCCGGAGAATATATATAAACTATATTTTGAAAACATCTCGATTCGTAAAAATAGCTCATTTCGACTGAATTATCAAATCAAAAATCATTATCAGTTGAAAAAATATTCTAGTTAAAAAATAAGTATAGTAAAACTGTATTTTTCAATTTGAATAAGCGCAAGCTTTGTTAAAAGTTAGTCAAATATAATAAGTAAGTAATTTTCAGTTGAAAAAGTAAATAATTATAATTTTATAATCAATTATAAACAATAAAAATCCGATTAATTGAAAAAAATCACATTTCAATTTGAATAACTCACGATCCTTATGGAGTTTCGAAAATTATTCGTTATTATTGAAAATTTAAAGGAAGTGGAATGATCTACAAAAAAGGTCGAATAACATTTTTCGTTAAAATTGATAGTTTCGTTGAAAAATTGAAAAAATTAAAAAATGTATTATGCATTCAACTTTAGCTTCGAATAACTTTTGAAAAAGTAAATTTATCGAAAATTTACGAGACCTTTTCTGAAGAACGTTCAATTTCCTACAAAGATATATAATAGCCTTTCCACAGTAATGTTCCGCTGAAGAGCTATAAAATTCCAAAATTAAAAAAAAAATCCTATGTTATCTAAATGGAAATTGAAATTTGTGATGCGGCACCTCTTAATATTGATATTAAAAGCTTTATCACAGTATTTTTTTTTGACATTGCTAAAAATATTTTCGATACCTTTAAGAAAAAAAATAGAAGATTTTTTTTAAACAGTTTACATATATATATATATATATATATATATATATATATATATATATATATATATATATATATATATATATATATATATACATATATATATATATATATATATATATATATATATATATATATATATATATATATATATATATATATATATATATATATATATATATATAGATGATGTGCTTTTAATTACTTATAAATAGTTAGGCTACGTTTTGTAATTTTCAAAAATACCACCATTTACTTCCAAACACTTGTCAGCTCTCTTATGAACAGGTTGTTCTGTGAATAGATTCGGGACTATGTATATATCAGCGGTGATTCTGTAGCTGAGATCTATTCTAGAGATGACGCTATAATATTCAGGATATTCGAATTAACCAGGAACTTATTTTCTCCATTGGGTTCTAGTGGAGGTCAGTCCTATTGCCGAATAAAGGATATCATTGTAACGAAGTTTCCGACTTCCTTGTCTACGTTCACCTCAGGTTTGGCATATAATATACACTTTTCTGGTCGTCTAGCCTGGTCAAATGCCCCGCCCAACGTATGCACCCTCTCTTCTCGAGAACCTCTCATCGACAAATAGTTTGCCTCACTGAGAATTTCCTTATTTGACTTTTTAGGGTACCATCTGATCCGCATTATCTGTCTCAGGTGAAGCTGCTGTGTATGTAGGGCATCCCTATAGGAAATACTTATGAAGTGTTTGGGACAAAATGTTTGTCGGAAAAAGCTATATTTGTAAGACAATTGTTGAATTTTCCAAAACGACAATACGCCATCTCACACTTCTACTTTCCGCGCAAATTTTTTAGCAATAGCTCCAAATGTCATCGAAAATGCATCATTATTGGCCAGATATAGCACAGTGTGCCTTTTTTGTTATTCAAATCCAAGTCAGCACTGCGTGGAACACGTTTTGAAGTTGAAATGGAACCAAAAAACAAAATTTGCAGAATAAGCTGAAGGTAAGGTCATAACAGAAAATTTTAATAAAAAATGTTTGGACGACTGAATTAGTCAATAAATGTATCGCATTTAATTGGGTAATATTTTGTGCTTCATTATAACGATAATTTTGGACGATACTTACAAAGTAGCTTCCTGGTCATTTTTACATTTAACGTCTAACTGCTCTATCCTATTCCTGATTTGACGTGCTCCTCTATCATCAGAATTTGAGCAACCACCGCTACAGCCGCCGCCGCGCCCCGCCCCTCACTAGCTCCATCCGTTTTCTTCGGTACGTCGACCGGGGCCGCCGCCGGAATTTAAATAATTGAATACATGAATGGCTGATAGAGAAACGAATGCATACTGCATGAGGCAAATTTGATAATAAATAAAACTAAATAACGTCAATGCCGGGTCGGCTTTCATAAATATTTATGGGGGTTTTCGGCGCAATAAACAAGACGAAGCGGAAAGAAGATGGATGTGCCGGTGGTATCGATTGGGGTGGTGCCTAGAGGGTGAAGGCAGTTTTTCGAATGTCTTAAAAAAGTTGGAAATTGTTTCGAAATTAAAGAGGATGAACAATAAAACCTCCTTCAATTTCTTTGTATAAGCAATAAAGTTTTCTATTTCTTGCCATCATTCCTCCATTTTTCCAGTCTACTTCTTTTTTTCGCTAAACATTCTGTTATTACCATGCTTCAGTCTTCTTCGGCATTCTTGCTTGATTGATTGATTTATTTTAGTTAAGTCACGTCAACTTTCCAGGTATTATTTAGTGTAGCTGAGAAGCTGAGAAGAGAAGAACTCAGATATTTCAAGACACACGGAGAAGCTTACCGCGAGGATGCTAATGGATACAGCCTGACATGAACATAGATCCAGGCTAGATAAAGTTTATAGATAACACATTATTGTATACGGGACGAAGAAGTTCATGAATGACTAGAATAATATTTGTTAGAGGGCTCATGAGTCAAGAAGATTATATTTTGTGGAAGAATCCATATTTTTTAGGAAATGAAGAAGGTTTCCCATCGCATGGAGGGAAAATAATTCCTCAATGGAGCGAGACAATCACAACCTTAACCGGATGGGGGATAGGACCGGACGGAGTATATGAAAGACTGTAATGAAGGATTCGCAAAGAGAGCAGGAGAGAGCCGGGCACCCATCCTTAACGTATTGATGAGAGAAGAAGCAGTGACCGACCATATGTTTGTTAATTTTAGTTTGAGAATCTTTGGGAAGAAAAATTTTCTCTGAAAAAAGAAATCTTTTTTAATCCGCCATAATTTGTTATTTTCATCTGTGAGATCCCACTCGAGCTGGATGATGTTTGAGATTAAGATTTTATCAGAGATAATTAGATAATAATCTCTGAGGGAAGGAATTAAGGAGATGGGAGATCCAGGAGATTTTATATCCCTCCATACCCATATGTCCTGGGACCCATATTAGTGAGATTTTGTAGGATAAGGAGTCTAGGGAGTACAAAAGATCCCAAATTCTGAAGATTAAGGGATGAGTCGAATTTGGGTTATTGATTAATTTAAGGAAACTGAGAGAATCAGTGCAAATCAATCAGGAGAGTCTTGCTCAGAGGAGATGCTTTTAAGAGCCTCATGTATTGCAAAAAGTTCGGCTGAGAGTATTGAGGTTATAAAGGGGAGACTGCATCTGTTATGCATATGTGGCAGCCCCAACGAGGAGGATTTAGAGCCTTAAGTGGATATTAAATTACAGGTTGGAAATATAGCGAAATTAAGCCCTGAAGACTGGATTAGAAGAAGCTTTATCAAATTTAGATAAAGAGAAGATTATACAAGGTGTCCAATACTATTGTACATTTTTATAAATATAATTAATAGAAGTCGATTTAAGGTATAATATAAAATAATAACTTTATTGTAACATTATAGTACAGAACAGTACGTTTGGCGTATCGAGATGGCGGCGTTTGCGCGCTGGCATTTTTGAAGGCATGATTGAAAATGTGCTGTCACCTTGCCGCATATGTCTGGATATCGAGTGGATCTCATGATCAGTATTCTCCTTTAGTTGCAATATGGTACGTGGTTTATTTCCATAAACTTTGCTATCGACATAACTTGAAAGTTAGCCTCGTCACTGAAGAAAACATTGTCACAGTTGTTAAATATTTCCAACATTTCATTGGTAAATGTCAATTTGAATTCTATATGAAGACGAAGATCATTTTTTAAAATGGCATGCAGTGAAGATTTCTTAATGTGTAACTAGCTACTTCGCTTCCGTACAGATTGGATGGATTTTCTCTACCTGACTCACGCACACGATCAATGTTGTTTGCACTTCTTCTTGACCTTAGCCGACACGTAGACGGTAAATTTAGAGTTGATCCTGTAGTTTTAAACTTTTTTATCCAATTTTTTTATTAAATTAACACTTCCTTAATGCTTCCACCTCTAGACCAATTTATTGATGCCGTTTCTCTATAAATCGCTGATCCTGGACTTGAAGAAGTTATTAAGTTAGTTTTTAAGGTCGTCATCGTTGGCGAAGGTTACATCCCTTATTTGCTTGAACAGCCAGAAGAAGAGGTGATAGCCGGTGCGGCAGATGCGGAAGAACCTACCAGTCGAGTTCATTCAAGGCCTGGTTGACGATGTTTGCATTGTGAGGTCGTGCATTGTCGTGGAGTAAGATATTCTAGCCTCGCCAAAAAACACACGGAACAAAGAGCAAATATTAAATTTTGTTTCAAGCTCGATAGAACTTTTGCAGAAACATTTAAATTGATGAAAGATATTTATGTTGATAATTGTTTATTCCGTACGCATATCTTCGAGTGGTGATGAATGATGGTGGTAAACGATCGCCTACGATGCGAATTTGACTGTGAGATACGGAATGTCTGTGCAAAGAATTTCTCGCGTCGAGTGAATTTTTTGTCTAAAAAACAAGTATGTGTGCCTTAACATCTTCTGTATTCGGCTGATTTATATCAGTGTGACTATTTCCTGTTCCTAAAATTAAAACTGACGATGATAGGAACGTTTTATGACAGTGTTACTCAAGTCCAAGGGGCCGTAACGAGGGTAATTGAGTCGATGCCGAAGAACGACACAAAAAACCCTATGCTTCCATTGGCTGAAAGTGTCCAGCGGTCTAATGGCATCTAAATGTGTATGTACAAAAACGATGTAAAGCAAAATGTCTATCAAATTGAGCGGTTTTTTTTATTCTTGAATAAACAACATAATTTGCCTTGATTTCAAAAAATGTTTTATTGATAATTAAAGCATAGTGTATGACATTTAAAACACGAAAAACTATATTTGCCAAATGACCACCTCTTGCAGCCCCACAGACATTCACTTTTTTGTCAAAATTTTGGATAATATTTTTATATAATCGTGGCTCTATCTCACCAATGTCCCGAATAATTTCATCCTTTAGTTCAAGACTCGATTGTGGATTATCCTGATAGATATGGCTTTTCACGTAACCACAAAGAAATTAGTCTGATGGTGTCAAATCGCATAATTTTACTGGCCAATTAACATCACTGTTTCTTGCAGCACTATTTTCTCCTATGCCCTCCCACTTTAAAAACCGATAAGCCGCCACTGAGCACCATACTGTTGAAATCACATATCCTCTAGATCAATATTATTCAATCAGTCCACAAAAATACAGTTATCATCTAACAATGTAGAACAAAATTTACAGTTACACCTTCACCAGCAATATTCTGAAAGAAATGTGGCCCAATGATATCTCCTGACCATAATACACACCAAACAATGACTCGTTTAGGATGTAAAGGTTTCTCATAACTCAATCGTAGATTTTCCTCACTTCAACTATGGTAATTTTGATTGTTAATATAGCCACCAATGTGCTGAAAAAATTATTTTGTGAGAAAAATTATCTGCTTGTTCTTTGATCCAATTGACGTTCTAAATGATCCAGTGGCTTAGTTCCTGTGTTATTTGAACCGTATAAGCCTTCAAAGCTTAATCCTTTCGTAAAATACGCCATGTTGTGGATTAACTGAGTCCAAATTGTTGTGAAGGTCGACTAATGAAAATTTCTGGGTCTTCAGCAACACTTTCACGTACTAAATCAATATGCTCTTGTGAACGACCACTACGACTATATATTGCTCTTCTGTTATCTGTCACAAAATCAGTTTCTTGCAATGTTTGAACAATTCGATTGATAGAGCCTTCAGATGGACGATTGTGAAAACCATATATATCACATAATTTTCTAAAAACATTTTACTTCATTACACATCTGAAATGAGACTAAACCTATGGAAATTCACAACGCCATCTGTGCTTTATGCAAGAATAAAAAAAAACGACCAATTTGAAAGACACGTTATATAATAAATTTCAACAACGGTTTAAGATTATTCAGAATGACAACGAATTTAACAAATTAGTCAGTGAGTTTATTATTAGTCAACGTTTTTATATCTTAGATGAATAAATGTTTTATTTGTAATTAAATTAAATGCTTACTTATATGTATCGATTATCATATCATGTATTATTTCTGATGTTGTGCAACTGAACAATAAATGATAAAAAAGTTTGATAGTTTAAAGGCATAAAGAGTTGATAGTTTACGTAATTTTTCATCATTATCTATATTTAAAATTCAATCAATCAGATAATACACGTTATTTTAATTAATCTTTAATATATATGTAGTATTTTCAACCCAATTATGATCCGTATTAAATTCGATATTCCTCTCCTATTCTTGTCAAAAACCACGTTCCCAATCAGATCAAAACTCAATGCGCGGCAATGTTCGAAACCGACTCGGGATTCCCTTCGGATTACCACCACCCTCACCACTCGTCCTCCTCCTCTCCCTTGCCCACGGAAACCCCCTCCGACATTCACCTTCGGCACGGACGCTCGAGTCAAACGGCCAGAAAGCCGAGGTTTTACGGAAGATTAAGTCTATGGCGTCGACGAGCTGCAGCAGCTTCAGCTGCTGACGAAGGCTCTCGCCTCGTGTCGGAGGGGCGGCGGCAGCGGTACATCCGGAAGCGGCTTTTAATTTATTTGGTCCGGAAACTGGTTGAAAGTTGATACCGCCGGAGGATTGTCGTATAGATTATTGTCGTCGCCACTATGGAAAAGAGGGGATATGTTTTGAAGTGATCTCAAATTGTGGCGTAATTTTTTTGAGATTTCACCTTTCAGAGCAGATTTAAATTTTGATATGATAAAGTTGTCAGGAAACTTTTTTATTTGTACTAACGTGTAACAAAAGCATTTGTCTTTTTTACACTTAGTTATTCACTGAAATAGAGGTCATTGATATTCCTGGAAATAGAGGTCATTATTTTTGATGTACTCAACACATTTTTGAGGCCGTAACTCTATTCGTTTTCAGCACCTCCAGTCTTCGAAGGCGAAAAATTCAATACAGCCAATTTTTAGCTCTTCTTCAGTTCTGAATTTTGAATTTATTTTAATTCGTCGGAGAGAGGTCGCGGTTGTGTTAATTTTTGAAGTGGAGTAATGTGAAGTGGGTGGTCTTGCGTTGTCTTGCTGCAGAAGGACTTTTTTTACGCTCGACTAAAGCTGGTTATTTTTCAAAGTAAATGATTACTTCGAAAATTTTACCTTTACTTTTATCAGGTTCTGGAACCTAATGAACCTTAAGCGCTGAATCTTATTGTGCTTCTCTGGGTAGACTAAACATGGCTTTGATTCAAAAACATCTATGACTGATTAATCGAAAAGGGGTTATTCTGCAGATTGCCAATGCAAGACCTCATAGTGACAGAATCACCCAAGAAAGAGTCAAACCGTTAGACCGGAAAGTACTCGCTCACTCACCGTATTCTCCTGATACTGTACCATCAGATTATCATTTTTTCAAATATGTAAAAAATTTCATCGTGAAAAAAAAATCCTACTAGTACAGCTATCAAAACTACAGCCGAATAATATGTTACTTCAAAATCATCCTCATTTTTCGAAAAGGGAACAGAAAGTTTGTCACAGAGATGGGCGTTCGTCCACCTCGATTGTCAACATTAATCGATATTATATTATGGATTCAAATTGTATTAACTCTTAAACAGAATAACATTTTTACATACTTACACAGGTATACATATTAAAATGAACCAGATCTCAGACCTTTAATTCCAGGTAACAACTTACCAAAAATTGGCTTAATACCATCACTACTTAAAAGGAAAACCAGTGATCTGACTTACCTGAAAAAAAAGAGAATATAATTAAAACTTCAGCCTCCAAAATATAAAAGATTAAAAATAACCAATCTCCACTGTGTCTTAATTGCATTTTAAAACGAACTACCCTTACAGTTTGGCAGTATAAAATTAAGGTGGTAATTTTTTATGCGCACTGATCCGAAACCCCTCCTTACCACCCTCCCGACCCTATCAATCCCTCACTGCCTAAACCCCTCCGGCCGCCACCCTTTTTTAATCGGTTTAGCGAGTTTGATCGGTTCGCCAACTTCCAGAAAGGAATTACCGAACAATTCTTAATTTCTTAATTGAAAAACCGAAAACGAAGCTGAAAAGAGATGCGGTGTGGGGGCGGGGGGTTGATTTTTTTTTTCAGTTCGTTCTTTTAAAGATGAATAAAAGAAAAGAATACCGCGACGTGTTTGGTAGAATGATAGTCCTAAGTCAGTTTCGTTTCTGTCATTTTATTAATACGTTTTTCAAAAGATAGAGTTAAGTTATAAAGGGTGATTTTTTTAGTGTCTTCGAACTTCCAGGAGCGGTCGCTGCCAAATCATCACGGCAATTATCATGGAATGTTTAACATCAGAGCAACCCTTGAAAATTGTCGAAATTTATTATCAAAATCAGTGTTTTGTACGCCAAACTTATAGTCTTTTATGGTGATCATAATCGCCTAATCGAGCGATGTATTCGTCGAATTATCAACAAATTCCGCACGCATTTCACGCTACCCGATATTAAATACAAAAACAAGACAAAACTGTGCATTCCGAAGAAAATATCACAGCTGTTGCTGGCAGTGTTGATAAAGATCTAAATTTATCATTTTGTCGTCATTTGCAGGAAGTTGGGCTTTGTTATTCGATCGGTCTACGTAGAAAATTTGGACTGGAGGAGATGGGATGGAAATAGGACAGACTCTATTCACCGAATATTGAGCTATTTCCAAGCTTTCTCTTTATTAGAAATATGCATTCTGTCAAAAAAGTACCGGGAATAGATCACTAAAACACAAAATCTTTATTATTTATCAAAATTTATTGCATCGCCTTCAAAGTTGGTCCCTTCCGAAATAATACACTTATGCCAACGAATAATCCAATTGTCAAAACATTTTTTAAACGAAGTGGAAATTTAAGTTTTGGAAAGAAAAAAAACTTGGCCGGAGCCATATCAGATGAATACAGTGGTTGTTCGATGGTGTTTGTTGAGTTTTTGGCTAGAAATTCGTTCACCATGACAGTCTTGTGAGATGGTGCGTTGTCGTGATCGTCGCAAAATCCAAAAGTTTCCTTTCAAATTTGGCCGTTTCGACGCATTTGCTTTCTCAAATGCCGCATAACGCTTAGATAATATTCTTTATCTACCGTCTGACCTTCTGGCAAAAATTCCGAGTGCACAACACCGCGATAATCAAAGAAAACACTCAACATCACCTTAACTTTTGATCGACTTTGACGTGTTTTTTTCGGTTTCGGTTCAGTTGGAAGGCACTATTCCTAAGCTTGTTGACTGGTTTGCATGTCAAACTCGTATACCCATGTCTCATAACCAGTTACAATGCGTTTTATAAATGTGAGGTCTCGTTCTAGCATGTCTTCAGCGACCTTTACGCGATTGAGTTTCTGAAGAAAATTCAGGTCTTTCGGCACTAGTAGAGCGACAGCGCGTTGCCCAAACAATCGCTTAAAATGATACGAATTGATCATGAGACACAGAAAGATCAGCGGCTATCTCCCTCAAACTTAAATGACGATTTTCAGTCACCATTTCCCTCACTTTATCCTGTGTTAACTTCAGTTGAAGATGTTGATGGCCGACAATAGCGAGGCAAATCTTCTACCACATCTCGACCGCTTTTGAATGCACTGTACCACTCATATGCACTTGTTTTTGAAAAAGTCGATTCACCGTAAGCCTTCTGCAACATTTTTAGCCACTCGGCACACGAAATTCCATTTGCAATGCAAAATTTAAGATACATTTTTTGTTCTCTGTTTTTATCAATTGTAAAAATCGCAAAACACACTTGAGATAAACTGACAAAATCGAACACTGTAAACAAACTAAATAATAGATGTCGTTCAAACAGCAGGACAGTTGTTCCAACTACGCGATAAAAAGAATTTTGACAATTCCTTTAAACGGGTTTTTCAAATGATCTAATTCTCGGTACTTTTTTGACAGAATGTATGTGTCAACAAAAATATATTCAGTAAAAATATATTATCCTATCGGAAGTTCGGACACATTAAAAAATCACCCTTTATATTTCTAATAACGAGAAAGTTCGACCATGGCTCGATATTCAGTGGATAATGTTCAAAAATAATTGATTCTTTCACTTCAGAACCCTTTTTGACATAGTGATGAGAATTATATAATTGATTAGAAATTACATTTTTTTTTTCTTTATTTGGGTTTTTCGCCACGATTTAAAACTAAAAAATATCAAAAATATCTGTTCATATGTAAATAAAGAATCACTGGGTAAAAACAAAAAACCAAACGAAAACAAATTTCTCAGTGATTCTTTTTTGTAATAAATTTGCCTAACGAACAAAATTGTAAAAATATAAAAATATACAAACTTTTAACGTTAACGTTTCGGGAAGTATTCTCCTCCCGTTTTCAAAACGAATCTAAAAATAAAGTATATTAATTTCTATAAATTATGAAAAGATAGAAAGTAAATATATTTTTTGTGTATGTCAATGATACATACATTGACAATTAGTTTTTAATGACAGTGACATACTACCAAAAAAATATATATAGGTGAAGTTTACCATGTGATTGTGATTGTTTATTGAAATTTTTAAATGTTTTTAAATGTATTTTTTAGAATCGGGAACCATATTGAATTTAAATCTACCTGACTACTAAAGGCATAGCAATACATTTATTTTTATTTAAATTAATTATAGTGGTTTCTTTTAATCTTCTGTATTTTTTTACCGATTCTTTTAATACAGTTTTGGAATTATTCCAATTGATTTTATGACTCGATTCCCATTTCCCCTCTTTTATTCTAACATCTAAAGGTCTAGATGTCACCTATATAGAATTTGCCATATCCGCAGGGAATTTTATAAACCACATTTTTGGTATTTTGTTGTGTTGTTTGGTTTAGTTTTTGTTAATAGAGATCTAAGAGTATTTTTTGTTTTAAATGTCATTCTTATGTTGTATTTATTTCCTGCTCTTTTAATTGTGTTAGAAATATCGCGGATATAAGGAATTGTGAGGTTAATTGTTTGAGAGTTATTATTATTGTTATTAATAACTTGTCTGTTTTGTCTGATATCAAAAGTTTTAAACGATTTATCTATAAAATATTTTGGGTAAGTAATTACCCAATATTAAATTACCCAATATTAAATTACCCATTATTAAAATGTATTTTATGTGATTTGTTTTTTTTTGTAGTGTATCACTGTCGGTAAAAACAAGTTTTGCTCTGTCATATAAACATTTAATTACTCCTATTTTGACCGATTTTGATTGGTTGGAAAAGAAATTGAGATACCTATCTGTGTTTGTCGGTTTTCTGTAAACTGAAGTTTTTAATGTGTTGTTTTGTTTTAATATTAAAGTGTCGAGGAAAACAATTTATTCTCCTTCTCCATCTCTAATCTGTAAATTCACGTTCGTGTTTATATAATGTATTGTAAATTTGTCTCTTTATTTTTAATGTTGGATCTGTATGTATTTTATTGTAATTTCCCTCATTAATTAAAGTTTTAATTTTGTTATTATATTCTGTAGCGTCCAGAATAACTGTGGCGTTACCTTTGTCTGATGGCAATATTTCAATAGATGTGTCTTTTTTTAATTTATCTATAGTTAACCTTTCCTCATGGTATAAATTTGATTTAATTTTAAATTGTTTTTCTAAGATAAGTTTTAATATGATTCTGTATGTGTAATAATATAGTAAGCCTGGTAGCGTAGCATTCAATCTGGCAACACTATTGGTATTCCCTGTGGAGGGGAGAGAGCTAACATTTGATGCGTCCTCAGTACTAGTTTGAATTCCATAAAGTCACTTAGTAGTCTGTAATAATTCTTTTCGTAATCTTCCAAGTGCGTTCTGAAAATTGCAGGTCGTATTCAAAAATTCAAGACTCTTTCCGTAAAATGAGGTAATTTTCAATCCACTTTAAAAAGTCAAGACATGTTTTCCATCTGCTGTGCTTTTGATACTGCATTTTCGTGCAGATTTTTTCATCCCCAATTCATCGGTCAAAATTTGATGAACGAATGTGTCAGTCAATTCAACTCTTCAGCAATCAATCTGACCGTCAATCGACGACCAGAATGCACCAGATTCCGGATTCTGTTCATATTTTCACCAATTTTTACAGTCGAAGGCCTTCCTCTGGGAGAATCATATTCAATGGAGAATGCCTTAAACAACATGGAAACTTGGACCCTTCACAAAACACTATTTCCGCAGCCCTATTGATGTGTTGCAAAAGTTTGCGTCACATTGTATCCAGGTATGAAATAAAATTTTATAGTGCACCGTTGCGCGTAAATTGTAATTTTTAGAATGCACTAGAAAAATCTGGTTCACAAAAAGAATTGCTACGGATCACCAAGTCTCTCCAGGGAGTTTAAACTCGCAGTAGAGGCGCATCAGATGTTGGTCTAGCTTTCCTCCAGAGGACAGGTCAACTATGTTGCCAGATCGGCCGCTACCCTACCAGTTCCAATACTTTATTTATATACCCCGTATTTGTTGGTGAAATAAATATACTTTATAGTATCACTTCAATACGTTTCAATTATAGTAACACATACACGTCAAAATTCAATTTAAAGCAAAATAAATTAAAAAAAACACCACATTCCTGCATTTCCAATAGTATTTGAATCTTAAAAGCGCTGTTCACGACGCGATCCATTTCACACCGTCAATAAAATATCGACGAGATGATATTACACCCGGTTAAAATTCTCCGATCAACCGACGAAGAAAATGAAGAATGCAATTGCTTCTAATTAATAGAGCTGACTACCGATCGCCTAGGAAGGGTCGGCATCGAGATGAGGGGAGATGTTAGTGGGGAGCCCTCAATAACACATTGACAGCATTCCTGACGCTTTACTGCGAGATGGACGGGATTTTCGAGGTGATTAATGATCAAGGAGTGGTGTTACGTCATCACCAGCGCTGTCATTATGTACAGAATGTAAATAAAAGGATGCGAATAAATTATACTGATATTTCTGATTCATTGGTGTAATTTTACAAGGATTCTAAAATAATTTGAATAGTCGATAATTTAACAAAATAATCTCCATCATTTTATATGATTTTACATAATGTTTGGTTCAAATGAAAAGTACATTCGAGAAAGAAATTTGAAGACAAAACATTTCTGCCCGAAGTATTCAGGCAGATAATGCTGAAGCTCAAAATAGACGATAGTCGAACGGAGCGAAATGTGGTTAACAGTCGACAAGATGAAGAACCTTTCACTATATTGAATAAAACAAATTTTTTATTTTGTTATCAATGTCTTATTTTATTCTTAACTTTCTGACTATAGTTTCGTAAACAATGTTACATTATCAAACACGACTTTAAAACGAATGTAACATTGTGTGTAATGTAACAGTGTTGATAATGTAACATTATGTTTACAAAACTATAGTCACAAATCAATACTTCTATTGGAACCTTTAGTGTAAAAGAGATTTACCACTAAACACCAAATCACTTTTTTTGAACTGCTAGACGCACGTTTCAGATTAAATTATGTCCTGATGATGCTATATATATATATATATATATATATATATATATATATATATATATATATATATATATATATATATATATATATATATATATATATTTATATATTTTATCAATCAATCATTCCGGGTGTCGATCCATTCATTCTATGAAGAGGCACGACGTTTCGCCAAAATCTTATTCGGCCTTTTCAAGTGTTGTCCGCTTCGACTGAAGAGTCCAACTGATTTAGAAACATTATCTACCATTGGTGAAAGTATTAGACGTAACACACACACACACATATATATATATGTGTGTAGTATATATATATATATATATATATATATATATATATATATATATATATATATATATGCATGACGGCGGACGGTATCACGATAACGTACTATCGCCCACTCCAATAAATATTCCTCATTTTTTCCCTAAAAATCAAATAATACCGATCTACAAACACCTTATTCGCCAGATTTGGCATCGTGTTACTTGTTTCTGTTTACTGGATTGAAGAAACCACTTCGTGGAGGCCCTTTTGAGACAACAGAAGTCATTCAAGAGAGCTCGCTGTCCGCTATGACAGAAATACCAGAAGTGGAGAACAAAAACTTTCTGGAAGACTAGTAAAATCTTGAAATAAATGTATTGCAATGAGAGGGGATTATTTTGCAGGGGACAAAATAAATTTGGTTGAATAAATAAGTATTTTGTGTTTTATTTAAAAAGTCACCCTACATTCTAACAATAGTAAATTAAAATTTTATCAGACAGCATTTCATAATTCTTATTAAACCTGTTAAATAAAGAAATGTAACGATTTCTGAGTATATTCTTAGAGCTTAAGATTAAAAATAAATAAACAATTTTTTTCCATGGCACAGATTTTCATGGAAAATATGTCGAAGCTGAAAAAGAAAATTTTGTTACACATCATTATACAAATGAAAAATCCAAGGGAATTATCATGCTAAATGTTTTATAAGTCAATGTATCGTTTATAGTCGGGTAGTGTTATAGAGAAAGTAAATATGAGGTAAGCAAGGCTATCACTGTAAAAACACTAGAATATCCAGAAATGGTAATAATTCTGAAATATTTTTTTTTATGATTGTGATTTGAGTATATAAATCTGATTAGTATTTGGTTCAGTAGAATTGCACGGCACACAGGCGCTTAAGGAATTAATTGTTGTAATTGTCAATTTGAGCCTAGTTCCTAGAGAGCGTTTGGTACCCACTTTGTGAGGAATTAACTCACTCATATTTTTTACCGTATAAAGCTGGGAATATTTTGACTTCAAAATAGAGAAGAGTCATAATTCCCACGTAGCAAAGGTACCCTTGGTCAATATCGATATCTCCCGCTGTTTGCGAGATGTTCGTGTTCGAATATTCCATTGCACATCTTGTCGATGGCTGAAAAAATTGCAATTCACAAAGTGTGCCTTGAATACGAGTAAAAAAAAACATTAAGATATCAAAATTGTAACGGACTTTATTTAAAATTACAATTTTTTGAAATTTATTTCAATAGGTGTTGAAAGTGTCGACCGTTTACTTCAATACACTTTCGCAGGCTCTTTAAGAAGATATTTTCTTCATTTCTAATAACATTGGCCCCTTGTTGAATTTTTTGTAAAGGTTCGACCAGTGTATTGATTTCATCATGGTAAATTAAAGACTTCATATGACTCCACAAATAAAAGTCTAACGTATTAATGTCTGGGCTACGAGGTGGCCAAAGAAATTCACGACCGCGTCCAATCCCTCGATGTGGAAAACATTGATTCAAATGATTTCGCACTGCAACAGTAAAATGCGGTGGCGCCCCATCTTACATGAACCCCATGTTTTGTCTTAAGTTTAGAGGTATACCATCCAAAAGCTCTAATAAATCATTTTCAAAAAACTGCATATATTGATCTCCATTCAGTCTTTCTGGAAACTCAAATAGGCCGATTAAAAAATTGTCGATAATGCCGCACCAAATGTTAATTGAAAATATGCTGGAAATGTAGCTCTCTTAGTAGCTATGGATTTTCCAGGGCTAATAATGATTATTTCGCCAGCAAGAATTCCGCGTCTGGTAAAAGTTGCCTCGTCAATAAACTATATAATTTTCAGAAACATGGGGTCTTCGTTTTTTTATGTAGTAGATTTTGACAAAATTCTGATCTAGCCGGCAAATCTTGTGACAATAAATTTTTAACAGACGAAAAATGGTAGGAAAACAATTTTTCTTTATGGGGAACTCTTGATACGGTAGATTTGCTAATTCCTGTAGATGCCTCCAAACGTCTAGTACTTAGTTCAGGATTTTCTGCGATACTAACCAAAATGTCCTCTTCCTGTTATACGTTTAGGTCGTCCACCAAGGTTGTTGTAGTAAGACGAACCTGTTTCGTCTAACTGTCGCCTTTGTATGTCGCCTTTGCAAACCCAATTACCCCGATTTTGAATCTGATACCTTCCACTGTTTTTAAATTATCTCAATTTTTCTAAAATTTAGTTTCACTTTCAACACCCTATATCTTTTTAATGACTAACATTTGCTAACACATTTGTTGACTAAATCCTCTTATTTTGATATTTATTATTACTAATGGCTATATGGGGGATACATTATGAGACACCTTGTACATATATTAACAATCAAACAAATACCATTCCACAGGTATTATATTCACCAAATATGGCACCGCGTGACTTTTGGTGTTGCTTCAATTGAGCGTTTCAAAGGAAATACTATAAGTCGAAAATAAAAAATGTTTCGACGCCTGAAAGAAACGTTACATTGCAGTGAGAGGGAATTACTTTGAAGGACACAAAATTAATTTAGATGCATAAATAAATATTTTGGGTTTTATTTATACAATCACATTATTTTTTGATCATAGTTCGAGGGCTGTATGACAGTACCTGACCTAGGCCAGAGATGACACTGCCAGTATTTAAAAAATTATATTTTTCGTAAATATAACCTTTCACTACAATACTGTCAAAATGTCAAGTTGTTGCGTGGTTTAGTTTGTGTGTCATTTAACCCTCAAGAGAAGCACTTCTGTTCTTCTCGATTCAGGAGCATATGAGTATGCCATATGTCTTTGATTATTAATATCTTTTGATTAAACTATCCAATTTAATAATTTTCAGCTATCAAACTATATTTAGGCAAACTTAATAGATAAAAACTCTCTTCAAACGGCATTTAAAAGGGGACTTAATGTACTTTCAGATACTTATTACATAATTTAGCTTTATTTAAAAAATATATTTATTTAGTTAGGTATAGTTCACTGGTATGATGCTCTTCAAAAACCGATTCAGTCTCGCTTTCACTCTCTTTGCCGTCGAAAATATCAGCTGCCTCATATAAAGTTTCTACTTCAGACGCACAGCGAGTACGAGAGCACGTGTTCATTTTGAGAGAGAGAGAGAATTTTCAAGTTTAGGTCGCATCGATATCAAGATCATTTAGCGACCAGGAACTTTAACTTATGAATATGGAACTCACTTAAAAGACAGACATTGAATGGATTAATATATATCACAGGTTATTAGTATCACAGATCGGTTCTATCACAGATGGCTTCTATCACAGATGGGTTTCGTCGCAGGATAAGCTATCACAGATGTGTTGATAAGTTTGATTTTGCTGCAAATAACTCACACTAGAATGAAATGTCGCTAGCAGTGACTAGATTTTAGTGAGATAGTTAATTTCTTTCAGATAAGCTAAGGTGTTAGATATGTTGTCTGAGCAAAGGTTTCGAGAAAGGTCCTGATTGAGGTCAAAAAAGGATCTGAGAGGGTATAATGCCGTGCATTCGGTAAGAATGTGCTTGACGGATAGGGGATCGTTGCAAAATTCGCAGAGCGGGGGACCTTCTCGTTTTAGTAGATATTCATGTGTAAATCTGCAGTGACCAATCATGAGTCTCATCCATTTTACTGTAATTTTCCTACTTACCAGATGTTCTGGTGGAGGTTGGGAGAATAATGGTTTAATATATCTCAGCTTATTGACTTTCTGTGGATCATCCCAGTAGGATTGCATTAAAGATTGCGAGAAGGATTTCACCGATGAGAGATGGTCTTTTGGATAGAAGCAGCGCATATAAGGTTGACCATGCTGAATGGAGTATTTTGCAAGTAAATCTGCTTCCTCATTACCTTTGATGGCCTTGTGACCGGGACACCAAACGAAGAGAAGAGAAGAATCATGTGCTATAATATCTTCTATAAGATCCATAATTAGCACTATAACTGGATGGGAAATGATGCGATTTTGGATCATGGATAGTGCATTCTTAGAATCTGAGAATATGATCCAGCAATTTGCGGGATTTAACTTGATATAGCTGAGGGATCTTTCAATGGCCACTAGCTCAGCGGTTAGTACACTTGTTGTGGCGGGCAACTTAAAGCCTGAGGAGGATCTGTCATGAACAAAGCCACAACCGACTCCATGGTCTGACTTAGATCCATCTGTATAAATTGTTTGGCATGGAGATTTGGACTGGATAATGTTGTTTATACTGGATTTGTAGACAGAAGAGCACGTAGATTCTTTATCATATTTTAGTAAGGAAAAATCAACCTGGATGGGATGTAATAACCACGGAGGAGTAGAAGTAGTGCTGATTGGGAGAGGAACTTGCAATTGGGTGTTGGACTCTTCAGATAGTTGCTGGAAGATGCGTCTGAGGTCTAGGGTTAGGTTATGAGTGGAGGCTATTGGGGGTATTGGGGGAGGATGGAAGAATGACTGATGTCCAGGAATGAATGGTCTCTGCCAGAGATCCGTAGCATACTTTAAGAGTAGATACTTCCTCCTGATGGATAGGGGCTCTAAACTCATAATGCTATGTAAACTGGGAGTTGGGCTGGTGATAAAAGCTCCAGTTATAAGTCTTAGTGATGTATTCTGGATGACATCCAGTGAGCGCAGATAAGATTTGGGAGCCGTAGCAAAAATTATGCTGCCATAGTCCAGTTTGGATCTAATAATTGCTTTATATAATTTAAGAAGGCAGAGATGATCCGAACCCCAGTTGTGGTTTGAAAGCATCTTTAATATTCCCAAGTCGCGAGTACATTTAGCCTTCAGAGATTGGATGTGATCTTTCCATGATAGTCTGTAATCGAAGGTGAGTCCGAGAAACTTGTGAGACGAAACTGTTGGTAAAGTCTTGTTTTGAAGAGTTATTGAATGCAGACGGGAACATTTTTGTCTTCTGCAAAAATGCACAATAGCGGATTTTGTGGACGACAAAGAGAGACCTGTGGCTTTGGTCCATTTTTCCAGTGAGTTCAAGTTAGATTGGAGGATTCTTTCGCAGACTCTTGGATTGGGAGACTGGTAATATAGTAGTATGTCATCTGCGTATAATCTGTGAGTGATCGTAGGGCTAAGGTATCTTTGAATGTTGTTCATGGCTATATTAAAAAGGGTAGGGCTCAGCACTGAACCCTGAGGGACTCCATTTAGTAAGGGGAGTGGATCAGATAGATGACCATCAATCCTGACATTAAAAAGTCTATCAGAGAGGAAGTTTGATATGAATTTAGGTAACCGGCCTCTGAGGCCCCACTGATGTAAAGTGTTCAGGATGGTGGGCCGCCATACCATATCAAAAGCATTGGAAATGTCTAAGAAAGCAGCAACTAAATGGTTTTTCCTTTGGAATGAAGTACAAACATCATTATGGAAGCCCGTGAGATGATCAATGGTAGATCTCGATTGCCTGAATCCCAGTTGATGAGGATCTAATAGATTGTGAGATTCAATGTACCAGGCAAGGCGAGTATTTACCATTCTTTCAAAGATCTTGCCCAGATGGTCAGTCAGCGAGATTGGACGGTAACTACCAGGTGAGGAACGAGGTTTGCCATGTTTATGTATTGGAATCATGATAGATTTCTTCCAGGCAGATGGGTACGTGCCTGTTCTCCAGTAGCCGTTATAAAGATCCAGCAAATTGTCTAGAGCCGCTTGAGGGAGATTGCGGATCATGGGAATTAGGATTAAGTCAGGCCCCGGGGCACTATTTCTGCTTCTAGAGAGAGAATTTAAGAGTTCATCAAAGCTAAAAGGGAGGTTGTAGTGCTGGAGGGGAGAATCGTCAACGTCGAAGTTTACTGATTGGGAAGATCTCTGATTTAGCTGGGAAGTGCTAAGGTTATTGTCGCCAGATACATTGGAGAAAAAATTCGCAAAACAGTTCGCAATATCAACCCTATTGGAGATCCATTGATCATCACTAATTAGGCCCTGTATTGACTGAAGAGGACTACCTCGAAACCTTTTGATTTTTTGCCAAAATTCCCCACTGCTGAGAGACGAATTTATAGATTTGATGTATTCAGCCCAGGAAGATCGCTTTGCGTTTAAAATCGTCCTACGAGCTTTTGCTCGGCATCTTTTGAAGATGATAATATTTTCCAAAGTAGGACAGTGTTTGAAGCGATTCAGTGCCGATTTTCTTTCCCTGATCACCATTCTACAGTCATCGTTCCACCAGGGGACTGGGGGTTTGTGGTGTTGGATATTACAGTGAGGAATGCTGGAATCTGCTGCAGCAATGATTGAATGGACAAGGGTATCAAGGGCTGTGTCCTCATCGGCAAACGTTAAGTTTGGAAGGATGTACGAGTCTCGAAATTTGGTCCAATCTGCTTTGGATAGATTAAAAGTTTTTCTAGGCAATTTAGGTTGATGCCAGCCTATAGAGGAGATTCTGATTGGGAAGTGATCACTTCCGTGTAGATCTTCCATGATATCCCACTGTAGGGTAGTGAAAAGGTCAGGAGAACAGAGGGAAAGGTCTAAGGATGAAAAGGTTAAAGAAGCTAGGCATGCATGGGTATGGACTGGAGGATTTAGGAGGGAAATGTTGTTTGAGATTAGGAAGTCCTGAAGGATTAATCCTCTGCTATCTGTTCTAGAGGAACCCCACATTACATTATGGGAGTTAAAGTCTCCGCACATTATGAAGGGGGGAGGGAGTTTTGAAAGGATATTGTTGAGATCCTGTAGAGAAAATGGCGTGGAAGGAGGGATATAAACGTTGCAGATGGATACTTTCTTGACAAAGTGAGTGGAAATTGCTATGACTTCTACACCGGAATCAATTTGGATAGTGGAATAGTCTAGGGACTCGTGTACCAGAATAGCTACACCTCCTGAAGATCGCAGGGCTTGTTCCCTGTCTTTTCTTATAATGTTATAGTTCTTAAAACTAGGGCAGGAAGAATCGTTAAAATTTGTTTCTTGTAAAAGAATAATGGCAGGCTTATAACTTGAGGCGATTAACTTCAATTCTTCGAACTTTTTGTTGAAGCCATTAATATTCCATTGAATTATGGTTGGATTGAATGTGAATTTTAGGAGGTTAGATAAGCCTGGTGACACCTATAAAAGGAGTAAGTACTACCTTCTAATGTTAGGTCGTCGAGAAGTTGGTTTGCTCTCTTTTGACTTTGGTTTTGACGAGCAGTCTAGATCCATGTCCTCAGTGGAAGAGGATTTGTTAGAGGACTGGGATAGAGATCTCGGGTTTTTGTGAGCTGTTTTATTTGAGGGTATTTTTGGATGATGGGTGGGAAGGGAATTTGAGGGAGTTTGTGTAGTGGAGAGAGAAAGGGAAGAAGGAGGAGGAGGGAGGGTGGGCTTGGGGACGACGAGTGGGGGAGCTTTGGATGCAGTAGGAGGAGTGGGCGAGGGGAGATTGACAGGGAGGGAGGATGGAGGAATAGAGGGGGAGGAAGGAGGAAGGGGGTCACGAGGTGTAGTGAGTGGCGCCTTATCAAGTGCTTTAGAAGGGCACTGGTTAATGTTGATTTCACATTGCGTAGCAGTAGACACCATGGTTTTACTACGACTTACGACAGTTGCAAAACTGGAGGTACTGGAGGGGAAGGTGCTTTTGACCTTAGCCTTCGCGACAAAATAAGGGATTTTTTCCGATACTTTTATTCTCTGGATTTGGTATTCTTCTTTGAATACGATGCAACCTCTGTACCTAGGGGAATGATCGCCATTACAGTTGGGGCAAATTGGGGCAAGTGAGCACTGAGAACCATCATGTACGGCACCGCCACAGGAAGGGCATACTGGGGAAAATGAACAATCCGATGATATGTGACCGAATCTTTGGCACTGGAAACATCTCATAGGGTTAGGAACGTACTGTCTGACTCTTAATGATAGGTAGCCAGCCTTAATTCTGTCAGGTAAAGCAGGTTTTCTAAATGTTAATATTAAACTGCTGGTTGGAGAGATTGTACCTTCTTTTTTTGTGGTGATTCTTTTGACAGCCTCAACTCCATGCTGCTTCAAATTTTCCAGAATTTCCGACTCTTCGCAATTTAGGAGGTCAGTGCTCGAGATTACTCCTTTACAATAATTCAAGGATTTGTGCGGCTCAACCACAACATCAAATGTGTGCACTTTTTTGAGATCCAGTATACTCTTGGCCTGTTTAGCATTTGAAACAACTGCTAGTAACGTACCGTCTCTTAGTTTTTTAATAGATTCTATGTCACCTACATTTCCCAAAATGACTTTATGAATGATAAATGGTGAAACATTTTTTAGCGATCCTTCGCAGCTTTTAATTATAAAGTATTTGTCAAAATCAGAACATTTATTATTATTCTCTACTGGAGACGCAATCCGGGGTCTTTTCGACCCTGATAATAGGGGGTAAGATGAATTGTTAAAGGACATATAGTTCCCACGAGATTGGAAGAAAGGAGGTCGACTGCAACAGTGCTCCTTATTGCAGAAACCCTAAATACTCCAAAGGGACGGGAGGTACTTTGGAGGCCCCGTTTACAACAGCTGATACCCTCAGCTGCCATTCAGCCCTCACCACGGGTCGCGCTACAGTTTGGCTTAAGGGGAAATCAAACGATCAGGGACATTTACAGGACAATCACAACATGACTAGGGTACCTCGGGGACGTCAAACCCGTATTCAGAGGAAGAACCAGGACTTCCACTCTGAACCCCTGAGGGGTGTTCATTTTGAGCTAAATAGAAAATGAAAGAAACCGATAAATAAATGTAAAAAAAAAAAAATAAAAATCAAAGTTTTCAACAAAAATACTATAGAAAATATAATATATATATATATATATATATATATATATATATATATATATATATATATATATATATATATATATATATATATATATATATGATTTACTTACCACAAACTGTGCCAAGATCGAAAAAAAAAAAACACACTATTTGTTATTTAACGGTTTTTATTTATTACCATAAATATTATTACACCCATACACTGACTACGGTCGCTTATATTTTTGTTAGTATTCGGATCTTAAGATGGCTATGGTGGGGGATCTGTAGCGGAGATAGTAAAATTTTTCCCCCACTCAGTCATCCCTTCAACGTCACCACTTATAAAGGAAAAACAGTTTTAATCCACCCCTGGGTATCCCTTATCCAGTGCTTCTCTTGAGGATTAAATAGAACTATTTTTGTGATTTTACAACAATGGAAAAAATTGAATATCGAGCAGTGATCGAGTGATATTTTTGAAAAAGAAAACAAATGATGAGATGCAGCTCAGAGAAGTTTATGGCGACTCTGCTCCTTCGACCCATAACATATTCGACAGCTGAATTCAAACGTGGCCGTACAAACATTTTTGATGAAGATCGTCCAGGTCGTCCAAATGGCATCACCACTTCAGAAATGATTAATAAATTCCACGATATGGTGATATACGATGAGAGAGTGAAAGTGCGTGAGAATGCTGAGTCTGTGGGCATCTTAATTGAACGGGTGCAGAATATTTTAACTCATCTAGATATGAAAACACTTTCGCGATTGTTTACAATTGACAATAAATACACACGTGTGTTTCAACTTCAAAAAATGTTTAGCGGTGTTAAAGCGAAATCTGAATGATTTATAACTGTTGACGAAACAGTCCAAACAGTACGTTTTCCGAGGTGAATTTGCGCCAAAAAAAATTGTATTTTTACAGGGAATACAGAAGATAGAAAAACGCTGAACTAAGTGTATCGAACCGAAAGGTGATTAAGTTAAAAAATATAAAAAAATTTTCACGTATTTTTTTTTCTCTTGTTAAGGCCAGTTACCCATCCAATCCTCGTATATGAACATTTCTAAATCTTTTTTTCTACCAGTTAGATTTAAGACAACCGATAAATATAACTGAACCAGCTAAAAATATATTTTGATTTTCATCCAAAATATTTCTGGTTTCCCTTACAAAACCACTCTCAATCCGTCTCTGGATCTCACTTAATTACTGTCCGTCTTGGATGGCGGTGGAATTAATTTCTACAAAGTGGGAGAGGGCGAACGAGCAAGATAGAGATGGAGAAAACGAGACAGAAACAACTTCGTCAGACCTAGAGCAGGGCATTTCTCTATATATAATATTTAATATTGCATTATATTAAATTTTCCTCAGACTTGCCTCACTCTCCTTGTCTCAATCCTCGTTCGGCCTCTGGAGATTTGTCGTTTCTCGGCGGCGTCTTTTTTTTTCCCTTCCTCCCTGTTTTTCTTCTAAAATGATGAGGTTTTCCCGGATTAAGTTTATCGTTTATTATTTTTAGGTTTGCTCTTAAACAGATTAATTATTTATCGTGGATCTGTGGAATTATATCTGACGTTATATATTTTTCAATTTTGTTTCTTTAATAATAATCTTAAGTGGGGGGGGGGGGGGGGGGGGGGGTTATATGGTTATTGCATAGAAAAAGAAGATTTTTCGTGTATTAACTATTTTTGTTCAGTAATATTTAGTGGTCTTTCAGGCAATTTCATTCCCACGAACAAAAATTTCTACTCAATATCTGATTCAGTTAACTGATATTTGAAGGAAATTCATTTTAAATAAACAAAGATTTCTATTTAAATTTCCACTATATTTAAATCGTTATTGTTATTACAATTGTATCGACACACGGTTCCTTTTTCAAATTCAAACTATATTAAACTAACACTAAAAAAATTGTTATAACATACCAGGTGTGGCGGTTAATAATTGAGGTGGCGCTCATCTGGGGGCAAGGGTCGGTTCATAGTCTAAGCTCTTTCTTTCTACTTAAACCACTGAAACTACCTTACTGAAACTACCTTTCAAAACGCCATTGATGTCTAAACGATTTCGAGTTAGCGTCATATTTTATTTTTGGTGTGGTAAAAATGTCGAGTTTCGAGCCAAATGAAAAGCATTTGCGGCACGTACTGCTTTTCTTATTCAATCAAAAGAAAATCGCGAGTTAAAGTCGTCGTATACTTGTGCAAACTTACAGTGAGGATGTCAACGTAAGACGCTTGTAGGAGTTGATTTAGATGATTCAAAAGCGGTGATTTCGACTTGAAAGACAAAGAACACCCAGGTCACCTCAAAAAAATGGAAAATGCTGACTTGCAAGCATTGTAGGAAGAAGAGCATATGCAAACTCAACAACGAGTTGTTGTTGGTCGTCGAATCATTTGTGATCGTATAGATGCAGAAAACAAGAAAATGGGTACTACATAAGCTGAACGACAGACAGATGGAAAAGCGAAAAACGGTGTGCGTAGTTTTACTTCCTCGGTATGGAAGGAATGCTTTTTTGCATCAAATTGTGAGCCAAAAATGCAAAACGCAGGAAATCATGGGTTGACCCAGGACAGCCATCAACATCGATCGCAAGACGGAATCGCTTTGGAAAGTAGACAGTGCTGTGCATTTGGTGGGTTCAGAAAGGTGTCGTGTACCATAAGCTTCTGAAATCAGGTGAAACAGTTAAAACCGTTCACTACCGTCAACACATGATTTGAACCAGGCATTGATTAAAAAGCGACCAGAATTGACTATAAGGAAAAGTGATTTTGAAGCACGACAACGCCCCATCACACACAGCGACAGCAGTCAGAAACATCATTTCTGCATTTGGATGGAAGCTCTTGTCTATTCGCCGTATTCACCAGACTTGGTCCCTTCCGACCACTATTTGTTGTCATCGATGTCTAATGCACTTTCCATGAAACACTGCAATAATTACATGTCTAGAATTACATGAAAAATGTCTAGATGACTGGAGCGCTGGGTGACTTATTCTGACTATGCTGGGAGGGCATTCCTCATTGGGCATTGTTTACAATTTTCCCAAATTAAACGTGTTTTAAAAAAAATATATCAGAATTATTAACCGCCATTCCTGGTAAACAGCCCATCGACCTAAGAATACGACAAATTGATAGTGGGGGAATCCATTTCTTCAATATGTAGATACGCAATATAAATTTAATAAAAGTGAACCATTCAATCATATTTTTTTCTTTTATAAATTTCTAGGACACCTAAGAGGTTTGGGTTTTTAGATTTATTTTCATTATGAAACATTTTAAAATTATCGTTGAATGTGTGATTTTTCAGAATTAAGTAAATACATAATGAGAATTACGTTGCTCCTTAATATAATATTTTTTATGTTCACTGAGCCTAGAGAAAAATGCTGGACAAACAGGAAGGTCTTTTTTCCACTATGTTCAATGAACATAAAAGAAGTTAAATTAAGGAACGAAATTAAGGTTCGAAAAACCACTTACGGTTAAAAAATCACGCTGTCAACGATAACTTTAAAATGTTACATAATAGAAATAAATTTAAAAAAATCTTAAAGAGCCTAGAAATTAATAAATGAAAAAATATGGGTATTTTGCTCAATACCCATAAAGCAGATAGACTTGAATGTTTCACTCTTATATTTATATAGCGCATTTAGACATTGAAAAAATGGATTTCCCCACTATCAGCACTTATGGCATTATAGGGTCGAAAAACAGTTTAGGTAAACTACTTTTCTTATTGCTAGTTTAATATGGTTCGTATTTAAAAAGAAACACTGTGTTTCGAAGCAATTGTAATACATACAACTTTTAAATATAATGGAAATTTATAGTAAATAGTAAATATTAGTTTGTTTGTTTAAAATCCGATTTTATATTATAAATTGATGTTAAGGTTTTAGGTTAGGTTTATATCAGCTATCGATTAATATAGGTTAGGATCTCCAAGGATTAGCGATGTTTACCTTGTGGATCAAATGAATGACGTCCTTTAGGGTGACTCTGTCGAATGTCGACTTCAGAAATATGAAGTACATTCATGCATGCTTTAATTGTCGCATTGCAAAGGAGACATCTGTACGCGTTCTTATGTTTCTGATACGCTGGTCATTTTATAATGTTATACTGTTGTTGATATAGTCTGATACTGGTTAATATTTTTGTAGTTATTGTAGGGTTCTGTTAAGTAGGTTAATTCTAGGATAATCCCCTCAGACAGAGATAATTCTCTAATTCTCGTAGACTCACCGGATCCCACTAAATTCACTAATAATGGGTTATGACTGTTATATAAGTATCTCATTGAGGAAAACAAAATACATGTGGTTTTATTATCGTCGACAATATGTTTCAAGATTTAAGCTGGGTCCATAATTTTTTGATATGTTCCAATCTTCTTCATATGGTTAGAAATCATCAAATGCGTTACGCCTAATTGAGAGGCAAGATCCTGAACAGGCCTTAGTCGAAAACAATCCACGTACAGATTGTTTTCGACTAAGGCCCTCAATTGGTCGTTGTCAATATCCGATGGCTGACCACTATGCTCATCATCTTTAGGCTCTCCACGCCGTTACGAAATTAACCCACCATAGCGTAGTACGTAGCCAAACGCATCATTGATATAGCGAACTATTTTGGCAGCTTTTTAGACAAGTTTGAACTGAAACAAGAAAATTGTGTGAATTTGTCCTTTGCCCATGTTGAATTTAACGCTCTAAAAAATTGCCCAAACTTATTTAAGAAGAAAACTAATACCACAGTTGGATAGAGCGAAAAACGCGCTTTAAAATGATCCAAGTCAAACACAAATTTATTTGAAAATACAGCATTTAAATTATACAAAACCGCAATAACTTTCTTAATTAATCATTTTTCGAATACTCTTTCACACATATCCCGTGGTGTATTTTCAATGGAGGTGTGAATGTTTCGTTTAAGTCAAGAATTGTTCGGAGTCAGTTAGTAGCAAGAGCGTGATATTGTATAATCTTGGTGGCCAGTTGATCTTATTATTTCGCGAAATAATGCATCCAAGAAACATTCCTTGCAATAAATCTGTTGTCTGGCGAGATGTATGGGTTGTCGAAAGAAAACATTTTTTATATCCATGAACAGTAATATGATTTCCATCACCCTCTTCAAAGAAATAAGGTTCTATAACTCGTTCAGCCCGAAATCTATACCAACCATTGAACTTCAGATGATGAAAAGGTAACTCCTGAATCACTTGACTATTTTCATCGACTCAAACCCTGCAGTACGTTCACAAACCCATTAAACCAGAATTGCACTTCGTCGGAAAATAATATTTTTTTCATTGTTTCTTTGTTCTTCAAATTAAAAATCATCACTCGCAGTTATTAATGTACGTCATTTTAAAATTATGACACACTTATTGGACAATCCGTTATATGGCCTATCCTGATGAGAAACAAACTATACAAGCATTCATTTCAGATTTTTTCTCAAAAAATAACGCCCATAAATAATCTGACCCGGTAAAAATGAACAACATTAACGTTACAGTTACTATATTTTTTCAACTCCCGCTTTTGCAAAAAAAAAACGAAAAAGGAAACAGCTAGGCCCTGGTTTAGTTTATTTATCCCTTTTGGTTTTCCCGGATATGAATCATGGATGTCCAATATGTTCTGACATTCGTATAACAAGCAATTTTTGTTGATACTTTTTCTATTTATGATGATGATACTTTTCTGATTTCCGTGTGATCATTTTTGTCATCCTTCGGTGAAGATATGCGTACCCGATATCATATGATGTTTCCATATTTCAGCCATTGACAAAAACCAAAATGAAAGTACTCAAATGTATCGGTCTTATGTGGCGCAATTTGAAAATAGAAAAACTAATAAAACCAGTAGTTTCATTCACAAATAGCCCATTAAGAAGCCTACCTTTTAACTTAAATAATATTTTCAAAAACTTGACGAATTTGTCGATAAAATATTCAATAAAAAAAAATTCGGTAGACCTTACAAAAAAGCTTAGCAAATTATCTATACCAAAACACGCAAAAAGGGGTTGCTATCGTTCTTTGACGTTATCAATATATTCCAAATAAAGGCTGTCTACAATTAATAGATAATTTACTGATAAAAAATAACATCAATCCAATTATTACAAAATATATTTTAGAACTGTTTAACCTATGCATTAATGAAAATTATTTTCAATTTAGTAATGCATTTTACTCCAATCAGCCCTCTATTAGCAAAATGCAAAATGTCAAATTTGGAAAGTAATTAAAAGCGGATAAAACAAAAAAAATATACCGTCTTGGTTTAGACACGTAGATGACATTTTCGGCTATTATAAAGAAAACGATAGAGAAACAGAAGAAACATTAAAACATTAAAACATTTCCATCCAGAAATTAAATTTGCCCATGAAAAATTAAGAAATCGAACCATAAATTTTCTAGATCTTTAGAGACAAAAAAAAATAATAGATTAGAATTCAATATCTACAGAACGCCCTCATACGCAGATATAATAATTACAAAACAATGAATCCAATTACACATAAATATGCTGTATATAATAAATCTATGATCCACCGAGCATTCACAATTCCATTATCCGAAAAGAATCCAAAAATAAAACTTTAAAAAATTAAAGTTATAGCACAAAGTAACGGCTTCAATTAAAAAGAAATTAGTTATTTAATAAATAAAAAACAGAAAGAATTAATCCATCAAATATACCCAACAATTAAACAACCAAATAACAAAAAAATATTGTAAGATAGCATATTTCGGTCCAATTTCAGAATAAACAGCTCTCTCTTAAGAAAAAAATTGCTTATAGTGTTTAAAACCCCTCAGTAAACCAGTAAAATACTTTGTAACACCAAAAATGAAACACCACAAAAAATATAGAGTGTATGTGTTAAATTACAACGAATGCAGTAGCTACTATGTGGGGCAAACAGGTCGAAGTTTTCAAACCAGATTCAAAGAACACCAATCTGCGCACCTACTAAAAGGTAATGAGATAACAAATTTGAAAATTTTATATACAGTTTTATATACAGCAACAACTAAACATTTTAGAGGCAATAGAAACTTCTTGTTTATATCAAAGTAAAAAAATTGTTTTATTCAATTTAAAAATGAACTATCACAAAGTAACGGATAAATCAATCAATTATTTTGTTCAATTGAAAATCTAATCGAGAAATGACCAAAACATTGAGAAAATGAAAGAAAATGTGATGGAAGATAATTTAATCTTAATGGAGATAACTTAGGATCTGGATATGAAGCGCGTCGCGGTTTACAAAACTCTCAATTTTTCAAACACTTCAATCAAATAGGTATTATTCCTAAACAAATTTGCCTCTTTATTATGATGTTCATCAAGAAAAATTGAAAAATAAAGTTCATCTTTGAGTTTTGAACACCCTTTGAACCAATTTTGTGATTATAATTGAGGAAGTGAGATATATATATATATAATCAGCTTCCATATTCATACAGCTTTCTAACTTTAAAAGGATTCTTTTGTATATAAAAGGTGTACAAATAAGTTTGACATAACCGCCGTTTGACATAAGATGACCCACCAGAAGTTGGTGATATGTTGAAATTATCAGATATAAAATGTAATATCGTCAGTTTGGTCATCTGGTAACAACATAACCTTAAACTATTAGTAACTCCGTGTCACCATCACATATTTTTTTATGTTTCACGCCGAATAAGCGTCATTTGCGGGAACTATTAATTTACTTATTTACTTCTTTAATTTGGAGAAATTCGCAGCTGAGTGGCATCGATTGCTTGTAGTAGCATATGGTGTGGCAGCTTTAAGTGAGATAAGTTGTAGTGAGTGGTTTTAAAAGTTTAAAAACGGTGAGTTTGACGTGGAAGACAAAGAACGCAATGGAAGGCCGAAAGTGTACGAAGACACGGAATTGAAAGTATTATTGGATTATAGGAGGAAGATTCGTCCCAAACGCAAAAATAACTTACTACCCACTTACATAAGAAGTGACTCAACAAGCCGTCACTCGCATGGTTTAAAATCGTTGGGTATGATTCAAAAACAAGGAAATTAGGTCCCATATAAATTGAAGCCGAGAGATGTTGAACGCCAATTTTGCATGATTTTGATGATTTTGCATGCTATGTCGAGTTTCTCAAATGTCTGTTGCCACATTTAACGCGCCGTTCCACTTCCTGGACGGTGCGCCCTTCCACTGAAACCCTCTGCCCAAGATATGTATATATATATATATATATATATATATATATATATATATATATATATATATATATATATATATATATATATATATATATATATATATATATATATATATAATCCACAACTTCCAAATCCATTCCGGGTTGATAACCTTAAAGTATTAGCGACTCCGTATCAGCATCACATAATTTTTTCCGTGCAAAAATGTCAAGTTTTGTGCCCAATAAGCGTCATTTGCGGAAACTTTTGATTTGCTTCTTTAATTTGAAGAAATCTGTAGCTGATTGCTTATAGAAGCATATGGTGAAGCTGCTTTAAGTGATAGAAGTTGCCGTGAGTAGTTTGAAAAGTTTAAAAAAGGTGAGTTTGACGTGGAAGTCGAAGAACGCTGTGGAAGGCTGAAAGTGTACGAAGATACGGAATTGGAAGTATTACTGGAGGAAGACTTGTTCCAAACGCAAAAAGAACTTGTACTTACATCAGAAGTGACTAAACAAGCAATTTCACATCATTTAAAATCGTTTGGAATGATTCAAAAACAAGGAACTTGGGTTCCATATGAACTGAAGCCGAGAGACGTGGAAAATTGTGGAGATGCTTCAACATCGACAGTCGAATCGAATATTCATGGAAAAACCCATGCTGTGTATTTGGTGGGATCAGCTTGGTGTTGTGTATTATGAGTTGCTCAAACCGAGCGAAACCATTACTGGAGCTCTTTACCGAACACAATATATAAGATTGTGACGAGCACTCAAGGAAAAACGCGCCCACTACTACTCCAGACACGACAAAATTATTCTCCTACATGATAATGCCCGTCCGCATCTTGCGGCGCCGGTCAAAATCTATTTGGAAACACTTCATTGGGAAGTTCTATCCCACTCTCCGTATTCACTAGACATTACCCCTTCCGATTATCACTTGTTCCGGTTAACGGCACATAGTCTGTCTGAGCAGCGCTTTACATCATATGAAGGTACCAAAAATTGGGTCGATTCGTGGATAGTTTCAAGATATGAAGAGTTCTTCCGACATGGTATCCGAAGTGATGGACAATACTTTGAATACCGTAGTGTACGGTTCTTTCACAATAAATTCCTAATTTTTGATAGAATTTAAAATTTAATTAAATTTAGAATTCAAAATCTAAAATTTAGGCCGCAACATAATCCCTAAATATAGAAATAAGAAAATCTGGATCAAAACACCGCCCAAAAGCAATTAAGCCATAAAAATACGGTAACAAAAGTTATTATCGAATATATTGCCTACGCCTATGGATGCTCGACTCCCCCACCTCTAATGCTGTTTCCGGAATCTTGCGGGCGGCCCTCTCACGCAAAAGACGTTTCTCTCCTTCCAGGAATCGTATCGATCGTCAACGAAAATCCTGAACTCGACCGTGGCCAGTCCCGGCCCGCTTGTGGATTACACTGTCTGGAAAATTGAGGAACTGTACGTAGTCGCCGCGAAATTTTCACTCGATTTCACCCGGTAAAAAAAAGAAAAGGGCGACGACTACAGAGTCGTTTCTGGATTTTTAGCATCCAAAAATTTGGTTGGCATAAGTACGCACAAATATATGCATATGCAAATTTTCTTGAATTTGTGTTGTAATATGTGTAAATTGTTTATCGATATTTGTTGTCGTTATGAGATGTATCTATATTAATTTGAAAACCATTGTATCCTTGAAGAGTTCCCAATTTACCTTACTTAGGAATTTTTAACAGGTCTAAGCTAAGTTCATACACATGTTAGGTCTTTAATGTAAACTTTCTAACACCTGATGCCAGGCAACTCGCTGCCTAGCACTAAATACAATAACATTTGCTTATTACCTTTAAGGCAAATATATAGAAAATTAAAAAAACAAATATATATTTGGATTTGTTTTCTTTAGTACTTATCATTCTTTAGTTTTTTTCATCCTCTTATTCTAATTCCCACTAGTAGTAGTAGTTTCAAGAGATGAATACAAATAATAAATCGTACTAAACCATATTTTTCTTGTTTCTATTTATCGAAATTATTTTCTATTATCGAAACGAATTGTGTTTCAACCTTTCATTACCTTCTTCCTCATCAATTCCTCAAACTTTACCACTCTCTCGGTTCAAATCTCGCGTTCAGCATATTCCCAAAGCCTTTTTCAAAATCTGTAACTAATTAAATCAAATTCAATAATTGGAACGAGAACGGATCCTGTTTTGATTTTTTCTCTCACCAGACTGACTGACGAATTCCAACCCCTCAGTCCCGGCTTTTGTCGATGATGTTATTTTTCCTAATTAACTTGAATATTATAGAGTCGAGGCGGCATTGTTTCCGTGGGATTTTTCACGTATATCTCGTTTTTTTTTAAGTACGCGAAACAATAGAGCTATTCAACGAGGACGTTGAGCAAGTGTGTATATGAAAAAAAGTTTTTTTTAATCCATATAAATACTGGATGGATGGATTTAGAAGAGGATTTTGTTTCTGTATCAAAACTAGATAATTTATTTCGGTTCAGATGCGATTATTCTGTTTTGATGATATTAATCTCAGAATATAGGATCTGTTCAAATATTTTTGTTTTTTAAATTTCGTTAGCCCCAAAATTAATGGTCACCTAGAATTAAACGTGACGGTTATGGTATCTACATTAAACTTTCGGGGTTTCAATTTTTAATGATTTGTTAGAGAGGTTTGTTTTAGTATTTATTAGACATAGCTGTTTTTGCTATAATTGGGTTTGTACAGGTTTTAGTGACTCATGCTGTATTAAAACTAGTTTCTTGATATGTCTTGTATATAAACTTGACATAAAGATTATTATTACGTATTTAGCCTAAAAGCATTCGCACTCCTCCTAAGGGGAACACTGACTTAACCCAGATATCTTAGATATCAAAATGATAAAGCTCTGTGAGGGCCCTTTTCCTCGTATCGAGCTGGAAGGTGACGCTTGAATTATTCGATGTTCTTGAGTTGATCAAGAACTGTTCTCGCTCTTTCCAGTAGTGCTGTTTTCTGCATGGGCTGGAAAGAAGCTCGTTGAGACCCAATGCTTTTATATTCTTCAGCAGGCTCTTTGGAATAACACCCATTGTTGACATTATTATGGGAACTATTTCTACACTTCTCCTGCCCTATTGTTTCTTTACTTGCTCTTGAAGTTCCTGTTATTTCTGAATGTTTTCTTTTTGCCTCTTTAATACACTATTGTTATTAGAAACGATCACATCTACAAATACAGCGCATTTAGATAGTTTATTCACCGTAATAATCTTGGGCTTGTTGTTATCCAGTCTTTGCTCAGTGAGCACAGTCCGGTCCTAATAGATCTAGTGATTATTGCTTTTGCGAGCAGGCTCGGGATTGTAGTTGTAATATGGAACTCTCTCTTTTGACAGCTGCAGCTTTACTGCAAGTGCCTGCTGCAGAATCTTTGCCACTGCATCGTGTCTATCTTTATAATCGATAACCGCAAACATCGTTCAGCCTCCACTGTTGTATTGAATGGTTTCGGAGGTGTCTTCGAATCCCTCTCTCTCTCGAATGTAGATCTCTCCGTTATCTTCTTGAGTTAGTATCTCGGCTTTTTTATGTCTGATTGTCATTGTATTGGTGTTTTTATTTCTACTTAGATTGTTTAGCACATTGTAAAATAGCTTTTGGTTCCTTCTGCTATCTCTTTCCATTTCTTTAATTAGTTTGTCCACTTTTTTACATTTTTCTTTATATGTCTCGTGCGATCTTTTTGATTTATTGGCTAACATTTCTTTATATTTTTTCCTTCTTTATTTTAACTTCCTTTTAGTCCACCATGGTGTGTTTGGTATTTTTTCGTTCTATGTACAATGCATATTTTTTGGTCTTAATATATAGGCTGAATATATTCTATTTGCATTCTAGACTCTTATCTTTGTAATTTTCTTCAAGGATTCACGTTAACCGCAGTGTCTAAGGCGTCAGCCTGACGATATGCCAGTTAGCGTGGAGCGGGTTCGATTCCCGTACTCGGTATGGACTTTTTCTAAATGATTGTGAATGTTCCTAAGTAAGAGTGTAAAATCTGACAATGAATCATCCCTCAGTCATGCCAGTTCGAGACTTGGTAAGGCCGGATGCCTTCTGAGAGGTTTTCTACGTTAGTCACTCGCCAGTCGACAGGCTTCTCGATGGTTAAGCACAAAACCAAGGGTTGAAAGACCGGTTGACCGGTGTTTTCGGTAGTCGATGACCGTGGTCGGAACCCACGTTAAGTTGTAGGTCCATTCGCTAAATAGCCTTCTCAGTTTCTGATGCATATCTAACCCTAAAGCTTTACTTTCTTTTCTTCTAATTTGACTTCTTCTTTTTTATTGACTTCTTCTTTATATTTTTCAGTTATAATTTTATTTTTCTTTTGTAAGTTTTATTTTTCTATATTTTCGTAACAGTCTGTATTTTCGTCAGATAATTGTCGCAGTCTATTTCGATACCTCTCTTTACTCGTGCATCCATAACTGTCATTATATTATAATTTTTTATCAGTACACTAGTCTATTACAGATTTCCCGCTTCTGCGCCTCACTTCCTTTATAAACTTGAGCATATCTTTGTGTTCGAACAATGTATTTGTTAAGTCGTACCTGTCTCTATGTTCACATCATTTCCAGCTTTTTCATCTTCTAATCTCTACAAGGCAATTACGCTATTAAACACAGCAATGAAAATATATGAAATAATGTTTGAACAGAAATTTAGAAAACTAATCAACCCAACATAAACCAATCACAAAATTGATTCAGGAAAGGCAGAAGAGCAGAAGACCACATAATTACAATAAAAAAATACTTGTAAAAAAAGAGTAGAAAAAGAGAAGTATGCTCAACATTTCTGGATATGGAGAAACTTTTTGACAGAGTATCAAGAAATAAACTAGGGGAACATCTAGACAAAAAAAAAGTGAATACAAAACTTATCAGAGCAATTAAAAACTTGTACAGAAATATATCGAACACTGTGACTAGAATTTGTTTTAAATAAAATAAATACTTAACTGTTTCATTCGTTCATAGATAGATACTTGTCTTTTGAAAATGTTAATGGATTTTGGGCTGGATGAGCAAAATACCTCGCAAGTATAAGCGAAAACCAGGTGTGGTGCCGCACCACATCAGCTTGACAGAAGATAGTTTAGCACTTGCGTTCGACGAACTGGATAAAAACCTGTATGTCTTCGATTTAAAGTTGTATACTTAGAAGAATAAATCAAAAATTCTATCTACACACCTACTTATCTGATCTAATTGTATTTTTTTGTCACTTCTAGGAAAATACCCTGTCCTTGGTTTTGAAAATGAAAAAAGACTCATAGCTCATATATTAAAGCTCGGAGACGCAGGATTCCCTCCTGAAAGAAGTACAATTCGCCAATTAGCTTACCAGTTTGCCAACATGATGGGGTTAAAGCACAACTTTAACAATGAAAGCAAAACGGCTGGATCACAATGGTTAAAAAGGTTTCTTGAAAGAAATTCGGAAATAGTTTTAAGACAATCGGAGGTTTTATCAATCGAAAGAGCGAAGGGTCTCAACAGAAAGTTCTGATTATCAAGGGAGTAAATAAAAAACCAGAATTTGAAGAGGGACTTCCGCCTTGTTCGGAAGTTTACATGCCAAAGAAATCCGCATACATTTTCTCATACCATTTTTATAAATGGCTGATTAAAAATTTTATTCCACGCAAGCCGCCAGGAAGGGTATTACTGATTTTAGATGGGCTTTCATCGCAGTCAAGTGCTGTCAATATGCTAGAATCACACGCCACCTAAGCCTTATGAATCTTTCTCAAGACTGTTTAGCCCTAGGAGATAGCGATATTGAAAATGACATCTTTGATGGTTCTGAGCTATCGTTGCCATCGCTGATATCTTTAAATGAATCACAGAACCAAAATCTTAAAAAAGAGACACCATCTAAATTTTTACATCAATCATCTCCTATACAAAAAATACTGTTGAGCATGTCTAAAAGGGCTAAACAATCTGCAGAAATTTTAAACTCCAACGATAAAATTGTCCAGAAGAGGAATAAAGAAGAGAAAATAAAAAAAAACAAACAAAATAACGGAAACTAAAATTAGGACAGCGAAAAAAAAAAGATTTTAAGAGAGTAAAAACAAACCAGCTGGTAGCAAGAAAAGCACTGTGAAGAAAAGAGGGCAACCGCAAAAAAAGAAAAAGGCCCAAAACAAATATCGATATTACTGAATCCGATAACAAAAAATTGATTGAACTGAACAAAGGAAGCGCTTTAAATTTATAGTTCTGACGGCGAAAATGAAGAAAATGTTATAAGTTTAAAAACATCTAAAGGAAAAGCCACCGATGGACTACCAATCAAACGGAAAAAAGACAAAAAAGTGAAAAACGATAATTCAAAAATAGAAAATATGAATAAAAAAGTTTCAGTTGCTAATTATTGCGTAGAATGTTTTGAGAATTACAATTTTACTAAATCGAAATCAGATTGGATTCAGTGTGAGATGTGTCGAATGTAAATGCATGAAACTTGTACAACATTCAAAAACCATTGTATGCGATGTGGAACCCTGGCTTCTGGTGATAATTAATGCTAATGACAAAGTTGATTGCCATATTGTTCTATCTTTAAGATAAATAATAATATTTTACTAATAACTTACCTAACTTAAAGTTTGCATAAATTTGTTTCTATCTAAAAAACCATAGTGAGACGTTTATCTCCGCACGAGGCAAGTATCCCCCGAAGCATTTTTAACGTTAGGCTACTATCCGCCACAGTAGGCAACTATCACTTTTTTGAGAGATCAAATAAAACAGAATTTACTCAAAACCAATATTAATTATGTTTACAAAAATAGGCTACTATACAAGATCAAAGACCTATGTTTTGATATACATGTTTCATTATTCTTTGTAAGTACTTATTTTTTAATAATAGAGCTCTTTTGCAGAGTGGGGTATCATCTATCCGGCTTTTATCCTAAATAGTAAATATATATTAAAGGATTTTCGAGCAGAAAAGAAATAACAAACCAAACACAAAAATAAATGTATGTAAGGCTCTATATAGACCAATTCGTTTATATGGACGTGAAATACTGAGTCTCTCTAAATAAGAAAAAGAAACGTTACAAGCAATGGAGATCAAAATACCTTAGAGGAGCGTGAGGAATGACGAACAAGAAGAAGAATAAGAAGAACTTAGGAAGATATGGTCGCATAAGCTACAGAGGCCATTTAATGGCCCTATCTTGAGAGTTGTAAAAATATCAAATAAGCATCAGATTTGAATAAATATGAAAGTATGCAAAAAGTGTGGAAGTGCATGAAAGTGTGCAAACATAGAAGTTTGCGAATTTAACAGAATATTTGAAGACACAGTGTCACAGATAAAAAGAAATACAAGAGATAGAAAAGAAAACAAGTGAGTAAATATAGTAAATGAAGAGAAAAGTATAATTTCAAGTGTGTATAAATAAAAAGTGTAACATATTTACGAGGATTAAGAAAAATCAGAAATGGGACAATAAAAGAAGATCTAAATCTTCTACTGTTCAATATGGCCACCTTAGGCGCGGATGATGGCATCAAGTGGAGCTTGTGGAGAATTGTTGCCATTCCCGACGAAGAGCTGACTTCAATGTGATGAAAGTCTCATTTTTTTTGTTGACACCATAGTCTCCAAGTCTGGTGAATATGGAGGCCATTGTTGCGAAGAAATAAACTGTGGAACGTGATTTTGTAAAAACTATTGTGTCAAATTAGCTTTATGGGATGGTGCAGAGTCCTGTAAAATTATCCAACGGTTGAAACCACATTATTTGTATGTCCAAAAGATCAAGGCATCGTTTAACACCTTTTTTTTGGTACACTTGCTGGTTCACTTTAATGCCCTGGTCGATGAAAATGAACGGAGAGCGATCATTTGCAGTTACAGCGGCCCAAACCATTACAGAAGCAGGCGCTTGTTTAAGCATAGCAACTCAGTTGTTCAAACTGTCGCTAGACTTGCCCTTCAACAACATACAATCGTTTGGTTTGTTTACGCATTGCTGAACAGCGAAATTTTTCTTATCAGATAATACACAATTTTCAAGTTCGTCACTTGCGTGCCTGCTTTTCAATACCTTTGATCGTTGAAATATCGTTGCCTTTTATGTCGGTTTAAATCTTGCACTTTTTGTATCTTGTAAGGCTTCAACTTAAGTTGATACTTCATCATGCAGCATACGATTGAATCGAACACGTTCAGCGGTTTTACCAATTTTGCTGCACTCTGAAATGGATTTCTTCCAATTCGTCGGCTTACCTTTCGAACCATTTCTGAACATCGTTGCGGATTTTTTACGACTACCTCCATGGCGTTTTGCGATACTACCAGTATTATTGTAATGCTTAATGGTTCGATACAAACATTTTATTAACACGTAAATGCTGTAGCTCACGAACAATAGCAGGTTGCGATTTTCCTGCCAAATACAAAACAATCAAATTATTAGGTTTGAATTCCATTTAGAATATTTCTTTTCAATTTCGACATAGAACGATATGCTTTCGTACACTTTTAAACAATATTATGAGTTAAAGTCCGTGAAATTTTGAGAGCGCTGTGATCAGCTGTTCGGTAGGTACAGCAGCGTGAAGTTGGTAAGACTTAAAGTAACGGACCTTGTATATAATAAAATTATAAATTATAATCTACGTTTTTATTTTCAGAAATGATCTTAGTAATGTTAAAAATAATAAAATTCCTTATTATGGTTCGGCATATTTACAATTTCACGTTAGCAGCAAACTCAGAAAATACAATGATCTTTTAATACAGAACCTGCACGCTGCAGAAATAACAACACTAGCTTATCCATATATACGATAATTCGAAAATAAACATCGTTTAAGCGAATTTTATACCAATAAAGCTATTAAATCTGTTCGGAACGATCGCATTTAACAATATATATAAAAACGTAAAAACAAACAGGCATTAAATAAACTCCCACGGTCGGAATTAAAATAAAGCGGGAAACGCGGAACGAGCGTCAGACAGCGGCGACAAATTAGCCACCGACCGGCGAACCAATAAAATTCCATTATTTTAAAACAATATACGAAATAGCGGGAAATTATTAATGAGGGTGTGGGGTGGGGGTGGCACCTGTGGCGGCCGATAGGGCTGCCGGATTCGGGAACGGGTTAATCGGCTTTCCGACGGAGTGAGAACGGTCAGTGTGAAGTAGAATAGTATTTAAATTGATATATTTTATGTTATTTTTTTTTGACAACTAATTTAGAAGATATTTGACAGATATGTTTTTTCGCCCTGACATCAGCGGAATTATTAGGTCTTCAATTTCATTCTCTGACTCTATATTTCATCGACTGTAGAACCTGTTCGAATCAGATTTAATTCCCGCCGTATGTTTACTTCAAAGTGCCATCTTTAAGCTTCGAGATGAAGTATCCATATAACCTGAAGTACCAGTCGAAGCACGATGTCGTTAGAAAAGTAACATTTGGTGCTGAATAAACTCAGAATATAACAAAATGTTTAATATTTATTCAAATTTATTGTATCGCCTTCAAATTAGGTCCCTTTCGAAATAATACACGTATGCCACCGAATAATCCAATTGTCAAAATATTTTTGAAACGCATTTTCCGGAATCGACTTCAGTTCTCGCCGCGAATTCTCTTTTATGTCTTTTATCGACGAAAACGAAGTGGTAATTTGAGTTTTGGAAAAAGAAAGAAGTCGGCTGGAGCCATATCAGGTGAATACGGTAGTTGTTCGATGGTATTTGTTGAGTTTTTGGCCAGAAATTCGTTCACAATCATAGCCTTGTGAGATGGTGCGTTATCGTGATGCAAAATCCAAGAGTTTTCCACAAATCTAACTTTTTTCGAGGAATTTGCTCTTTCCAATGCCGCATAACGCTCAGATAATATTTTTTATTTACCGTTTGACCTTCTGGCAAGAATGCTGAGTGCACAACACCGCAACAATCAAAGAAAACAGTCAACATTAAATTAACTTTTGATCGATTTTGACGCGTTTTTTTCGGTTTCGGCTCAGTTGAAAGGCGCCACTATGAAACTTGTTGACTGGTATGCATGTCAAACTCGTATACCGATGTGTCATCACCAGTTACAATGCGTTTTACGAATGTGGAGTTGGAATTCACTCGTTCTGCATGTCTTCAGCGACCTTTACGCGATTGAGTTTCTGAAGAAAATTCAGTTCTTTCGGCACTAGTAAAGCGGCAAAGCGTTTCATGCCCAAACAATCACTAAAAATGGTACGTATTGATTCGTGAGACAGAAAAATCAGCGGCTATATCTGTCTTTTAAATGCACTGTACCACTCAGATGCACATGTTTTTGATAAAGTCGATTCACCGTATGTCTTCTGCAACATTTTTAGTGACTCGGTACACGAAATTCCATTTGCAATGCAAAATTTAAGACAAATTCTTTGTTCGATATTTTTATCCATTGTAAAATCGAACACTGTAAACAAACTAAATGACAGATGTCATTCAATCTCCGCGTCAGTATAGAGGATAGTTGCATCAACTTAGCGATAAAAATAATTTCAATAATCCCTTTAAACGGGCTTTTCAAATGATCAATTCCTGGTACTTTTTTGACAGAATGTATGTAAGCAATTTTGACAATTCCGAATTTGAAATATTAATTGAGCAATGCGGGACGTTCGAGACCGTTAAAAAAGTGGAGGATGAAGAATTGGAAGCACTGATGGCAGAAAATTCTTGTCGTACGCTGCTAGAGCTCGCACAAGAAATCGGAGTATCACTGCAAACCATTTCTAATCGTTTACACAAGCTAAGGAAATTCAAAAGACGAGTCGTTGGGTCACCTATGAACACACATCTGGAAATAAGAGTAGACGCTTTAATGTTGTTGTGTCGTTGCTCTTCTGATTCAAGAAAAAGAACCACCTGCACCAGATTGTGCCCTGTGACGAAAAGCGGATATTCTACGATAATCCAAATATGACAAAAATCATGAGTTAATCCCGTTCGGTCTGATGACTAGTACCCTTGATACCAAGTTGATACCAGTACCCTAAATCCATGTTCAACCCGTCACTACTGATGGCTTTTAGCAGAAACTATTCGTATCAGTGATGCTTTGGAGAGAAAAAAGCCTCATATTGGCAAGGGAAGAAGGGAAGTCATTTTGTTTCAGAACAACGCAGGGTCACATACAAAAAGGCTCTGGAAACGATCATCGAGTTGGCCTGAAAGATTTTATCACACCGGACATATTATTCATCTCTTTCGATCTTTAAAAAGTGACCACCGACCACTCTATTCTAGATTTCATTTCAAATAGAAAGTATCATCCAAAAAACCCATTCACAAGAAGCTACAAGTCCAACATCATTATGAAAGTCAAGAAAAGATTCGCGAAAAACTGGAAGTCATTGCACTGCCTAATGACACATCTTCTGAGTCTTGGAATAAGATACGAGCCATTATTAATGACTCCAGAGATGAAACAAACACAATACAGGTACATACAATACAATACAGGTACTTCAGAAATATCAACATTGGATGGAGCAACTCTTGCAAATTGTCGAAATTTATTATTCAAATCAGTGTTCTGTGCGCCAAACTTGCGAATTATCGACACATTCCGAACGTATTTAACGCTGTTCGATATTAAAACAAAAACAAGACAAAAAGCTGAGCATTCCGAATGAGCAGCTGCTGCTGGTAGTGTTGATGAAGATCGACATTTATTACTTCGCCGAGGTTTGCAGGAAGTTGGGCTTTGTTGTTCCACTACGTGAAACATTTTGCAAGATCTAGCTTCTCTAAGAATTCATGCCTCAAGACCCTCATTTACATCGTACGTTCAGTGAATGGACTCAAAATTAATTGCAAGTTGACCTAGAATTTAATCGCAAAATTTTGTTCAGCGACGAAACTCATTTTTGGTTAGACAGTTAAGTTAATAAACAAAATTGTCGCGTTTGTAAAATGATCCAACAATTACCGTTGTATCCAAAAAAAATACACCGTATGGTGTACACCAGTGGCATCATTGCGCTGTATTTCTTTAAAAATTAGGCTGGAAAGCACATTACTGTTAATAGGGATCTTTACAAAGTGATGATCAATGATTATTTGATTCCGTATTTGAATGGTATTAATCTGGAGGAAATGAGGTTCCAACAGAACGGCACCCAATGCCATACAGCCAACGCAACAATCGATTTATTGATAGAACAATCTGGAGAGAAAAGTATTTTGGGTAACTTGTTGGCCACCAAGGTCATTTGATTTAACACCTTTAGATTATTTTCTTTGGGGATATGTTAAATCTTTGGTCTATGCCGATAAACTAACAACTATTGACGCCTTGGAAGCCAACATAACTCGGAACAATTGCGGATATAAGACCCCAATGACTTGAAAAAGTGGTCGGAAATTAGATTGAGAGTATGAGCTTTGTCAGAAATTGCCGCAGCGAACATTTGTTCTAAATTGGTTTCAAACATTAATGCCATTGAATCTTATTTCACATAAAATAAAGAAAAGTAAACAAATCACCCTATATATCATTTATTCACAAAAAGAGAAATTAACGTGACTGTTCAAACTTCTGAGATGTTTTCTGTAGAAGGATTCTACAGAAGGATTCTCCGAGATTTAATTAAATTTGGATACAGAGACAAAGAAAAAAAGTCCGGATTTGAAGTAGGAAGAACATGCTCCAATGTCTTCCGTTCTAAAACAAAGAACCGAAAAAGGATTAAACAACAATCAAGAAATACATCTCGTGTTTATTGATCTCCAAAATGAGTATGGTGAAACTAACATTAACTGCACCGCAATAAACGCATTAAAAACATATACAATGGCTCAACATCAAGATTATTAATAACTTAACAGGAAATTTTCAATACTGAGGATGGTTGTGGCATTTTCTTATATTTTTACACTTATACTACGGCACACAACACTTATATTTTTCCCTAAAACATAAAGCGTTTCGTTACACTGTAACTTCTTCGGATGGATGAAAAAGAATGAAATTGTATTATTACAAATAGTAGGTATTAAGTAATTAAATAATTTTACATGTTTATTTTCTGGGAACTCCCCAGATTCCCAGAACCCCCACTCAGACTGTCTTTTTTTGATATATTTAATAGCGGAGAATGGTTGAAGTATATTTGGTCGTTAAGAAGGATATCTGTGTATTTGTGACGGTTTATTTTCAAACATTCTAGTATATTCAGTTTGGTATAGTGCGGTTAAAGATGACCGAATGGCTGCAATAAACTGTTAACAACCCTTTTCATAACGTAAATTTAAATTAAAAACAATATTTATTTATTTTTTAATTTTATTGTACTAATAAATTTAAAATACACAAACCAATAAACAATGTTTTAGTCATACATAATAATAATAATAAAAATAATAATAATAATAAGGGTTTTGTTATTGGTATCCAGGATAAAGTCATCAAAACCGATAATTACAAGAAATATATCCTTAAAGAAAACACTGAAGATGTATGTCGAAAGTGTGGCAAAATAAAGGAGACTGTTGAGCACATAATTGGTGGATGTCCTACTTTAGCAGACAAGGCTTATTTAGGAAAGCATAATCAGCTTGCTAAAATAATCCACCAAAAACTGGCACTTAATTCTGGTCTTTTTCCAACATCTACTCCGCCGTATTAAATACAATCAACAATTATTGATATTGCCATACAACTGTCCCATAATATACATAAAAGGGAGGTGGAAAAGGTTTCTAAGTATGAGAATCTTTCTTATGAATTGAAGAACATATGGCAACTTGAAAGAGTGAACATCGAACCTTTATTAAGACATAGTCTTAATAAATAAAAAAGAAAAGCGGGGAGCAGTTGATTGATATTTATGGTTTCCAGCACTTTGAGCTGAGAGAGTGACACCAAGTCGATGATGATAATAACAATAAAGATATCGTTCAAGAATGGAAACAACAGACAATACATGGGAGATATCCTAAATCACTTGAGGATGACTCCATTGACAAACATTTTTCTCTAATGTGGATTACCGATGGAATACTAAATCCAGAAACAGAAGGCTTCGCGACAGCTATTTAAGATAAGACATATACTACACGTGGATGTTGTCAACAAGTGCAGGAAGTGTGGGAGAAACAACTGAACATCTTATTGGGGGATGTCCGGTCCTTGCCTCTAATGCTTACCTAGGCAAACATAATCAGCTGGCGAAAATTATACACCAGCAAATCGCTTTAAAGCATTCGCTATTTGATAAGGTACCTCCAATATAATACAAGTAAACGCCTTCCCCCGTACTTGAGTCAGCCGATACCATTCTTTACTGGGATAGGCCGGATATTGTTCTAATTAGCAAAAAACAGAGGAGAGATTTCATAATTAACATTGCGATTTTACTCTCTCACAACATCAGAAAAACTGAAATGGAAAAGGTCACGAAGTATGAAAATATTGCATTTAATCTGAAAAATCAATGGAAACTCCAGAAAGTGGAGGTGCTACCTTTTGCTATATCCGCCGAAGGCCTAGTAAGCAAAACCTTTTCCAAAAACCTCGATTACCACAGTAGGACAACGAGCAATTCTCTTACAAACTTGCCACATTGTTTTTAAGGTACTAAGCATGGGAGGAGCTGAACTACTTTCGGTACTAAGAATGGGAGGAGCTGAACTGCTTTCTTATCTTGGCATTGTAAACTCGACCAGCCTAGACTGAGATGATCGATGAATCATGTTTGAGATAATAATAATAATAATAATTATTATAATAATAATAAATCATTATTGAAAAAATATGGTCTGTTGGACGTAGAGATACCTTATTATAAGTGGAAACCAGAACAGGTGTATATAAGTGAAACTGTAAACATTTTGTGGGATACGGCAATGATTACTGATCTGACGGTGGATGCTAATCGGCCCGATATTATTATAATCGACACAAAGGCTCGCAAAGGACTTATTATCGATGTGGCGGTACCGTTGGACCACAATTTGACCAAGACCATTGCCGAGAAAAAACGAAAATATCAACCGTTAGCTGTAGAACTAACAGACATGTACAAACTCAGAGATGTCGACATTATACCAGTAGTAATATCTACAAATGGGCTGATAACAAACGACTGGAAAATCGCCAAAGACAAGCTTGAATTACATGATAGACATATGGCAGTCATGCAAAAGGCTGCTTTACTGGGTACAGCAAATATAGTCAGAAAATTCTTAAGCTTGCATTGAGCCTCGGCTGAACCCTCTTGTTGAGTGCAAACATTGAGTCTTGGGTTACAAACTCCGGCTACCGTGGATATGAATAAAATATAAGATGAACATAATAATAATAAATCATAAAAATATTCAAAATCAAAATCATAAATTTGATCATAGCCTATTAAAGAAGAATTTTTCCACTTTGTACCAATAACGACTGACAAAACTCTTAAACAGCAAACTGAACGGTGGAAACCTAATTAAAGCGATCAATGGCTGGGCGGTGCCAACTCTGACATATTCTTTTGGCATTGTTAAATGGTCTGAAGCAGATCTTGATGAACTGGATAGATTGACACGAAGAACATTGACAAAGTTCCGATGTTTACATCCCAATTCGCCCACAAAAAGGCTATATATTCCAAGACAGTTGGGAGGCAGAGGGCTTGTGAATGTCAAGAATCTTTGTCTCAATCAGGAGAATAGGATGAGAGAGCGCTTCATTAGTTCACATAGCACACTAATGAAACTGGCTGTTAAGAAGGACCAGGGTTTCACCCCACTAAATCTAAATAAACAAAATCGTGTTGATAGTAGAACAGCACTGAAGGATATCGTTCAAGAATGGAAACAACAGACATTACATGGGAGATTTCCTAAATCACTTCAGGATGACTCAATTGACAAATATTTGTTTCTAAACTGGCTTACCGATGGACTATTATATCCAGAAACAGAAGGCTTCGCGACAGCTATTCAAGATAAGGTAGTAAGGACAAAAAATTATGAAAGACATATTCTACACATGGATGTTGTCGACAAGTGCAGGAAGTGCGGTGGTGTAGGAGAAACAATTGAACACCTTGTTGGAGGGTGTCCAGTCCTTGCCCCTAATGCTTACCTAGGCAGGCATAATCAGCTGGCGAAAATTATACACCAGCAAATCGCTTTAAAGCACTCGCTAATTGATAAGACGCCTCCACCATATTACAAGTACACGCCTTCCCCCGTACTTGAGTCAGCCGATACAATTCTTTACTGGGATAGACCAATTACAACAGATTGGACGGTTGACTATAATAGGCCGGATATTGTTCTAATTAACAAAAAGCAGAGGAGAGCTTTCATAATTGACATTGCGATACCACTCTCTCATAACATCAGAAAAACTGAAATGGAAAAGGTCACGAAGTACGAAAATCTTGCAATTGATCTGAAAAATCAATGGAAACTCCAGAAAGTGGAGGTGTTACCTTTTGTTATATCCGCCGAAGGCCTAGTAAGCAAAACCTTTTCCAAAAATCTGGAAATTCTTGGTGTTTCAAAATCGATTACCACAGTAGGACAACGAGCAGTTCTTTTACAAACTTGCCACATTGTTCGTAAGGTACTAAGCTGAATGGGAGGAGCTGAACTGCTTTCTCATTCTGGCATTGTAAATCCGACCAGCCTAGGCTGAGATGACTGATGAATCATGTTTGTGATAATAATAATAATAATAATTTAATGATAAAATTGGAGATATTTGGCATATGAAAAGAGTTACTGCTAAACCTTTTATAATATCCGTGAATGGCCTAGTACACAAACTATCACTGGTACACTTAAATGATCTTCAAATAGAATTCAATACCATAAATTGGATGCAGAAGGCAGTCATTCTCGGAACAACAGCAATTATCCGTCGTACCCTTTCGACTTGACACTTAGTCGTCTTGAGTAATACGACGACAAAAGGATGGACCCCAGAAATGTGGAAAAAAAATAATAAAAATTTAACAATATTTTATTTTTTCCAAAATTATTCAGAAATTAAACCACTCCAACTCTGGCGCCTTTGAAGAGACTGGGAATATTTTTTTTGAAATTTATTGGGGTAATTAACATTTTTCCAAAAGACAACAAAATATCTTGAACCGGACTATACCTTTATTTTCTATGTGTAAAATTTTAAAATCATTATTAAATGTATGCTTTTCTTTAATAAGATGTTCTGCGTATGTTGAGTCCATTTTATTATTTAGATAGCTGCGCTTGTGTTCTGCGATTCTAAGTTTAAATAATCTACCTGTTTGTATTATATAAATCGAGGAGACACTTTTCAAAAACAAAATTAGTAAATAATGTTTCCATTGGTACCGATATGTTGATAACATTTTGACATGCTTCACCGGTACTAAGGGACAGTTGAACGAAAAAAATATCATATTTACAGCCGAAATGGAGACCAGTTTATTGGAGAACAGTTTAATATACTTTTTGGACCTAAATATGTTTAAAAATTCGAATAAGCATTCGTTTTCGATTTTCCATAAACCTTCTCACACTGATATTACGATTCACAATACATCCAACCACCCACAACAACATAAACGGGCAGCTTACAATAGCATGATTCATTGTTTAATGAACATTTCTCTAAATCCAGACAAATGCAATACAGAATTTAAATTAATTAAGCAAATTGCGATTAACAACTGCTATCCAGTTTCATTTGTTTGCTAAAATAGTCTCTAAAAAATAGAAAAATAAAGCACTTTCGGAAGCCTACCCTAGCATTAAGAATAAAGGATTTGGATTTAAAACTCTTTCTTTTTATGGACATATATCTGAAAAACTTAAAAAATATCTCAACTACATTAATATAAATGTAGCCTTTAAAACCAACAATTTTTTAGGAAAAATTTTTAAAAACTCTAAACGAAAAACGGGGAAAGACAACAAATCAGGCGTTTACCAAACGAATTGTGGCTCGTGCAATAAATTTTATATAGGACAAATAGGTAGATCATTTAAACTCAGAATCGCAGAACACAAGCTCAGCTATCTAAATAATAAAATGGACCCAACATTAGACTTGGTCAAAAATAGACTATTTTTTTTTAATCGAAAATTAAAGTAGATCAATTAAACTCAGAATAGCAAAAAAAATATGCCGCTTTTTATTTATAAAGCATTTATCTTTGATATTATATACTTTTATATATGAACTCGCATTTTCAAGCTTCCCTCCCCAACTCCTAATTAATTAGTTAGTAATTAGAGATTTATGATCTTTTCTTTTATAAAATATGAATTATAAATAAACAGGCAATGATTTTTCTGTCTACTACATTAATACTATTCATTTCTAATTCATAATTCGATTTCTATATACATATAAGCTTAAAACTTCAGAGGTCACAACAGTGTTTAAAACAACTGAACAAAGTTCAAAAACAGTAAATCTGCATCTGCATCTGCATCTGCTATGCACTTTTCTCCAGGTTGGAGAAAACGAAGAGTGGATTCTACGAGTTAGTGTAGAAAGTTCTTCCTAGCCCACCGTATTCTCCTGATGTTGAACCATCAGATTACCAACTTTTTGGATATATGAAATATTTTCCTCGTGCAAAATGACTTCTTAGTGCGATACTATCAAAACTAGACTCTAGACTATTTTGCTTCAAAATCACCCTCATTTATAAAAAAAAAGGTAATACAAAGTTTGTCAGAGATATTGGAAGATTGTATAAAAGAAAAAGACAGATTAAAACTGTATTAACTCCTAAATAACATAAAATTTCGCACAATATCAAAAAAGCCATTACTTATGTACCTAACAATTTCAAAATATCAAAAGCAAATTTGTATATATTTTTATCTATTTTAAAAATCGCAGAGTACACTTGAGGTCGACCATCTTCCACAGCTGTAAACAAACTGGTGAACAGATGCCACCCAAAATCTACGTAACAATGCATTGATACCAACTCATAGTCAAAAAATGTCATACCTTTTACTCGAGATTCTTAAACAATTTAAGAGAAGGGAAAGTATTATTTAAAAGAAAATCAAACACATTCTCAATTCATTACGTTTTTTTTTACCTAGCCTCAACCCAGATACTTTTTTTATTTGAACGGCATAAACATATTTATGAACACTTTGAATATTTACTCCCCCACCCCAACTTCATATTTCCCGACGTATGGACGTCACAGACGCCGCCCCACTTCAACCCCCCCCCCCCCCCCCCCCCTCGGTCGAACTTATATCGAACGTAGAAATTATATTTATTCGAATTCTTATTTCCTGTTGCGAAGTATGCGAACTATTTTCGTTTTATTGTCCGTGGAACCGGGAGACCAATACTTTTTGCGCGAAGCACAGACTCCAGACCCTAACGTTATAAAAGTTAATATAACTTAGTTTTCCAATAAAAATTCCCCGGGAAATATAGGAATTGTATCGAATATAACTTTTTATTACTTGTACGTATACTTTCTATATTTTTATTGTGAAGTGGCTAAAAGTTTATACGTGCTCGTTCCATCTTTCTCGGATGGTTCTATTATGGAGTGGAACGTCTGGAGAAATATTATTTCCAGTCTCGATTTAATGTGTTGCATTTAAAGATGGCAACGATATCCAACTATGTAGCACAAAGATATCTTTCACTTCCCGATATATATTGTGTTTTATCCAATGTTCAATTTTATATAAGAACCGAGAAATAACTTTTATTATATATCATGAATGAAACTGATATAAAATTCTTTTATATGTTTTATGACGTAATCAAACGAACTACCAGGCCAGTCAGTAAATTCATGCGCATTTTGTTCAAGGAATCATTGTAACAGTCGTCTTGGGTTATCTGGAATTTTTTTTCGTTTTTCACAAATACAGAGAAGGAAAAAAGTTGTTAAATAAACGTAACGTAAGTTGTTGGAACGTTCTGTCAGTACAAACTACAACTAATTGTAACAAACACAACTAATATAATTATGTCATAATTCAAACACTATGTATAGTTCAATAAATAATAAAAGTACTCATAAGTATTGTCGTTTTATTTTAATTAAAATTATTTTTTAAATTGCTATCTACTGACGACATAATTAAATATAACATATTTATTTATATTATTATTATATAATATACGAGGGTGAATGAATTATAAACCGGAATTGTTTTATACATATTTATTAATTATAAAATAATACAAAATAACTATTAATCATTTTTCGACATAGTTTCCTCCACGCTCTACACATTTTTCCCAGCGGTTTGGAAGTTTGTGAATTCCTGGCTCGTAGAATTTTTGAGTTTGGGTCATCAGCCATTGCCAAGCCATCACCAATTGCGCACGCACGAAGTCCTCAACATTTTGATCGTTGTCGAATCGTACCCCTCCAAGTGCATCTTTTAAAGGCGCAAACAAAAAATAATCACAAGGTGACAAATCTGGGCTGTACGAAGGGTGTTCAAGGTTTCCCAATGCATATTCTCCAGTTTTTCCTTTGTCAAAACCGAACCAATCGAGCACAGATTTTATAGAAGCAAGATGATTTCTGATGATTGTTTGAGCACTTCCAAAGCGATTTCATAAATAGCAATAATGTTGTCAGCAGTTGACCTGGGCCGTCGATTATGACTTATATTTACTATACTTTCTTGTCCACTCTTAAACTTCTTGGCCCAACCAAATACTTGGTTGGGCCAGGAAGTCCCCATACCATGGGGATAGGGTATCATACTGAACCTTCAACTGAGTTAATATTTCGAATGGTTTAACGCCTTCAGTCGTAAAAAAAACTTTGTTATAACCCGCTGCGCAACAGAAGGTGCAACCTGTTGCTGACTCATATCTATTCTGGCAAAAGAACTGAGTGAAAGAGCTTACCGAGCGTTTCCCCACTCCTAACATATTGCACTGCAACGACATGCACTGACATCCCGCTAAGATTGACTGAGAAAAGTAATTGTAAAATTTCAGTTTATATTTGATTTATATATATATATATATATATATATATATATATATATATATATATATATATTCTATATTCACTATATTCTTGTGAAACTTACTGATATTTAGTGTGTTTCCTGATACATTTTTAAAATAAATTAGGTAGGTAATTAACAATCTAGAACAGGGGTCTCCAAACCTTGACCCGCCAGTGTCATCAATAGGGCCCGTAACTAGCGAATTCAGCAAGCGTATGCTCGTTTAGAGCGCGTACTCGGTGACTAGTTTAGAAATTATTGATGGCAGGAAAATTAAAACGATTTTGGCCATTGGAACTTACTGCAGTAAAACCCTAGGACTGGAAAGGCTGGAGACCTCTGATCTAGAAGAATGGAATAAAGTGTAGATAAGTTCCATATTGGATATTTGATGCTTTATGAATTTCGAAACCATAACAATGCCAGTAATATAACAAATACCATTAATGCTGTTTATCCTGGTTCCTTGGATAACACAGGCCTACAAGAAAAAAAAATTGGTGACTAGGATTTTAGAACTGATTTTAGCTATATTTGGAGCATTAAATCTAAATATATAATTTTTTCTCTATTTGCTCTACTTTTTTAGATACATCCACTTATTTATCAATATTTTTTTAATGGTTGGTTTCTGTATATTTGCCCTATTGTCAGTCTGCCGTTCAGTTAGTTCCAGGGAAATCCACTAGATGGCATAAGCATTGCCTTTCCGGTAACTGAAGTGACCTTCAACGCTTGAAGTAGAATTGAGGTTAGTTTGTGAGTTCTCGTCGCGCAGAGTAGACCGAAGTTGGTCTCGCGTGATATTTGTGTTTAGGATAGAGTTGTTATAAAGTTAACCAAAAAAGTATTGTATTGTAGATTGTTGTATTTATGTTCTTGAATAGATACAAAATGAGTTCAAGTAGAAGAAGTTGTGTAAATCATCCTGATGTGTTTCGCTACGTATGTGAAAAATACACGTTAAAGAAAACAGAAAAAATGTAAGTATGTTTGTAAAGAGAGGTAAGCCGATAAAACGTGGGCACTGCATCTAGTCCGTAAAATGTGTATGGAATACTTACGACAATGGATTACCGGGAAAAGAAAAAGTCTACAATTCGGGGTTCGGAGAGAACTCAAAAACCATTTCCATGGCTGTTATTTCTGCCTTAATAAATATTACTGGAATCAATCGAAACAATCGTAGCAAGTGGACTTATTCTGATTTAGTCTCTACCAGACGCCCGGTTCCACACTCAGAGATAGTACGGACCTCAACGTTTGTCCAGCTACCAGAGCTCTGTGAGGACGAGTATTGTCTTTCTGATCACCCTTTTGATATTAATGAAGCTAAAATAATTATGAGGGGATGTTCAAATGATTTTAATCTATTCCATGATTTTATTGGTATACATATTCCACGGTATAAATGTTCTATGCTGAAATTGAAACTGATCCCAAATATACCATTCACAAATTAGCCAAAAAGCTAATAGTTGATGATCCACAATACAAAGGTGTTTAAAACAACTATGTTAAACAAAGTGCAAAGAGAAGGAGTGCTGCACTTTTGTCCAGGTTAGGCAGAGATCCTTTTCTTCAACAAATATTTGCTAGATGAAAAGTAGAATATGTACATCAATTTACATGAGAAAAACAATAGTTAACTCCAGGGCAAGCACATTTGGCTAATTCTAAACCAGGTCATTATAGCCAAAAAGTGTTATTGTCTCTCTCTGAGCTAAGTCAACGTCATTCATTATATGGGGTTGTTTTGTAAGTTCCCGCCGTTTTTTAATTTAAAACTTTTACTTAAAAAGCAACAATTATAACACCAAATGTATTACTGATGTATTCCTCGTCATTGTTTATGATCAGCTCCCACCTCTCGACCAATTTATTGATACCGTTGATGAATCGCAGGGCCTGGACTCGAATAAGTAGTTAAGCCAGTTTTTGACTCAACGTCCTCAGCGCTGGCGAAGGTTACACCCCCGTCATGGTTAGACAACAAGCGGAAGAGGTGATAATCGGTTGGCGTAAGATCTGGAGAGTACCGCGGATGCGGAAGAACCTCCCATTCGAGATAATTAGGCCCTCCTTGACGATGTTTGCTATGGGAATCGTGAATTGTGGAAAGTGAAACGGCGTGAAACAAGATGACTTAACCTTAATCTCATTTTCACGGTGCGGCTCCTCGACAAGCAACGTTCCTTGTCGACCGTTTTATTCTTCTTCCACCAAATTCAGATTATGTTCGTCTTAGGATAGAGATCTTGCTAATTCGGCTTTGCGAGTCTCTCCTGCAGCCACTCAGTCCTTCCTTTGCTTCATATTGAATAGAGACTCATATCATCATCTTCATAGAGACACAATTTTTCATCTCCCGTGACGTTTATGTACAAGAAACGTTGCTTGTGACCGCGTGTTGCTCGGTGCCGGGCAAGATACAAGTCAGAAGAACGATTAGAGCGGGTCGTGTCTTCCAGATCGAAGTAGTCCTTTTTGAACTTGACAATCCAATTTCGAGCAGTCGGATCGGCTACAGTCTTCTCTATATAAGGCGCAAATGTCTCGAACTGCTTCGGTAGCTTTATGATCACGACGAAATAACAAGTATCGAAAATGAAGTTTTTTGCCGCCTGGACTTGGAGAAAAATGATGCAATAGTTTTGTAGAGTAAGAAAAGGGTTTTCGAATGCACTTAGCCAAACAAAATAAAAATGGAGGAAAAACAAACGAATTTTAAAAACCGCCGGGAAGTTATGTTAGCTGTAATAATTCATGAACTTTTCTTGATTGTTATTCCATGAGCTTTTACTGAATTGTTCTACTATTTTACTGAATCATTATCTTTTTTTCTGGTAGAAATGCCTGAAAATAAACGCCCTCGCTCCTTGATGGTTGCGAAATGACGACGCAGCGGGTACGGAGGGCCGGCGGGTGGAGTCTTTTCCGTATAGTAGCCGTAAAATTCAAATGTTCTCCGATCGTTAGTTATCCGTTCGGAAACTAAAACTTTCCGAGATACACATTTTTGCATGAAATACGCGGTCTCGAGCCCGGGCGAATATATTCTAATTTAAAATATAGAATACGAATTTATGATCGGCGCGCGAGTCCGCCGTCTCGCCGCCCCCTGACCCCCGCGATCCCACCGCCGCCGACGCCGCCGATGCCGCCACCCTCGCCCTCGAACCCGAGTTCGATTCCCCGGGGAAACGTTCAATTTGATAAATGCGAAATAAATATTAAGCGGGAATTTACTTCAGACGGGCAAGCTTCCCATCCACTCTAATTCCTTTAATATTCGCTAAAAGAATTATTATTTATTTTGCGATATTAATTTTTATTTGACCGTCCTTGACGTACATCTCTTTAAGTACTTTTTAATTGTATTGTTGATTGAAAAAAAAAATAATAACAGTCAATTTAAATGTAGATTATTTCATTAAAAAAAAACATTTTATAAAATATTCTATATTACAGATGATGTTTCATGAAAGTGAGTAGCTACTTTGCTTAGTATTTTGTTGGATATGAACGTTATATTGCATGTGATGTTGCTGGTTTTGGATTGTTACTATGAAGACCTGTCAACAACTTGTCCACCAACGGTAGCAGAAGCAGTCAATGAAATACATTGTATGAAAATACTTAATCACCTATCGAAAATTGTACCAGGGAAGACTTCCATGTATGGAGCTATGATATTTACGTGGTTTATTGACCGTTCTTGTTTACTGCGTCCTTTGGCTCTCTCATAACTTTAAATTTCAGGAAGACGATCGTTAAATGTTTTTTTCTAAGATTTTTATCGAAACCTTTTTCCATTTCTTTTTGTTCACGAAACGTTCAAAATGTTTAGCTTCTTATGAGAAAAAAAAACAATTTTGCAAATGCACATGAAGAATGTCGATTTTGGAAATATCTCCATTTATAGATAGAAGTCGACACATAGGGGAGAGTCTGGTATATTTGACCGGCAACTAAATTCCAACCATTCTAATTTCTCAAAAAGTATTTTCTTTTAATGTCAATATTGGTAACACCAAGCGATATGCATCTAACTTCATTGCATATCGGCCATATTGTTTTCGTTGTGGCATTGAACATCTGTGTTTTGTTTCGAAAAATCTATTTTTGATTTTTTAATGTAAATTCCGTCTCTCCGTGCTAAGAGTGTAGTTAAGTTAAAGGTAAGTAAGTATACATTGTTTGTAATTTATAGTTTAGAAGTGTAATTTATCTACAATAAAAATACGCGAAACGCTTGCCAGCATTTGTAGGTTATATCTTATTAGAACTGTTTTTATGACGTTTCCACCCTTGGTTAAAATAGACCGCAAGCAGTTGAATAAAATGCATCCAATTTATCGTACCGTCCAATATCGTACCTATTCTTTCATATTACAGATGAATGATAAAAAGTATTATAAATGGTCACCTGATTTGCAAAATGCCATACATGACTACAGAGGGGACACATACATTGGTCTAAATAAATGCGCAATATTTTATAAGAATCACTGGGTAAAAACAAAAAACCAAACGGAAACAAATTTCTCAGTGATTCTTTTTTGTAATAAATTTGCCTAACGAACAAAATTGTAAAAATATAAAAATATACAAACTTTTAACGTTAACGTTTCGGGAAGTATTCTCCTCCCGTTTTCAAAACGAATCTAAAAATAAATTATATTAATTTCTACAGATTCTGAAAAGATAGGAAGTAAAAATATTTTTTGTGTATGCCAATCATACTTACATTGACAATTAGATTTTAATGACAGTGACATACTACCAAAAATATATATATATATATATATATATATATATATATATATATATATATATATATATATATATATATATATATATATATAGGTGAGGTTTACTGTGTGATTGTTTATTGAAATTCATAAATGTTTTTAATTGTATTCTTTTTAGAATCGGGAACCATATTGAATTTAAATCTACCGAAGGCATAGCAATACCATTATTTTTATTTAAATTAATTATAGTTGTTTCTTTTAATCTTCTGTATTTTGTTACCGATTCTTTTAATACCGTTTTGGAATTATTCCAATTGATTTTATGACCGGATTCCCATGCGTGTTGATATATATATATATATATATATATATATATATATATATATATATATATATATATATATATATATATATATAGCTCAGATCTCACATTTTGTTGATTATTGAGATATCTTCTCACAATAGACATTTGTAAAAATTCCAGACCAAATTACCAGATTTTCCCCTATATATATATATATATATATATATATATATATATATATATATATATATATATATATATATATATATATACACATATATACATAAACATAGAAATATTTTCTCTTTCAATATTAGATTCAATTAACGACAGGAGAAGAAACGAAAAAAACCGAAACGACAGATAGACCTCAAAGCCGGAACCTCAAGGATTACGAAGCCAAGGCCAATTACAGCGAAACAAACAGCAACCACCCATGGACCGTTTTACGTCTTCATCTCGACGACCGACTGGACGATGATCGCGCTTCCTCGTAGACAATGCATTAAAGATGAAAAGACCGTATATTACTTAGTTTATTGGCGATTGGGACTGTAAAACGACGAACCATGCCTCCACCTGCCCATGTATATATCTAAGTTGCATCGTAGGGGCATGATCGTATTAAAAATTGATCCGGGGAATGGCATGGTTTATTCTAGATTTATTGGGTTGTTCGACGAAGATATGGTCGGACTTAACGGTAAACCATAATAGTACGCGTCTTGTTTCGTTCATAAAACAATCATTCGTAATGCGAAACCGATCAAAAACGTTCGACAAAACTATAAAATAAATTATTCCTTATACATTTTCTTATTAGTTGGGACCAACAGGACAAATAATCATTATCATGTAATTCAATCTTTACAGATTGTGCGCTTTAAAATCCTCATATAAAAGTAATTGCCTGATTCTCTTTTTACTTATTTTCCTTATTATTTCTTTTCTATTTTCATTATTTGCTTGTGCTAGTTTATTTCACTCTCTCCTGTCAATTTTTGCCCCTACCATTTTATTCCCCTCACTCTCGTCTCCTTCTCTAGTACTTATCTCCATCTTTTTCCTGGTTTTCTTCTATTCCGGAATCCACACAATGGAATCTACTGTGTTATATTCCATTTCAGGTGGTTTCCTTTTCGTGTTTTACAGTGTCTTACCAATTATAGTCTCTTTGTTGCATTTCAGTCTCACTTACTGATCCTCTGTTATATTAGGACCTATCATTATTCTCATTATTTTTCTCTCCATTAATCGCATAAACACATATTCTTTTCTATTATATATATTTCTAGTTTATTTTCTATTTTACATTTCTTTTTTTTATTTCTATATTGTTATTTCTATATTATTCAATTTCTAATTATTTATTAAAATATTTTCTATATCATCGAAAATCACTTGTTGATTTTTTAGAATATTCGAACTTCCGACAGGGGTCATTATTAAATTAACTGTGAGTTTGCGCAGTATTAAAATTATTCAGTATAGTTTGGCAAAAATTATTGGCGAAAGTTATTATCAAAATCATTGTTCTGTGGGCAAAACTTATATAGGAAACTGAATGTTATGGTCATAGAATCGTCCATCGAGCGACCTATTAGCCGAATTATCGACAAATTCCGAATGCATTTCACGATGCTCAATATTTAAACAAAAACAAAACAAAAAAACTGAGCGTTCCGAAGAAAATATCGCCGCTGTTGCTGGCAGTATCGAAGAAGATCCAGATTTATTAATTCGTCGCCGTTCGCAGGAAGTTGGAATTTTACATAAAAATCCTGATGCCTTACAAGATCCAACTTGTCCAAGAAACCAATCCGCAAGACCATCATTTGCGCCGTACGATCGGTGAATAGGCTCAAAATCAGTTGCAACTGAACCCAGAATTGAATCTCAAAATTTTGTTCAGCGACGATGCTTATCAAAATGCAACATTTGGAGTGAAAATAATCCACAAATGATCCAACAATTACCACTATATCCAGAAAAATGCACCGTATTGTGCGGATTGTACGCCAATGGCATTATTGGGCAGCATTTATTTAAAAATCAAGTTGGAAAGCCAGTACCTTTAATGGGGATCGTTACAGAGCGATGATCACTGATTATTTACTTTCGAATTTGAATGATATTGATCTGGATGAGATGTGGTTCCAACAAGACGGCTTTACATGTTTATAAAGTTAACGCAACGATGGATTTATTTAGGGAACAATTCGGTGAGAAAATTATTTCGTGGAACGCACCTGTTAATTAGCCACCAAGTTGCTGTGATTTAACGCCTTTAGATTATTTTCTTTGGGGTCTATGCCGATAAACCAGCAACTATTGACACCTGGGAAGCCAACATAAATCGTACAATCGTACAATAAGGCCCGAATTACTTGAAAAAGGGGTCGGAAATTGGAATGACAGAATCCGCTTTGTCGGAAGTTATGTCATAACATAAGTAATGACTGATCTTATCAATATGTTGAACATTATTTTGGCCTCCTGCGTAGAATTTTGCTTTTCAATTATTCTCTCTATGGTTTCCACTTATCATTATTTTTCTCATTCTACCTTTAATTCTTTTTGTTTTATGTTCCCTAAGATAAAACCTCCTAACCTATGTTAGACCCTGGAGTCCCTAAACATCCTACGCTGAAAACCTGTTTCAAGACTATGTTAAAATAATGACTTCTTAAAGTAACTGTTTTTAAGTGCAGCAGTTTGGTTTTTTGTGAATATATTTTACCCCCAAATATATTTTTGCTTGGTTACTTTCCACATGAAATTTTTATAACTCCTTATCTAAACGTGATATTGTTCTAAAACAACACATAATGGAGTTAACGCAAAGTTTTGATGTTTGAAATAAGTAATTTTAATGAGTACTTAAAAAAACTGTGTTACTGATCTACTGTGTTATTATTGTGTTACTAATCTAATTGAAAAGTTCGCGGAGCGACACTTATAGAGTAGTAAAAGAACTATATAATCTACTACATTTTGAAGTTTCATCCTTCATATGAACATACGTGAAGATTCAAGTCGAGCTGTCAATTCATTCGTACAAAAACAGTAGCTTAAAGTAAATGATATTTTTTCAAAATGGAAAATATTGAATATCGTACAGTGATTAAACTGTTTGTAAAAAAAAAAGGTTTAAAGGCAAATGGAAATTTATAGTGAAATGGTAAAAAAAATATTTGCTCTACTTTGGGGGAAATGCGGTGTCTGAGAGTACGTGCAGAAGATGGTACCGAAAGTTTCGGACGGGTAATTTCGATGTTTCCGATCAACGTCGTTCGAGAGCACCACAAAAAGTTGAAGCTGTTGCAAGAAAATCCTTGTCAAACACAAAAGAAGCTCGGTGAACAATTAGGTATCTATCGTTCAACAAGCAATTTCCGATCGGTTGCAGAAGCTGGGAAAAAAAGAAAAGCAGAAGGCTGGTCCTTGGGTTCCGCACGTGCTTAGCCTAGAAAATAAAGCGAGATGCTACGACACAGCAGCTTGTCTGCTTTCAAGATTTAAACAGAAGGATTTTCTGATTAAAATCATGAGAGATGATGAGAAGTGCGTTTTATACGATAACCCCAAAAAGAAAAAGGCATGGGTTTATCCCGGGGAACCATCAACGTCAACTGCAAGGCCGAATAATCACGCGATAAACGTATTGCTATGTGTTTGGTGGGATATTAAAGGTGTGCTATACTTTGAATAGCTAAAACCCGGGAAAACTGAGGCTTCTGAGCGATATCAAGAACAACTGATGCGTTTAAGTCACGAAATCGAACAAAAACGATCAAATAGTGGCAAGGGAACCCGGCAAGTGATACTGTTGTACGATAACGCAAGGCCACAATGCGGCCGCAACAACCAAACAACTTATCGATACCTTGGGCTGGGAAATTCCCCCTCATGCGACCTATTCTCCAGATATGGCCCCTCCAGATATCCATCTCTTTCATTCTCTATAACACCAACTTGTTGACACGCACTTTCGCATAATGGAAGAGGTCCATAAATTTCTTACCGAATTTATAAAATCAAAAATTTAATCGTTTTTCCGAACGGGGATTCGCCGTCTGCCCGAGAAATGGCAGAAATATATCGAAAGTGATGGAGATTATTTTCAAGACTAACATGTATGTTGGTTTTGTATAAATAAAAAATAATTTTATGTAAAAAAGGGCCAACATTTATTTATAGACCTAATAATTACAATTAGGTGGATTAAAGCGAGCAGCAATCGACCTCACGTGTCTTTGACCACCCGACACGCAGTTTTACAACTTGAATAGGATATTTTGGTCCATCCACCATACTTTTCCACCTTTCACCCTTCGCAGACATGAAACCTTGAAAAATCACCTCTATAAGCGTGGAATAATGTACTTACCGGAGAGATGGAAAAAGATTATCGAACATCGAAAACTTTTTCTTCAACTTTTCTCAAAAAATTGGACGAACTTTTGCATCAACCCCATATAAAAAAAAATGGAAGTTGTATCATACACCGCTTTATACTAGGCAATTAAAAAAAATCTAAAACGATATCAAACATTACATTTATAACTATAACTCTTACATACATAAAAATTAAATTGCTAGATTACAAGTTTTACGTCTAAATGGAACCTTCTAGGAACATAATAAATACGCTAAGAATAATAAACAAAAGCTACTTTATCAGAAACGCGTATATGCACGCCGGGAAATTTTGCAACCACCATCGCGAATATGGCAGAATTAAAGTTCCAACACGTGAACCGGGCTACAATTCGAATACAATGTATATTTACGACGTTATTAAATTAAATATGGCGGCGGCCGCACACGAATAGGAGAATTATCATGCCGGCAGGGGCGTGGGAGGGGGGGGCACCGGCAGGGTGGTGGTCGGACGAAACAGGGAGATTGTTTAAGAGATTTTATCGCCCCACTATAATTATGTGGAGTTTTACCCACTATACACGTTACTCTTTATCATCAAGCACGTTTTGTTTTATCACAAAAACTAAGGGGCATTAAATCACATAACAAAGTAATTAAAAATTACTGGTGATAAATATGTGGGAGGAATACGTCCAACGAAGAAATAAAGTGAAAAAAACAGTGACGGATGTAGATTATAATATTAATCAGAGATAATTCTGGAGTAGTATCAGAAAATTGAAAGGAAGAAAAAAGAACGAACTCAGAGAATAAGGAAACAACACTAAATAAAGAGGAAAAACTACAAAATTGAAAAGAATATAAGAAAACATAGATAAATTGAGAACCAACTGAAGATCTAAAATATATAAAGATGAAGGAAATAGTTGAAGCCCCCGGTCCGACATATAGATGGCATCACTTACGAAAAATCCTTACCAGTGGTTAATTGTGTCAACCTTCAAACGTTATGTGTCCAACATTACATGACAATCTGTCTACTAGTTTCTCAATTGTTGTGCTTTAAGTTAAGAACTTTGTTTTTTTTTTATGAAGAAAAATACCGTTAAAGTAAAACAATGGTTTGTTAAACATTACCCGGACTTTGCACCAGGAAAATCAATCAGAATTAATTGGTATGCTGAATTCAAACGTAGCCATACAAGCACCGATGATGCTGAATGCCCTGAACATCCAAATGAGGTAATTACACCAGATAACATAATAATAATAATAATAATAATAATAATAATAATAATCCCGTACTTGCAAATGCATTTAAAGAGGTTTTAATAAATCCAGACACTTTCCCTGACTTTCTAATGGAGGGCAATACATACCTACTGTTCAAAAAAGGGGACGTTAAGCAACCCAATAACTACAGACCAATCACATGTCTGTCAGTGTTATATAAACTGTTCACAGCCCTACTCAATGAAAAAATCTACCAACATTGTGATAAAAACAACATTTTTGAAGAAGAACAGAAAGGATGTATAAGAGCAAGTATGGGCTGCAAGGAACAATTGACGATCGATGCTGTAGTTCTTGAGCAAGCGCGAAAAAGAAAACGCAACTTAAATATCTGCTATATAGACTACAAGAAAGCATTCGATAGTGTCCCTCACGATTGGCTGGTTGAGGTTCTGAATTTCTATAAAATTAGCCCCCAGATTATTAATTCTTTAAAGTGCCTGATGGGGAAGTGGAAAACGAATCTTTTTGTCGGCCAACAATGCATTGCTGCTACAAATATCGAGAGGGGAATTTTTCAGGGAGATTCCCTTTCTCCAATTTGGTTCTGTTTAGCATTGAACCCTTTGTCCACACTACTCAACAACAGCAATATTGGATATAAACTTAACATGAGGAATCCAAGAAAGCTCTCTCATCTACTATATATGGATGACCTTAAATTATATGGAGAAACTAGAGAAAAATTAAACTCATTGATAAAAACGGTTGAAACATTCAGTAGGGATATCAGAATGTCATTCGGACTGGACAAATGCTCTACCATTAGTATACAGAAGGGAAAGGTTCAGAGTCAACATTCAACACTTTGTAACATACAACAACTAGCACCAGAAGAATCCTACAAATATTTAGGAATACCCCAAAACCATAAACTTGATCATAACCAGTTAAAGAAGGACCTTTCCACTCTATACCAAAAGAGACTTACAAAACTTTTAAACACCAAACTGAACGGAGGAAACCTCATTAGAGCGATCAACGGTTGGGCGGTGCCAACTCTGACATATTCTTTTGGCATAGTTAAATGGTCAGAAACTGACCTTGATGAACTCGATAGGTTGACGCGCCGAACATTGACAAAGTTCCGATGTCTGCATCCAAACTCATCTACGAAAAGGCTATACATCCCAAGAAAGTTGGGGGGTAGAGGCCTTGTAAACGTAAAAAATCTCTGTCTCAATCAAGAAAATAGAATGAGAAAACACTTCCTTGATTCAAACAGTACGGTAATGAAATTGGTTGCAAATGAGGATCGGGGTTTCACCCCACTGAACCTAAATAAACAAAATCGTATTGATAGCAGAACAACACTCACGGACTGTGTTCGAGAATGGAAAGGACAAACATTGCACGGAAGGTTTCCTAAGTCACTCGAAGATGACACCATTGACGAACAATTGTCTCTGAAGTGGCTGACCGATGGACTCTTGTACCCAGAAACAGAAGGTTTCGCGATATCTATTCAAGATAGGGTAACAAGAACAAAAAACTATGAAAAGCACATACTGCATTTGGACGTAGTCGATAAGTGCAGGAAATGCGGTACTTTGGGGGAAACAATTGAGCACCTTATTGGCGGTTGCCCGGCCCTTGCTCCTAATGCTTATTTAGGACGGCATAATCAGCTGGCAAAAATTATACATCAACAAATTGCAAAAAAATACTCGCTATTAGAAAATGCACCTCCTCCATATTATAAGTACTCGCCTTCTCCTGTACTTGAATCATCCGATACCATTCTTTACTGGGACAGACCAATCAGTACTGATCGAACGGTTGATTATAACAGGCCGGATATTGTTCTAATCAACAAAAAGGACAAGAGGGCTTTTATAATTGACATCGCAGTGCCACTATCTCACAACATTAGAAAAACTGAGATAGAAAAATCCACAAAGTATGAAAATCTGGCATACGACTTGAAGAACCAGTGGAAACTGAGTAAGGTAGATGTAGTGCCCTTCGTTATATCCGCCGAAGGCCTGATAAGTAAGAGATTTTCAAAGAACCTCGAGAGCCTCGGGATCTCGAGATCGATTGCCATAGTGGGACAGCGTGCCGTGCTCTTGCAGACGTGCCACATTGTTCGTAAGATATTATGCTAGGGTGAGAGGAGCTGAATTGTTTTTTCATCTTGGCATTGGAATACCGGCCAGCATGAGCTGAGATTCTACAGTAAGGATGAGCAGAATAATAATAATAGTAAGTATATAGTAATAATAATAATAATACAAACAGTACGCTAATGAAAGTGGTTGCAAATGAGGACTGGGGTTTCACCCCACTCAACCTAAATAAACAAAACCGTATTGATGGCAGAACAACACTCACGGATTGCGTTCAAGAATGGAAAGGACAAACATTACATGGAAGGTTTCCTAAGTCACTCGAAGATGACACATTGACGAACAATTGTTTCTAAAGTAGCTGACCGATGGATTATTGTACCCAGAAACAGAAGGTTTCGCGATATCTATTCAAGATAGGGTAACAAGAGCAAGGAACTATGAAAGGCATATACTGCACTTGGACGTAGTAGATAAGTGCAGGAAATGCGGTACTTTGGGAGAAACAATTGAGCACCTTATTAGTGCTTCCCCGGCTCTTGCTCCTAATGCTTATTTAGGACGGCATAATCAGCTGACAAAGTCATACATCAGCAAATTGCACTAAAATACTCGCTATTAGAAAGCGCACCTCTATATTATAAGTCTCCTTCTCATGTACTTGAATCATTCGATACTATTCTTTACTGGGACAGACTAATCACTACTGAGCGAACGGTTGATTATAACAGGTCAGATATTGTTCTGATCAACAAAAAGGAGAAAAGAGCTTTTATAATTGACATCGCAGTGCGGCTCTCTTACAACTTTAGAAAAACCGAGATGGATAAATCCTCAAAGTATGAAAATCTGGCATACGACTTTAAGAACCAATGGAAACTGAGTAAGGTAGATGTAGTGCCCTTCGTTATATCCGAAAAGGCCTGATAAGTAAGAGATTCTCAAAGAACCTCGAGAGCCTGGGTATCTCGAAATCGATTACCATAGTGGGACAACGTACCGTGCTCTTGCAGACGTGTCACATTGATCGTAAAATACTATGTTAGGGTGAGAGAAGCTAAATTGCTCTGAACATGCTTAAATTACTGTGGCAACTTATTATACACCTTCACACCTCTGTAGTAATCTTATGTTCAACTATCTTACATGAATGTATTGGTAAAACATGTTTATCAGAGCCGTGTGTCATAGTGATGAAAATCACTATTTTTCACGAATACTACAAAATTTCGCCTAACAAAGATGATAACCTCCAAAATATATAGTGATGGCAGAGTCGAAATCCTGCATTGTTTAAAAATTGGTCGACATGTTGCCAGTAGTGACACCCAACCCCTCATTCGAATTATCTTTTTTTGAAAACACGCATCAGATGAGGCGACCCACCCCAAAATATCAAACCATACCTAGCGCGACTGTAAAACCCTGCACAGTAATATGAATGCACAATATCCGTGGTACCAACCCGTTTCAACCCATAAACAGCATATGAGACAGCAGAACATTTCTTACATAGTTCAGCTATGTGTTCATCCCAGCAAAGTCGGTTATTGAGATGAACACCCAAATATCTAGTACAAAAACATATATACAGTGCTTAACATATTAAACATATATCTAGTGCTTAAACATCAGAAAAACTCACAAAATTATTTCGAAAAATCGCAAAGTAAAGCTGTTGGACATGAATCCTGAAATCATGGAATCTGATATCATGAACATGAAATCTGATATCATGAAGATATCGAAAGGAAGTCTTTACGCTATTTTGCATTAACATTTGGGAATGCGTAAATTGCTATCAGAATGGGTATTCTGAGCAATGTTTGGAGCTGTTTAAGCAAAATAAAAAAGATTTTTTCATATGGTATGTGGCAATGAATTAAACATGGATCCATCACTAGACTCCGGAGTCCAATCGGCAGTCAGCTGAGTGGATAGCAGCCGGTGAAATTCGTCCAAAGCGACTGAAAGCACAACCATCGGCACGCAAGGTTATGACCTCTATATTTTGGAATGTGCATGTGATTCATCGATTTATGACCTCTGTATTTTGGAATGTGCATGTGATTCATCGATTACCTCGAGAAAGGTAATTACCTCGAAAGCATTATTAGTGCATTTGTACAAGATCGCGAGTACAAGTACGAGATCGCGAAAAAAGTTTCCAAATTAATAATAAAAGTGCTGTTTCACCAAGACAATGCGCCGCATTACAAATCGTTGACAACTATAGCCAAATTGCGTGCATTGCACTGCTAATTGCTTCCTCATCCACCGTATTCTCCAGATCTGGCTCCCAGTGACTATTTCCTGTCGTCAGATCTCAAAAAAATGCTCGCTGGCAAGAAATTTCGCTCTAATGAAGAGGTAATTGCCGAAACTGAAGGATATCTTAAAGGCAAAGAGAAATCGTTCTATAAATAAGGTGTAGAAATGTTAGAAAAGCATAGGAATGATTGTATTGCTCTTCAAGATAATACATTGATATTGACTTATTTGTCAGACGGACAAAGAAAAGGAAAAAGGAAAACAAACGATCAAATATTTTATGTAAAGAAGCTCTAACATGCTTCTACCAGAGGTAATACCTACAGAGCGATATATTTATCTTAATAGTAGAAGTAGTTCATGTATAAGGAAAATTTGAATGACAAACAAGCGATACAGAACAAACAAACAGACCAGTAACAACATAAACATAATAAGGAATCTGATTGAAAGAATAATGAAATCATCATAGAAAACAAATGGAATTGTTTAAGAGAGTTTAAAATGAATAAAAAAGCTCATAGCTCATGATCAGGAAAATTCCTCTGAGTAGTAGTTAAGTGCAAATAATAGTTGAAATAGTTAAACGACGTTGAAATATGATTATGCGATCACATAAAGACTTGTAAAGATTCCATTAAACTTGATGAATCAACTCTACCAAATAGTGAAAATCCTAAAAATTTAGAAACCGTTGCAAAGGGAAAATCGGTATTTAATACCATGAACAAGTTGTTTTCAAGAGAAAGAAATTCCTATTCGTAATATTTTGTCAGCTGCTACTGATGGTGCTCCAGCAATGACGGGGCGTCATAAGGGTTTCATAGAGCATTTGAAACAAGCAGTATCAAATGTACTTGCTGTACATTGTATTATTTATCGTCTCCATTACGTTATTAGACTCAATAAGAAGCAATTCTTTTTTTTTCAGATTATTTGGCCAACTTTATAGTGAAAATAATGAAGGTTACAATTGCTTGCTGCTGCATACAGAAGTTTGTTTGGCTCTCAAAAGGAATTTGTTGGAATCGTTTTTTCAGTCCATTTGACTCAGTACCCAACGAAAGCTGATTATATCCAAAAATGACATCGCTTATTTGACAGATCTATTTAAAATATTTAATGAAGTCAATTTACAAGGTAATGAGTCGAATTTAATTAAAACAAACTGCTGCTTTTATGGGAAAACTCCTTCTGTTCAAACGAAATCTCGGTAGAGGTGAATAAAGCCACTTTCCAACAATATCAGCAGTCTCTGCAAAACAGGAAGATTTACTTATTTACTGTCAACACTTGGAAGTTATTCATGCTGACTTTACAGAGCGATTCCAGGATATATTAAACATGAATGTATCGAGTTGGGTTTTAGATTCTTTCGCAAATGCAGCTACAGCAGAATCATCAAAGTTAGAAGAGGAATTCGTAGAACTCATCACTAACGAAGAACTAAAAGTAAAATTCAGAGATAGAAACCAAGAGCTCTGGCTTCAAAAATACCAGCTCTCTACCCTGTATTGTGCGTAATAGTATTTTTTCATTGTGTTTAGCTGAGCGTGAATTCAGTGAAGTTGCTGCTAATTTACTGTTAAAAAAAAAGAACAGACTATACGTCACTGAGTGTAGTGATTTGCGACTGATGGTACCGAATTTGTAATCCGCCAGCCTGAATCATCTCATTAATGTTTATATTTCTTATTGATTTTGTGCAAATTTGATGTGTTTTGTGGGATTTTGATATTTTAAATTTTTCAATAAATAATTCTTACTACATTTGATGGCATTTTTAATTAACTTATACTTCGTGATTCTTAAGATATAAACAGACAAATAAAATAGGTATAGATAATGTGCAACAATATTTTAATATTTGGTGTAATTAACAATTATGGAAGAGTTGTCCATAATAGTCTTTAGCCATTTCATCTATTCTTCTCTGCACTGAATTACTACTCAGAGGAATTTTCCTAATGATGTCTGATGGTGTCTTATGATGAAAACCCCTTTTTATTACCTCTTTGACCGTCAACAAGATTTATTCCTCGCCAGTTGTATGTGGTTTTCTTGCTTTTGTGATTAACAATGAAATATTATATGAAAACTAGTAGTCAATCATCTTCTTGTTAAGAAGATGACCCAAAAAAGTTCGATATAGTTAGCTGTTTTAAATATTTCTTTTTCAGGCCTTGAAAATAGGATAAATCTTTGTCCTTTTTATCAAAACGCATTTTATTCCAATGCTTTTGTAGCCTCCAATGCTTCATGGCTTCACTTTTATTTTTACACTTACACTTAACACTTTTTACTTAACTTTAACTTTTTACACTTATATTTATTATTATTTATTATTATTTTTTATTATTTGCACCAGCAGAAAAAATGTTGTAGCAGCCTACGTATATATGCTTCAAAAATCTTATGATTAATGCATTCATTGCACAAAAATGTTAACACCAAAGCCATTATTCTGCATTCATAAATTTATATAATTTGTAATAATATTTTAGCATATCTAATTATCTATCAGCGTTTACCTCCGAGCTAATAAATCGTAAGTGTATTCTGATCCCCCTCCTAGTTCCCTGAACGTCCCGCGCCACTACTAAACATACCACTTACAGGTATCCACATACCTTATTAAACTATTAAACGTTTCAAAATGGCAATTAAACTCAACATCTCTATATCTCTCTCCGAAAGTGATAATTACACGTTTTTGATTAAGGTGACCCACCCAACGGCCGTTCTACCCGTTCATTATCCGCTAACCCGGGAAATTCAAATTGCCGTCGTTTAACAGCAAGAGTATTACCTCTCCCCCAATCTGCCAGGCCTCTCTATGTACGAAGGATATTTAAAAACTTATTTTAAAAGAATCTTGATTTAAAGGGGAGCTCGTATACAAAAGAAGAAGGTACGAATATCTACAGTACCATTCATGAAAGATATCATCAAATATCGGACGGCATAAACGGTTCAATTGGAAATCAAAATGTTAGGGTGATATAAAGTTCGTACCGTTTGTAACACTAGATGGCCCTATATCGCAAAATCGAAGTATTTCTATTATTTTTTTTTCGTTTTTATTAATTTTATTACAGGCCAATACTGATGACAATAAGATATTAGCGCTAATTGAAAGTGATGGGTATAAAACAACTCGATCGAAAAAATTCTTGGAGTCAACCAGTTAACATTGCCAAGGCCATTACATCATCTTGGAATGATCAGCAAGGCCGATGTTTGGTTGCCTCATAAGATAAAGAAGAAAAATTTGATAGGCCGAATTTCTACTTGCGATCAAAATCTTTAATAATTTGCGATCTAATCTAAATTTGTAAAGCGGATGGTTACAGATGATGAAAAATAGATTGTGTATAATAATGTTATGACACGGATATAACAGTGCTTAAGATTGACTATCAGAAGGCGTTTGACTCAATCCCGCACTCATCGCTTATAGAAGTCTTACAACTGTATAAAATCGAGAAAAATATTATCAGATTCCTTCAAACCTCTATGGCTTCTTGGAGAACAAAGATAGTAGTATGTATAAATAACAAGAATATAGAAACTGACGAGATTCGAATAAAAAGTGGAATAGTTCAGGGTGATGCATTTAGCCCATTATGGTTCGTATAGAGTCTAAAGCCTGTTTCTATCACACTGATTCGAAGCAATTTAGGATATTAGATAAAAATGGCCATATTTGTTACTTCGTCAGTCATTTATTCGATGTAGATGACTTAAACCTATACGTTGAAAGTGAACAAAAATTAAACTGACTTATAGAACTAACAAATTTAGTGCAGATATAAAGATGAGTTTTGGATATGAGAAGTGTTCTAAATTAATTGCTAACCGCGGAAGATCAGAATCAGATGCTAATTTACAAGACCAACATGCTATTAAGTACCTCGCAGAATATTCATATAAATACGTGGGTTATGACCAAAGACTGGTAATGCAACATACTAAAATAAACAAGGATATTGGGAATAGAATAAAGGAACGAACTAGATTATTATCAAAGACTGTATTAAATGGGAAAAATATAATCAAGGCTGTTAATATCTGGGAAATATCCCTATTTTCTCCTACCTTTTTTTTTATCCTACCTTCGGAGTTGTGAAATGATCGACAACAGATGTGGAGGGACTTGATAGAGCTATCAGGATGTAGATGGCGAAAAACAACATACATCATGTTTAATCATCTATAACAAAATTGAATTTACCAAGAAAAATGAGAAAAAGAAGGTTGCTCAGTTTGAAATTCTTGCATGACAACCTAGCCAACATGTTAAAACTCTATTTTAACCCAAAAACATAAACCTCGGAACTTCATTCGGTTATATGCTCAAAGCGAAAAATTCAGTTCTGCACTTGCAGGAGACAATATTAAGGGTCCACTCCAAGTACAGCTGAAAGGCAACTAGAATGGATGAGCAAAGCTATACATGGAAAACATCCGAACTCCCTGTCAAATGCAAGTATTTCATGGTCCACTGAATGGATGCATGGAGGACATTTATTTACAAAAACTGAGGGTTTTGTGATTGCCATTCAGGATGAAGTGGTGAGAACCAGAAATTACAAAAGGTGCATAGATAATTTGATTTATGTCGAATATGCCAAAAGACATCCGAAATTATGGATCATATAGTAGCAGGATGCTCTACAATAGCATCAACTGAACATATCAAGAGACACAATTTTACTACGGGCATTGTGCATCAGGGGCTGAGTCTAACCTGTTAATTTGCAAAGGAAAAAACTGCATATTTTAAATATGTAGCTGGACCAGTTCTTGAGAATGATTCCTTCCGAGTGTATTGTATGTATCTAGCAACAGCCCGGATATTACTTTTGTGGATATGAACAAAAAAGCTGCCTACTTTTTGAAGGTGTGACATCCAAATGATCACAATTTACATTAAAAAGAAAGGCAAAAATAAACAAATATTATGAGTTAAGAGAAAAATATAAAAATTCACAGACTGAAACCCGTTCAGGTGATCCCGGTAATGATTTCAACATCCGGATTAGTAAGATCTGATTTAAGAAAAGGATCTTGCATTAATAGACATAGACGAACAAGATATGCAGCCTGTAGAATTGTGAGTAGAACATTGAATATTCCTCAGTCGTAAATTAATTACTAATCATCAGGAAGTAAAAAATCTCATATCGTGACTGGCGATATTCCGACGGATGATAGACCAACATGGAGACAAAAAAAATTATAACTCTCTTTTTCAAAATCTGCTTTTTTGGTATTCTTGGCATTCTTCTGATTCATTTTTTATAGAAATTCTGAACCAATTTTAGCCCATTCAGCTTACTAAACGTCCCACAATTTACTCAAAAATGTAAAAACATTTTGTTCGTATTCAACGATCGAGTATCTCTTATAACAACTGGAACTTGTCAGTTTCAGCAAAAGTTCCAAATGAAAATTATCAAAAAGAAGATGTTAAAGTTACTGTGGATGCCTATTTTTAAGAACTTGGTTCAAAGAACTGGTCGAGATCAGTAGTGATGGCCTGGAATTGTACTGAAAACTAAAATGAGACTAAAACTAAAACTAACTAGATTTCGAAAAGTAAAGTTCTATTTTTTTATACTTATTTCATCGATTTTCAGCTCATATTGGTATGTGTATCTTTTAAAAGAACTGATAATTTGACCAAAATAATAATGTAATATAATAACAATGGCATAAACTTAGCAGTTTTTTTCATAAAATTCAATCCTCAGCCAATCATCATCGATGGAAGGAATTGTTCGCTGAATTAAGAGGTAATTGCAAAGAAAAAAGAACAAAATAAGTACATCATTGAAAAAAGCAACATCCAATGTTAAAATGTTAGACATACCATAGAAACTTTAAACTTACGTTGTATTATTCTTCTTTACTGGATTTTTAATTGCTTCAAATACAAATTGCAATATTGGAAAAGGGAAAAGTTTAATTGATCTTGATCAGAATATAAAACTTCTTCAGAGTCTTTCTATTATTGAATTGCCCATATAGATAGACATAAGCCTGCTTATTAGAACTATGCCTCATTCGATGTTGAAGTCAAATGCTCCAGAACAATAAGAAGCATCCATGGAAAGACATTATACGACAGAATACGAAGTGAAGAATGAGAGATCAAAGTAAAATTCAGGATGTGGCCAAATAGATAAGATAAAGGAGAATATGCTGGAACGAACATGTAGAAATAATGAGAAATAATAGACTACCGAAGAGCGCAAAACTTAATAGACCAACAATAAACAGAACAAAAGGAAAACCCTCAAAATAATGTATATAAACAATTATTAGTAAATATTTGTTTTTTGGGGGTCAAAATGTTAAACACGCTCATTTCATTTAGAGGTTTTATCATCAAAATTTATCAGTTTGTTCATCAGTTAAATCTTGTGGATTGGCAAAAAAAAATGCTTTTTCTATTCTAAACCGAGAACTCTTTATGGCGCCCTTGTACTATATCCCTTTCCATCCCAAGCCAACGTCCATGGTCCGATCGCAATCGCGCACATCGAGAGTTCGCAATCCGAATCGTTCACTCGTAAATAACGAGTCCCATGTTCGATTTATAAATATTAATGCGAACTGGGACGTTCTTTACGGTTCCAGGATGTAGAACTGACGGTATGGACGGGTGGAACTCGTTCTTTAGGAGAAACTGAGGCAATTAAATTGATTTAATATTGTCAGAGATGGGAACGGTCGGCCAGGTTATTAAATAATAAATTGTTTATAGCTCGGAGAAAACGAGATATTTCGGTCGGTTGATGCGTATTTTAGCCAGTCTTGCAGTCTTTTCTACAAATTCATTATAAATAAGTTTTGTTAGTAGCCTTGTATGTTGCCTTGTTAAAGCAAGATTTGACTAAAAAAAACAACCTTTAGAAAGTTTATTAGTTCTATACAGTGATTTTTTAGTGTCTGAGCTGGCGATAGGGGTCGATGTCAAATAATCATGGCAAATATTATAATGGCAATCATCAAGGCAATTTAAATGTCTAGCAAATGATCATGGAACGTTTAAAGTTTAACATATTGTATTGAGATAGTGTAACAAGATGTAACAAAACAAAACTGTGCGTTCCAAAGATAATATCACCGCTGATGCTGGCAATGTTGATGAAGATCCAAATGTATCAATTCGCTAACGGGGATCATTGCAGAGCGATGATCAAAGATTATTTAATTCCGAATTTGACTAGAAGCGCAATCTGTCAATCCAATTTGTAACAACTTTTTCATGGAATTGGGGTCTTATGTCCGCAATTGCCCGAGTTATGTTGGCTTCGAAGGCGTCAATAGGTGCTGGTTTATCGGCATAGGCCAATGATTTAACATAAATCTAAAAAATAACCTAAAGGCGTTAAATCACATTATCTTGGTGGCCAATTAACAAGTCCGTTTCTCAAAATAAATTTCCCACCGAATTGTCCCCTCAATTAATCGATTGTTGTGTTGGCTGTACAACATGTAGAACCGTCCTGTCGAAACCACTTCTTGTCCAGATCAATACCATTCCAATTCGGAATTCAAAGTCGAATAACAAAGCCCCACTTCCTGCAAACGGCGACGAATTCATACATTTGGATCTTCATCGACACTGGCAGCAACAGCGGCGATATTTTCTTCGGAACGCACAGTTTTTGGCTTGTTTTTGTTTGAATATCGAGCAACGTGCAATGCGTTCGAAATTTGTTGATAATTCGGCTAATACATCGCTCGGTTAGGCGATTATGTGCACCATAAAATTAAATATAATAAGTTTGGTGCAGAGAACACTGATTTTGATAATAAATTTTGACAATTTGCAAGCGTTGCTCTGACGATTTGACAGCGACCCCTATCGGATGTTCGGACACATTTAAAAAATCACCCTTTAGAAATCCTTTTCCTGGTCGATTTACTAACCTAATGGTGCTTTTTGGCCTTAGAAACTTGTATTCGGATTATTCTCAAGGCGACCCGTCTGAACAACCGACAAAAAGTCCAAATATCTCTGATCGCTTATAAGTCGCTTTCGGGATATATAGGCTACCAAATACTCTCTGGGCAAACTGCATGACAGAAATATCTGCTTAATGTAGTCAAAGATGTTTTGTTATAAGTTTTAAGTGCCACAACTAAAATTAACTGTACATCTTTATGTCTAGTGGATTCTTTTCAAAGTGACACATTACCGTTAAATGAAGTTCCTATTTTGCGTGTTATTGAATCAGTTGTATTAAAAAGTCTATTCGAAGACCAAAAAAAGCACCGTTTATTCAACGTCGTCATCTTGTTATATATTTAGACCAATGATCTTTCAGCTTTTTAATACCCACAGTATAATGTCATTAATTACCCTCAGTATAATGTCATCAGCTCTGACCTCATCAGTTGAATATTTTCCAAGGGTGTTTAGACTTATTTAAACACAATTATTGTCAGTTTTCTAAAGGTTTTCTAAGAGTACATGAAATGCGAGTTCACTATTACACACTAGATATGAAGTCGCAGTCCACACAATTGGTGGAAGTGGATTAAAGTGCGCTAAATGAAGCAAAAATTGTGCAATCTAAAGGAAAACTCATGGCTACGGTTTTTTTTGGATAGTTATGGAGTGGTGCTCGTATACTACATGGCAAAATACAGGACCATCAAGGGGAAATATTATGGTTTGCTACCGAAGTTGCTATTTAGGCTAAAGTTCCACATCTGACCAATAAGACGGTGCTCTTTTACATTGACATTGGTTTCAAAATGCTTCCGCATGTGCTGCATACATCAGATTCGGCTTCCAGTAAATACTTGTTGTAACCAAAAACAATTAATGAGAAAAATAATTGATCATCGGAAGTCAAATCCGGCGAATATGGTGAATACGGAAGTACTTCGAAAATGTTTTCGCTTTCTTTGGCGCATTTTTACTTGCTTCCATCCTCTGTTTGGCCTGCAGCTTTATGTCATATGACTGACTGCTATTTACTGCTATTTCATGGCCTAAAATGGTGTGGAACGAACCCTCGTACAAAATAATCAAATAGAAATGATTTATTAATTCTTTTTACCAGTATCTATTGAACCCATCATTTCGAAAAGGGCACAAGTTATACTTTTTGCAAATATCATTTTTTGGCGGCATTTTATACATCGAAGCGTTTTACATATTCTCTGTGAAAAGGGCACGTCTTCATGTACCACAAACTAACTAAAACATATATCCAAAAGTTTGGAATACTCAAACATTTCACTTTCTTATTGACATTAAGTTTTCTTTTACTCGTTTACGTAATCATCATTTTATTACAACTCTTACTGGTGCCAAATAAAACTCGGCACCAAATGACCAATGTGTGTTTGGGAGTCCAAACATTACAATGTACCAATTGCCTTCAAAAGTAATTTAAAAATAAAAAGAACAACTTTCAATAAAACCAATAAGCAGTAGTTCCTCCATGGGTTTGTATGCATGCCTTAGGGCGATTTGGCATGATGTTGATTAAATGATCAATTTAGGTTTATGAAATTCTCGCCCATTCTTCACGACCAGCATCTTTTAATTCTAGCAGTGTAAGAGGATAATGATTTCGTTTCTTGGTGCATGTTTTCAGAATTTCCCAAGCATGTTATGACATTCATGTCAGAGGAATTTTTCTGGCTACCCTAACTTGATTATTCCCTCCTCTTAAAGAAAATTTTGCACTACTGCTGTTTGATAAGCAGGAGCGTTATTATCCATGAAATCCAGCTCTCCAAACTAATGTCCTTTGTGAACTAGAAACCAAGCCAATTCTTGTCTCATCGGAAAACATCACATTATTCCAGTTAGGACTATGGTCCACCATTTCTCGAACCCATTGCAATCTTACATTTTTTGTTGAAGTCTTAGTTTGGGAACACATAAAGCTCTTCTGCGATGCAAATTTACCGCTTTCAGTCCGCGTGTTATCGTTTGTCGTGAAACATTTACCCCTTCAAGCTTAACAAGCTCCGTTGATATACCACTTGTATCCAGACGATTTCTTCGAGCAATCATTGATATCTGCCGGTCTTGTGCAGCTGTTGTATATGGTTTTCTATGTAATTTGCCTCTTGGATTTTTTTATGAATTTTCGATGCAGTACTTTGGAAAACATCTACAATTTCCGCGATATCACTTTAATTAAAGCCCTATTGTAACAAAGCAATTATTCTTGATCTGTAATGAGAAAACATGTTTCTAGGTATTTTTAAACATATTGATTGAAAATTGAAAAGTTAAAGTTAGTTAAAGTTAGTCAAAGTTAGTTGAGGATAATGAAAATTTTGAAATAAGGCCCAAAACTGAAGATATTAGAGACATAAAAAAAATGGTGGCCGAACCATTATAAGAAACTAGTGCTATCTGTGGATTACTATGGCAAAACGTACCCAAGGACAAAAAAAATACTTTTGCTATTTACAAAGTGTCAGAATTCACATTTTCCAAGTCTACAGCAGGTCTTGTGATAACACGTGAATCTATAGATTGTTTAATCAGATATGAATTCCAGATCTTACAGAGGATGGTCACCAGGCCGCCCTTACCATCAGGTAATATTCCTGCATATGCTGGTAAAATGCCAATCAATGAACAAAAATGACATATATTTGAAAAAAAAAAACACAAAAGCATATTCCAGAGAAGTACCAAAATTTCTATACAGAGATTTTTGCATGGCCAACAACTTTAGCAAACAGTGAATATGAAGAAAATCAAGATGAATAACTAACATTTTTTCTGAAAAACAATCTCTGAAATTTGTGTGTACGTCTAAGAAGTCATTTCGAACAAGGAATTAGACCAAAAATTTTAATTCATGAAATCTATATGATAAATGTTTTTTTATAATAAATAAATATAACAAAAATGATATAAGTTTTTATTGATCAAGTTCTATGTTTAGTTTCTTTAACACCACTTTTTTATAAGAAACATTTTTTTGTTGATCCTGGAAAGTTTTTATTAATGGACTCGTTCCCTTTTTGAAATGATGGGGTTTAATTTATCAACGTACAACCATATTTATTTGTTCTTACAATTTTTAAAAACCTTCGAAAACCTGTGTAACTCCGACTGATATTCAAATTATCCCCAATTAACCCCGACAATCGAACCCAACGATTCCGAGACGCGAACTTTTCGTTCCCTTTAAAACTTTTAAAGCGGAACGTCGTGTCGATTTCTCTAGTTTTCGGCTTTTACCGTTCCACAATCGTTTCCTCTCGCGCTCTCACTCCGACACTGCTCTTTGTTTTTTTTTTCTTTTCGGTTACTGCTTTCTATCTGCGATCTCCGAGAGCTCGGGCGCGACTCCGGGGTGTTAACCGAAGTTTTACTTTCAATATTCGCCCTTTTCCCCCGGATTACCGAGCTTAAACCGTTGAAAATGTTATTTGCGTACCGCGATGTTATTACGGTTTGGAAAAGCGATTTTTCCTTATTCATCCCTCCCTGCCGACCTGTATTTTGAACATTCAGTATTGTTTCTTTTTTCATTTGAACGAATTAGGGATAGATTCAAGATTAAAACACCATCTAATCTACTTTACATCTTCTTTTTGTTTTCCTATCCACAATTGAGTGGTATTCAAATAATGGTAATGACTCAACAAATCGCAGAAGGTAAAGTATATTGATGGAGTAAATTGAAGCTGTGGCAAAGTGGTTGAGTGAAAAAATTACAATAAAAACATCTGAACTGACTTCTGTTATGGCTTTGAGTACAATACGATTTTCAAGAAAAAGCATGATATTAGAATATAATAACAATAAAATGTATCTTTTAAACAAACAAAATTTACCTTTTAAACAGATTTTTGTACCAGAACAACAAAACTTATCTTTTAACGATATAAACGAAGAATCACGTTTTCAAGAACTCAAGTTTTTCAATCACGTCCCATTCATTCGGCAAACATTTTAACGGATTGGTTCGAGCAAAGTAATATTTCAAAATTGGACTGGCGTGCTGTCTCTCCAGATTTGAATATCATTGGAAATATCTCGGAGATGCTTTCAAGGCGAGTTTATAGTAGATGAAGACAATTTACAAATATGGAAGATTTGAAAAGTTCTATTCGGGCTTCATGTGAAGAAATTCAACAACAGAACAAAGAGTTCGCTCTTGTTAATTTCCTATAAAAGGAAGGTGTGTCTAACATGTTGACGTATCTAAAAATTCATTAAAAAATTTAAAACATTAAGTTTTTTGAGAAACGTCTTCAGTTCAACTTAAGATGAGAAAAATTAATTTTACTGTAGTCTTCACATTGATATGTTATTTTGAAAAGTTTTAAACAATAACTATTCAAGACTGTCTATTATTTAACAATGAGTGTACGAGAGTAGTTAAAAAAGTTTCCAACCTCAACATGAAGTTGGCGTTATTCGTCCCAAATATTCTGGTAATATAACTGCGCATGCGTTAAAAGATAACCTTGAAAATTTCAGCCATATTAGATGCTCAGTTGTTGTTTAACAGTCATTTATATTAGTTGATGTTAGTGTTTCTGTAAAGATGGAAAAATCGATTACTGAGCTCTCAATAAATTCTTGCATTTGAAAACACGCCTTCGCAAATTAAAGTCGAGATGGATGCTGTTTACGGATGGATGCTGACTCTGTACCATCATTTTCCTTCGTGAAATTTTGGGCAGCTCAATTTGAAACGTGGTCGTACATTCTTGGCAAGATAATGATCATTGTGCTCCGGTAGTGCTAATTTTAAAAGAAAACATTTATCGCCCGATTCTAAGCAAAATGTTTGTTTTTTTGTTGAACAGGAGGATTAATGTAAATGCAGCCGCAGCAGGAACGTCTTCATTAACGAAAACTGTCTACAGTTAAAGATATTGTGACGAAGCCAAAAAAGTCCGTAGTGATTCTGATAGAGGCATATGTGTTGATGAAATAGACAAAGACTTAATTCGAAGCAAAATTTATGGTATATATGAAAAGCAAACTGTGCCTATATTGCATTTATTGCACCAGCGATTATGGAAAAATGAAACAAACATTCTTTGCAGCAGAACTAGCCTCCGGACAATATTATCTCAAAAGGGTATTGCATATCGGACCATTAATAAAAGCCAAATATTAATGGAATCACAACGATTGTGACGCTGGCGGTTTGATTACTTAAACTCTATAAAAAAATGCATGATTAGAAAATCGTCTCAATATCTACCTTGATGAAACATGGTTCAATACATATGAGACGCCAGCAAAAGAAAGGTAAGAAAAGGATTTACGGTTAGATGCGCATCAGCATATAAGGCTATTTAGCGACTGGACCTACAGCTTAACGTGGGTTTCGAACCACGGTCATCAGCTACCGACAAACCCAGGCCAGCACCCCCCTCAGGCTATCAACCCTTGGTTATGTGCCTACCCATAAGTCTATCAGGAAACCAACCAACTGGCGAGTGACCAACGTAGAACACTTCTCAGAAGGCATCCGGCCTTACCCAGCGTTTAACTGGCGTGACTGACGGGTAATTCGTTGTCGGATTTTACACTCTTGCCTAGAAACAATCACAGACATTTAAGTGTGAATATGTGTGGGCGTGTGTGTGTATATGTGAGTGTATATAAGGGTATGTGTAGGGTAGGAAGTAAGACGGACAGAAGAATTAAAGAAAAACACCCATCCCAGCGCTGGAATCGAACCAGCTACCTTTGGATTGCCAGGTAGGCGACTAACCCACCAGACCACCGCGGCCGGCGCCAGCAAAAGAATTGGTAGATACATAAAGAGAATGACAAACCAAAGCCCCAGCGAACAAGGGAAAAATAATTACAATTTTACATGCTGGTTCCGAGGATGGATGTGTTCCAAATTGTTTACGGTCGTCCTCTAAAAATATTAAACATTCATCTTTAGACTACCATGACGGCACCATAGCAGAACTTTTTGAAGATTGGTTTATAAATAGCCTTTTGTCCAATGTGCCTATGGAAAGCGTAATTGTAACTGACAATGCTAGTTATCATAACCGCCAAAAAATAAGGTTCCTAATGCAAATAATACTAAATTGGAAATTCAGAACTAAATGTAAAAAAAGGAAAAAGGAATGTGATCTTTTAGAAATATTAAAGATATTTAATATTAAAAAGGAATATGTATGTGATACCATTGCTGCTGAGATGGGACATACGGTTTTACTCCTTCCCCCGTATTACTGTATTTTTAATCCAATTGAGCATATGTGGCATCAGGTAAAATCCATTTTAGAGCAGAAAACATTTCTCCGACTTTAAGTGCAAGTGCTGCAACATTAATTAGGAAAATTGTAAATAGTACTCGCAAAGAAAGTTGGGACAAATTCGATTAACCATGTTATTAAAATATTTACATTTACTAATAATATAGAAACACTTATTATTAATGTAGTGACAGTGAGAGCGAAACCGAAATAAATGTATAATTAAATTTAAGTTATAATTTTTATTGTACTAATAGATACTTTTATTTATTTATTTTTATTGTACTAATCAATTCAAAATACACAAATCAATAAACAATGTTTTAGTCATACGTAATAATAATTGAATCATAATTTAACAATATTTTATTTTTCCCAAAATTATTCAGAAGTTAAACCACTCTAGTGCATTTTAAGAAACTAGGAATATTTTTATTGAGATTTATAGTGGCAATTAACATTTTCCGAAGGGTAACGAACCATCTTGAAACGGACTATACCAGCTTAGTTGACGATGAACGTTCGAGACTACCAAATACTGCAACCACCACCGATAACAGCCAAAAAGTTCACTAAATGGTACTACACGACCGTCGAATTAAGGTTAGAAAGCTAGCAGAGGGTGTGGGCATCTCGAACGAACGAGCTTGTCATATATTGACTGAAGATTGGGGCAGAAAAAATCTAATGGCACGTTGGGTGCCGCGATTGCTCACTCAGAACCAAAAACGCATACGAATGAACATTTCCGAAGCCCTATTAAAGCAGTGTAAGCGAAATAAATCGGACTTTTGACGTCGATTAATAACTATAGATGAAACTGGGATACACCACTACACTCCCGAGACCAAGGTACAGTCGAAACAGTAGACCGCGAAGGCTGAATCGACTTCGAAAAAGGCGAAGACTGGTCCCTCGGACTGGAAAGTTATGGTTACTGTTTTTGGGATAATCATGGAGTTGTGTTAATCAACTATCTTGAAAGGGGAAAAACAATAACAGGGTCATACTATGCATCATTACCTAACAAGTTGAAGGCAGAATTTGCGGAAAAACGGCCACATTTGAACAAAAAGGAAGTTTTATTACACCAAAACAACGCACCGTCTCACACTTCAGTGGTTGCCATGACACAAATTCACTAATTAATTGACCACCCACCGTATTCTTCAGATTTGTCCCCAGCGACTTTTTTCTTTTTCCTAAGCTTAAAGTTTCTCTCGAAGGACAGAGATTTCCATCGAATGAAGAGCTCATAACTACTATTTGGACGGACTAAGAGATGAGAGCTGGGAAAAGTGCATATAATTACAAGGAATTTATGTTGAGAAATAAAATTGAATTTGACAAAAAAACTTTTTCTCGGCTGGGCTGAAAACTTTTCAAACTATCCTCATATATACAGAATGAGTCCAATATAACAAATCCAAGTTTAAATACAGTTGCGTATTGAGGGTAGGATTGCTCTGTTATCTACTGAAATATATATAATCCTACTTTATACCATATCGTCTAAAATATTTCCTATACTAACACATAGATAAAGCTGTAGTGAGTTAGTAATATTTTAATCAAAAAATTAATAATTTATTAGACGCCATTTAAATTTTCAAGTCGATCCGTGATTTAGATAGCATTTAACGAACAACTGAAATTGACATGAACTGCATTTACAGAGAATGCATAAATGTTATGTTCAAAGCGTAATTCATTATCTATATTTGAAAGATTTATCAACAAATTATATCAAAAAGGGTATAAAACAAATTTTGAGTGAATCTGCAATATCGCCCGAAACTGTTTTTGAATCCGAGAACTTAAATATGGTCACCAAGTATTTTTGATGATGCACACAGTAGATGGGCAAAGCAGGTGAAAACAGCAGAAAGGAAAAAATCAATGATATTGAACTGAATAGTAGGAAAATGAAGTTGGGTGAGGCTGCTAACATGAGAAAAGCTCTAAAAAGAGCATGGTAGATATGTACACCGCATTCACCCACAATTATCAAAATCTCAAATATATCAGAGAGAAATAATCACATTTAGGGCCTGTTCTACAATGAAAAAATATACCAAGTATAAGCTATATTTAATAATACTATACGTTCTGTAGAACGGGCCTAACGGGGGTTTATTCCAAATATAGCTTATACTTGGTATATTCTTGCATTGTAGAACCGGCCTTTAGTGGAGGAAAAAGATCTGTTTTTCCTCCACTAAATATGGTTATCCACCATTTTTTCCAGATTATAGATTCCTAGCGATTCTGTTCCTAGAATCAAAAATTCCATTGCACAGAAATACGAGGGGATTATTTAAATAAAGGTTCGTAGACGTTTTACGCTTGTTTAGGCGCCATTTGCTGTCGTATCATCCGTCTATGTGCTGAGCTGTAGAATTTTCTAATGTTTAAGAAAATTGAGTCGCCTGCCGACTGTGAGATACGATCTGTAATTCGAATCTTGAGTACAAGAAACTTGGCAGCAGCGGAAATTCACCGTCCGATTTGTGAGGATTACGGTGATAATGCTATGAGTGATAGTAAAGTTCAAAAGTGGGTGAGAATGTTCAAGGATGGAATCAATGCATGATGAACCAGTCACAAGACCTGGCCGACCATCTCTAATTTCTGGAGATTTGGTTCGTGATGTAGATAACAAAATTCGAGAGAACCGACGATTCATGAGTTCTCGGTGGATTCCAAGACTGCTTTATGACGATCACAAAACAAAGAGATTGGGCTTTGTTTTATCGTTTTTGACTGTTTACGTTCTTATATTGCGTTTTACAAAACGCAATATAAGAAAGGTAGAGAATTATTAAAACATCGTAGGATGAAGTGCATCGAGGTAAAAAAGCTATAAAAAAGTGCCTTAAAATTTTCATAGATATAAAATAACAGACAAGTTGGTAACAGCTTAAATATCAGCTGCCGGTCGCGTTGGTGCGGCGGTAAGAGCGTCTGCTTTGCCGAATCCGCGCTGGAGCGGTAGCTGGTTCGATTCCAGCGCTCGGATGGTTATTTTTCTTTCTTCTGTCCGTTGATCTTTCCTAAATGTTTGTGATTGTTTCTAGGCAAGAGTGTAAAATCCGACTACGAATTACCCCTCAGTCACGCCAGTTAAAGGCTGGGTAAGGCCGGATGCCTTCTGAGAAGTGTTCTACGTTGGTCACTCGCCAGTCGGTAGGTTTCCTGATAGACTTATGGGTAGGCACATAACCAAGGGTTTATAGCCCGAGGGGGGTGCTGGCCTGGGTTTGTCGGAAGCTGATGACCGTGGTTCGGAACCCACGTTAAGCTGTAGGTCCAGTCGCTAAATAGCCTAGTTGCTGATGCGCCTCTAACCCAAACACTTTACTTTACTTAAATATCAGCTCTTGTCACTCAAAATTACGACGGGCGTGGGTATATTTCCGGACCAACAAACAAACAAGAGACTAGCAAAATTATATAACTATTATGTGAACACCATGGTATGCAAACTTTTCCAGAAGTAAAATAGGCAAAAACACATTTTCAATTAGAATCAATTCTAGGAAAATTCCAGCTTGTTTAATCAATATCTGCCTAAGGAAGAAATCTTAATTGAGTGGTTAGGTTACCCTGATCATATCATTATTTAAACAAGGAAATCAAGAAGACTACTACCGAAATTACTGACTCGAACAAATTACTATATTACTGACTTTTTTTATAAGGGGCGTCCTTTTTTTAGATTTTTAAAATTACTTACCACATTAAGACACAAAGGTGGAAACAATTTTAACTGACGTAAATATTCTTACCTGAAAAAAAAAAATAGAATTAATTCAAAATAGAATGAATTTAACTATTTATATATGGTGTGGAACACTAAACTCGAAGAGATCCCGAAGACCACTAAACACCAAATCACTTTATTTAACTTTTCGATGCGTCTTCACTAAACATGTTATCATTATCAGGAGATGATTCATCTCCTGTTGATACTAATTGAACCATCTCTTCGATTATAGAAAAAAAGTCAAATATTACAAAAAAATAATGAATTTTATCATGAAAATCATTTAAAACTACATAATAAGTAATACCGATCGCTGTAATTGCGACCTAAGGTACTTGTACAACGATTGGCGGCGATTTCGGGACAAACTCGCTCACAGTTTCTATATTTTTATCTTTGTGCCTCTAGCAAGAGTGTAAAACAAGTTAAGGAATTTCCTTTTAATTACGTTGGTAACCATGCTGGGTAAGACCGGACGTCTTCTAACAGGTTGGCCACTCGCCAGACGGTAGGCTTTTCGAGAAATTAACCTTTAAGGTACAAAGTACGGGTATTTTAAAGTCTATTGGGGGCTGCTGACCATGGTTAATCGATATATGGCTACCGTGGTTCGGCATCCCTGCTAAGATGTAGGTCCGGTTTCTAAATAATCCTAATGGTTGACCCGTCTTTAATACAAAAATACCAATACCAGAAAAATTAATCTAAATAAAATCGATTATGAATTGGATTTTCAGACATATATGTATAGACATATATGTACAGACATAAAATAATAGTAGACTTTTACTAACAAAAGTATTAATTACCGAGTAGAGCTATTACAGAAATATTCAAAATTAAAAAATATAATATAATAGTAATATTTTTTAGAAACCGTTTATTTCTTTATACATTTTGTGATCAATTCTTGTATTGAAATCACTGGTGTAAAACAAAAAAGATATTTACCACTAAAGTGATATGATTTTTGGTGGTATATTTGAGTTTAAATTTACTGATAGTAACTTATACGTATTAACCGTAATTATTTTTTTTTACCTGATTAATATTTTTTACTAAAATTCAATAACTTCCAGCCAATAAACTTCAATATTTCAATAATATTATCATTTCCAATACGCAAGCTTGCAAAATATCTATTCTCATCAACAATTTGAAGAAAAATAGTAGAACATTTCTCAGTTTTACCGAACCAAAGTTAAATTCACCCATTACCAACAAAAATAGGTAAAATGGCCTGGTAAAAGCGAAAAAAGCGGTAACGAGAAAAAGTGTACATGATTATTTGGATCCTGAGGTATATATGGCACATTTTTCCCATCTCTTTGGCAATTTATGTATGACCTCCTAAAAAAACCGTATATCTTTTGAGTTAGTCCAGTCCAGTCATCAAGCCATTTTTCAATATCTCCGTATTTGTTGAAGCGTTTCACAGAAAGTGTGTGAGACCTCGATGAAAACAAGTAGTAGTCGGAAGGGCGCAAGTCTGGTGAGTACGGCGGGTGGGACAAGTGCTCTCATCCAAGTGTAAAAATGGTGTCTCTGACCCCTTTCGTTGTGTTGGATGGGGCGTTGTCATGCTGTAAAATCACTTTCCGTATCTTGTAGCCGATTCTAGTTACTTTTTGATCAATGCATAGTTCAAATTGATCATTTGTTGACGGTAGCGAACGGTATTAACTGTTTCACCTGGTTTCAGAAGTACATGACATCTTTCTGATCCCACCAAATGCACAGCATTGTCTTCTTTCCAAAGCGATTCGGTTTTGCGGTCGATGTTGATGGTAGTCCATTTTGGGCTCTCGAAATATATACATTTTTCGTTTCCAGTCACGATCCGATGCAGAAAAGTCTTTCTTTAATACAGAGCAAGCAAAACTTCGCAAACCATTTTTCGCTTTTCCATCTGTTTGTCGTTCCCATTTCCTGTCGTACCGATTTTCTTGCCTTCTGGATCTTTCCTATTGCAATCAGTCGATCACAAATGGTTTGGCGATCAACATTTAACCTCTCGGCAGTTTGTTGTTGAGTTTACATATCGTCTTCTTCCAACAATGCTTGCAATTCGGCATTTTCAATTTTTTTCGATTGACCTGGACGTTCTGTATTTTTCAAATCTAAATCACCATTTTTCAATCGTCTAATCCAAAGCTTACAAGCATCTTGCGTTAGGACATTGTCACCGTAAGTTTTCACAAGTATACGATGACTTTCACTCGCGTTTCACTGAACATCAATGGATGTTTGACCATCGTTTCATCGGAAATAATTTGTTCTGCTAAAAATAAATTCAATTTGGATGGGCACGGTGGGGTTTCCTTTTATTTTCGTGATCTTAGGAAAAAAGAAACAAACAAAAATCTAGACAGAAAATGGGACGAGGAAGTGTTATGGTTTGGGTGAGTATTGGCTACAGAAAAAAAGTAACTTTCTCATCAAGTTAGGTCCTAAGAATATGAAAATGTAATAGAACAACAAAACTAATCTTTTAAGGATATGCTTCGCCAGTGTTTCAACAAGATAACGTCCCAATTCATTCCGCAAAAATTATTTCTAAATTGAACTGGCCTCCTGTCTTTCCAGATTTGAAGATTATTGAAAATGTCTGGAGAAGTTTTCAAAACGAGTTTATAGCAAATCCAGACAATTTACAAATATGGAAGGTTTGAAAAGTGTTATTCAGGCTTCATGGGAAGAAACTGCACAACAAATAATAAAACATTTTTATTCTTTTTTTTTGGGTTTATCGCCACGATCTAAAAAGTTTTTTGAAAACGAGAAGAGAAGACCTGCCGAAACGTGAACGTTAAAAAGTTTATACTTATTTTAGAAAATGTTGTGTTTTTAAATTATTGTTGTGTTTTAAAATTGTTCATTAGGCAAATTTATTGCAGACAAAGAATCACTGAGAAATTAGCCTTCGTTTTGTTTTTTATCCAGTGATTCTTTTATTTACCTAAGAACAGATGTTGTTGATATTTTTTTGAGTTATACATCGTGGCGAAAAGCCCAAAAAAAAAAATATGAACATGCCACAACCATTTAGACAAAACAATAAAACGTATTGAAATGTTGTTTTGTGAAATGATGTTTTCCTCTTATTAACTTTTCCTCTTCCCTATAAAACTGTTGCGTTAAGATGTATCTAACATTTTAACGCATCTAAAATCCTTTAAAACATTTAAAACCTGGGATTTTTTTTAAGATACGTCCTGGGTTCAATTTAAGATGAGAAAAAAATCATTTTCCTGCAGTTTTTCTATTATGTTTAAAAAGTTTTAAAAAAATGTTCAAGTGTGTTTAACATTTTGACAACAAATGGTTGGTAAAATGAAGAAATCCGGATATTTATTTCATAAAATGTATATTAAAAGATAAACTGAAAGCTTTTGTCAGCAAGAACTAAAACAACTTACATTTCCGCTCGCTCAAAGTTAGATTCTTAACTCGCGATCCACAACAAAAAAAACAATTTACTTCCACAGCTTTAAATCTCAGCTTCGCGTCACAAAAAAAAGAACATAAAAAATATATTTATATAACTGACGCTTTTTGCAGGAAAATTTATTTGCCTAAAGTGTTCGAGTGGTTTGTTGGATAAAAGCGGAAGTCACAACTACGAAAACAACGAAAAAAAAACGGATACAACAGCGTTCGGATTCAGAGAGAAAAAAGTTCAGGCACAAACTGGTCCGCTAACCAAACCATATCCTCCATATTTATTATGTTATATGGAAAGTTTTTACTTTTTCTGTTTCGCCTATCGCGTGAAGAGTTTCCATTTTGGTCTGATAACATTTTTACTGCTGCAGTTTGGCTGAAAAGAGTTGGGATATATTTTTTTATTATCAGTTAGATTAACGAGCTATTCAGGAAAAAAAGCTATTATATAATAAATATTAATGCCAGAACTTATGTCAATATTTCAACTATCAACTCTAGTAACATTAAGAAATAAAATTAGGAAATTATTTATCTTGTTAACATAAACTTCAATAAATAATCTATATAGCGAATCAATTTTTAATGACAAAACTTTTATGAGTTATTATGATGTACGAATACGTAATGCATTATTAAGGTAATGTTTTTTTATTATTATGAAAATTTAACGTCGAATAAATCAATATGAACATTGATTCCCTCAAAACCTTCTCAATATAATTATTATAATTGTATCTACTGGATTATGATCGGAGAAATAATCTGGGACATTATGTATTATTTACTTCTTAACTTATTTCTAGACCTCTCAAAGTTTCATCGACTGCAGAACCTGTTCGAATCAGATTTTTTTCTCACCATATAGTTATTTTAAAGCACCATCTATCGGCTTCAAAACGAGGCATAATAATGTAGGACCCTATAGGGACAATAGGATTTTGACATTTAATGGCGGCCATATTTGATATCCAATTCTTGACATTTGCTGTCAACTGCTTTCAGAAAGGTTCGCCATGAAAAAGTTTTCGTTGCCACAACATTTTATCAAAATTCGAAAAGTTTTGTTGCTGCTCAAAGAGCATTTCGTTCAAAACACGGTCGTCATTCTGCTTCCTGTATAATTGATAACGGACCATCACTGTGAATGGCGAACGCGATCGTGCCATGATACCCGATTTTGTCTTTCCAAAAATTGATGAAATTGATGCGAACGAACTATATTTTCAATAAGAGAACAGCACGCATTACGATACGACTTATGGAGCAATCAACTCGGATAATCGGTAATTTCAAGGAATGGCCCTTGGAACTGGCCACCAAGTTGTCATACCCCCCGATATGCTCAACCGCGTCATCGAAAATTGGGATCAACCAGTACAAGAAGAGTCTAGGTCATCACTTTCGATATTTTATTTAAATCATAAAAGCCATAAAATATAAAATCTAATAAAAAAAATGAGCGCCATTTTCGGTCGAATTTTCCGTGTTTTATTTCAAATTTAAATCCTATAGCTCTTATTGGGAAACACTTTAGAAGCGATATCATTCGAAAAGCAATATTTGATGCATATCTTTCCTTTGGTCTATATCTTACTTGTAAGTAGTACCAGCAATTAGAAATGTTTGCTTAAATGATGCAGAATATTCGGGTAATTAAAAAAAAGTGGAGGATGAAGAACTGGAGGCCCTGCTAGAAAATAATCCTCTTGGTAAACTACTAGAGCTCTGACTAGAAACTCAGAGTAACACCGCAAACTATTTCGAAACGTTTACAAAAACAAAAGAAAATTCAAAAGGAGAGTTGTTGAGTTCTCTATGAAGTCACAACTGAGAATAAGAGTAGATGGTAAGTAAGGTAGCTTGGATGTTATTGTGTCTTATGTCTGTTGCTCTCCAGATTCAAGAAAATTAACTTCCTGCATAAGATTGTGACATGTGGCGAAAACTGGATTCTCTACAACAATTCAAAAACGTAAGTTACCACTGGTGCTTTGTATATGGTGGGATGAGCTGAGCGTTGTGCATTATGAGTTGCTCTAATCTGGTCAAACAGCTACTGCTGACCTCTACCAACATTAACTGATTGGACAACCCACAGCTACATAGAGAAACAGCACCCGGGTAAATCTCGATCAAACGGAATATTTTCTCGTATCTCGCGTATTCTTCAGATTTGGCTCTATCGGATTTTAATCTCTTTTGATTCTTACATCACCTCGTTCGTAGCCGAAAAAAGTCTCAATGACTTTATAACATTAACACCATCCACTTTTTTTCGATGTGTCTAATCTCATTTGGCATTTTCAACTGTTGTCCGCTTCGACTGAAGACAGTTGGATTCTTCAACCATATATATATATATATATATATATATATATATATATATATATATATATATATATATATATATATATAGATAACGGCCAAATCAATAATATATAGATGTTTCTAAATCATAGCGGGTGTCGATCCGTTGAATCTGCGAAGAATCAACAGCGGACAACACTTGAAAATGCCAAATGAGATTTTGGCGAAACGTCGTGACTCTTCACAGAATCAACGGGTCGACACCCGGAATGATTTAGATGTAACATATATATGTCATAGAATTGTGCAAACTAAGTTAGAAATAATGTGGAATTTGAAAGAAAATTGTTTTCCAACGAAGCTCATTTCCAGATTATATATCCAGCGGTTATAGAGCAATTTTTCATGAAAATGACGATCAGTAGTGCAAGATGTTAAGAAACTTTTTATGGAGCTAATTGGATAATATGCACTTTAACAGTATGTTTTTTCAATAAGATGTCACGTGTCAAACGGCGAGCAAAACTCCGCATCATTTCTCGAAATGTGATCTAATACTCCTCGAATTTTTCTGAAGGGCTTCCCCACGAACAAAGTCTATTTTAACAATCCGCAGACGATTAATGATCTGAAGCAAAACATGTGTCAATTTATTGCTGAAATTGGACCTCAATTATGTCAAATTGTAATTGATAATTTTATGCAAAGAATCGCCTTCTGTAGAAACTGTAGAAGAGGATATTTACAGAATATTATTTTTTAAACATATCTGCTATGTTCCTATTTTTTTATTTAAAAAGGAAATCCCGAAGGTGGCGCACCCTTTATAACCCAAATATTTAAATTCAAAGAGTATAAGTAATTTTATAAATTATATTGAATTGATAACGGATCACCAATAACATATTTCAACATTTTTTTTGCATTGTTTATAACAAGAGGCCTTGCTATATTGTAGCCACTTTTTAAGTAGTAAGAATTCTTCTCCTCCCTCATACCCCCATCCTCCTCGTTCCATTTGCCGCAGTTTTTCCAAATGTAGAGAAAGAAAGCGGTGTATATCACCGCACTCAAGATTCGTGTGATGTCTGGAAAGTGCGGCTCGGCCTCAAAGCTTTGCCCGCTTGTCATGTTGCCGCTTTCTCTAATGGCCGATATATATATATGGCTTGCGTCGCCATGCTTCCTACTTTTGCCAATGGCTTAATGGGAATGAATAATTTCGCGTTTTTTTTATTGTTTCGACTCTTTGTCATGTAAAAAAAAAATCCTACTTAGACTTCGGCGTATATTAATGCATACGTTTTTCCAAATGGTCTCTTTTAGATGAATAGTTTTTTTGTTTGTGTGTAGTACTTGTTCTGCTAGTGCCGCCTGTATTTCTTGTAAACTTTTAGAATTTTTAAAAGTGTAAAATTAATGAGAAAAAAGGGACATTTACAGTCCATTACAAGCTCAGAAGACTTTTTAAAAAATTAGAGTTGATATCAAACAGCTACATCAAATAACAGTTATATCAATAAATTTGAAAGTATTAACGACATTATTAATATCTTTATGTTGTTCATGCAGATTTCAGAGGTTTATTGATACGAAAGATTCTTCATGTTCTTTATAACTATAATTTAATGTCCAATAGAATCATGTAGTACATGACATCAGTGGCGATTGCTCATATAAGGCAACTGAAGAGGTAAAGCAAGAAGATCTGGATAATTTCAAAACAAAAATGTTGAAATTTGTCTATTCAATGCTTTTTCGATACAGTTGTTAACGAAGTAAAATACTTTTTATTAATTGTCTAAAAGCAAGGCAGGCCATAGTTTGACAGCCTCTAGTCTAGAGCATGGATTACAGAAAGTCAATTAGTTTCTTGTGAATTTAATCATGATACAAAAAAGAAAATAAAAAAGTTAAGGAAACTAGACATACGGGACGGCAGCAAAGAATATGTGGGATATCTTGTAACGATATAAGCTTGTCGACGTGCAGATGCTCGATATTGCAAACGAAGGCTGGTGAAAAGGTGACTTTTAAAGATGGACCTTTAAGAATCCAAAATATCAGTTAATGGAGGAGTTAAAGCTCAATAAAAGTAACGTTTCGCCAATGTTGAAAGCATACTGCATTTCCGATGAAGTTCACTTCCACTTTAACCCTTTCAGTTCCAATGGGTGATATAAGTTCCAGAAGGTGCTTAATGCAGCTTAGAGGAAAATACGCGCGTTGGATTTACCCAGGCCGGTGCCTCACTGGTAATATGCATTGTCGCTAATATGTCCACTCGAAAATGTTTCCGTATTTTTTCAATATGGCGGATTAGTGAATCTGTTTATTATACGTAGACCACGTGCTATACGTTTATATTGATGTATTTGGCGTTTATTTGACCAATTTATCAAAAAAATGTAGTGTAAGTGTGTTTATGTGTTTTTTGCGTGTAAATTTTGCGCATATAGAACATTTTTTCTAAAATTTCTTGACGGGACATATATGTCCCCGTGGGATTCCACTGTGGTATAAATTTGTACCAGTGGTATTACTACAAGTAAAATGTGATTTTTAAGTTGAGAAATAAACCATTGCCTGAGCAGGAAATCATAGAGTTAGCAGACAATATTTCCCATATGGAAAATGAACCGTTCATTGTTAGTGGTTCGGAATATGTCCAGTTATCATCCTTAGTGGGTTTAAGTGATGCATTTTCGGAACCATTTACAAGCAAAGTAAAAAGGAAAAATTGAACTAAATGAAAATGTATCGTCCACGGAATGTTGATCTTGTGAAGAAAGTGAGAATGACAAAATGGTTGATCCGCCTACAACAATTTTGGACCAATGAAAATCTGTAGATAATAATTTTTTACCAACATTAAGAATATATATATATATATATATATATATATATATATATATATATATATATATATATATATATATATATATATATATATATATTCAGGAAGAGATGAAAGTAGAAACCAAACTTCAACTGTAGGAGAAGATGTCATGAAGATCGAATCGAGATACTCGATCGAGATTCGAGATACTGATATTAGTCCATGCTTTGACAGATTTTTTACTAGCACTCAATTTATAAATAAATTATCTTTTGCTGTAATTAATACACCAATAATTACCAGAAAAAAACATGGCTAAGTTCGATATAGACAGAAAGCGTCAAAGAGGTGAAGCTCAGGTTTTATGCAATTAATATGGTGTACATGTGCAGTCTCATGGAAGAATACCAAAGATGTAACTATCCTTTTAAATTGTCATAGCGATGAAATGACTGTAGCAAACAGAAAAGCGAAAGATAGAAGCCGATCGGGAATTCCTTGCCCAAAGATGGTAGAGTTCTATAACAAATATATGGGGGGAGTTGAACTCTCAGATCAACTCGTTGACCTCTATGACATAGATAGAAAAACCGGCAAATGGTAGAAAAGAATTTTCCATCGGCTACTAATGACAGCAGCGGTCAATTCCTGGATCATATTTACTTAGCTAAAGGAGCGAAAAAAAAATAAGAAGAGTTTCTTGGATTATGTGGTTCCGCTGGCTGAATCTTTAATAAGTTATGGCCGACAACATGCAAAAGTGGTACGCAGAAGATAATATGGCAGGCCGTCATCAGATTCCAGGCTATTGAATATAAGGGATCACTTACCCCTCGAAGAACCAACAAGAAGAAAGTGTTATCGCTGTACCAAGAACAAACAAGAAAGAAGAACAAAAACAATTTGTGTGGCTTGCAATCTTTCACTATGCAAACACAAAGTTTTTGAATATTTCCTTTTTTATGTTCTCACAACTAGTACTAATGAAACATATACAGAGTGTCCATAATTAATTATACACAGCAAAACTGCATATTTTTTCAGTAAAAATATTGCGATTTAACCCAACTTACCTTAGTCCAAAAGTTAATATTAACCAAGATACAGGGTGTTAAAGTTATAATTTTATTTTCAATTTTCGTCAATAACTTTCTTAAATAGTAACTTTCTTGAACGAAATTTGGTAGAAGAGGGTTTGTTAAAATAAAAAAATTTAATTTCTGGAAAATTTTTATGTAGATGTAGAGGGCGCTGTCAGCGACACTTTTCAATGTTTGAAAGGTCACAACTTTTTTGCGCCTTAGTGTATTCGCATTTTTAATGAAAATATTATTTTGCCCACCCTTTTTACTTAAAAAAGGTATACCTTGCAAATGTCGCTCCGAGTTACCATTTTCTAGATGTCATTGTTCATTGCACCGTTTTATTAAATTGCGTTTTTGCAACATAACATTTATGTTTGTTTTCCCTCACTTTATTCAGGCTTGGAACTGATTCAATTGCTACTATAAAAATGAATTAAAATTAAAATGAAGTGAAATGGATACAGTCCCTCCTCGTGAAAACTTTTGCAAACGGTGGACTTGCCCACCCCAACTTCCAGAGCAATGCGTCTTGTGCTTACTTCAGGGCTTTCGGTTACGCGACCTATAATTTCTTCTTTCTGATCGGTGATTAGAGTCTTCGGAACGACCTGCGGAATCTCGTTTCGGACGAAAAGAACCTGTTTCACCTAGTCTGTCGTAAAGATTTTTGAAAATCTTAAAATTCGGCTGTCTTCGTCGTAAATACGTTTCCAAATATCTTCGATGAGCCTGGCGTCCATTAAAATTTTCCCGCGCGTATATGCCAATCATATCTCGCATCTCTTAATTAGAAAATAATTTATGTCTGGGTATTTTATTCTTGACTTAAGTAAAAATCTTTCAAAAACTATTTTATTATAAAGTATTAAAACTATTATGGATTTAGCCTAAAGGCCTTCGCACTCCCTCCAAGGACCGGTCCTACAATACCAGAACACATCAAGCACAAGCCACACCCGGAGCAAAACCCCGGGTACAGCCCACACCCGGCAAATCCCCGCACTGCAGAACTGGCCCCAAGGGGAACATTGACCTATCTCAGATATCTTAGATATCAGAAGGATTAAGCTCTGTGGGGGCCCTTTCCATGTTTTCGGGCCACACGGCTGTAGTGGTGACGGTGGATGTCTTTGGTTTCCTATTGTTATCCAGAAACTTTCGAACGGTTCGGGCTATTCCAAGTAATACAGCCTTCTGCATGGGTCTAAAAAGGTGATCGTTGAGGCCCAATATTTTAATATACCTTACCAAGTTCTTTGGGAAGATTCCAGTTGATGACAATATGATAGGTATTGTTTTGACGCACTTCATATTTCTTTGTCTTTTCACCTATTCTTGAAGCTCTTTATACTTTTTTCGGTATGTTTTGCAATTAAATAATTGTTGTTTGGAATAGCTATATCTATAAATAATGTTTTTCGTGCATTTTTATCGATTACAACAATATCGGGCCTATTGTTATTTAATTTCTGCTCGGTAAGCACTGTTCGGTCCCAATACATTCTGTAACTTTTGTTCTCCAGAACTGGTTGCGGATTGTAATTGTAGTATGGGACTTTTTTTGATTCCTTTAGCTGCAGTTTTATTGCCAATTCTTCATGAATGTTCTTCGCCACTATGTCGTGCCTTTCTTTATATTCTGTTGCTGCAAATGCTTCACAACCCCCTGTTATATGTTGGATTGTCTCGGAGGCCCGACACCCATATCTACATCGATCATCCACCACACTTCCGTCCCGAACTATGTACTTGAGGTAATTACTAGCAGATATAACTTGGTCTTGTATTGCCAGTAGGAAACCTTCTGTTTCTGGAAACATCTGTCCGGCAGTCAGCCAGTAGTTCGACGCTAATATGTCGACATGTTTCTGGGTGACCTCATTCAAATGTCTCCCATGCAGAGGCTTTTCTCTCCAAGCTTGTAATTTCTCAAGTTCTGTTTTTGCATAGACTTGAACTTGATCTTTGTTCAGTCGCAGTGGTGTTGATCCATCAGCCCGACATACAGCTTTCTGTAGCAGAGACGTTTCCGTCTGCTGCAAAAAATATTTTCGCAGATTTCCTATTTGTTGGTCCAGTTGCTTACTAATATCGACCAATCCCCTACCGCTTTGCTGTCGCGGCAATGTTGTGCGTTCCACTGCACTTCTAAGGTGGTGTTTCTGCGATTTTGTGAATGAAATGAACTCCACTGAACATGCATAGGCGTTGATATCCTTAGACATGTTTCTGCTATTTAAGTCTGTCCTCAAAACTTGTCTTACTATTTTGATAAATTGACAGGTAAGCTCTTTTTTCATTAAGTCGTGATCAATTTGGCGTGCTTGCTTCATACCCAGATACTTGTATGTATCTACAGCACTTGCATTTTTTTAGAACATTTTTATATTTTTAAAACTTTGTTCCTTGGCAAATTTATTACAAAAATTTGTCTTCGTTTGGTTTTTTATATTTACCCAGTGATTCTTTATTTACATAAGAACAGATATTTTTTATAGTTTTGTGTTTTAGATCGTGGTGAAAACCCCAAATAAAAAAAATAATAAACAAAATTGCCGGTACAGAAGTAAAAGAAATCCTCGAATGAACGGCCACTTCGCGCTTCAACGACTGACCCTTTGGACAGTTACATCAGCGAGCGGCATAATTGGCACTTACTTTAAATATTATATTACAGAGTGTTAAGGACGCAAAATACATTATTAAAACAAATTATGCTCAGGTATGTTTCCCCTTGGGTTTGATTAGACCATACAGTATACTAGAGACCATATAGTATACTAGAGAATAAAGTAAGAACCGCAAGAACAAACTAGAAATAAAAATAGAAGAGGTCAAATATGCACTTAAAGGTATGAAAAGTAATAAAACACCTGGACCAAATGCAATATCAATAGAATTAGTAAATACAATTATTGGACGAAGACCAACTATAAATAATACCAAAGTTTTTTAACTTGATTTACAGTACAGGTGTTATATCATCAGAATGGTAGGCTTCTATTTTCTTTGCAATTCCCAGGAAATCAAACAAAAAAATGTGTAGAACACCTATGATAGTAGAAAATAGAATTTATCGACATTTGGAAAAGGAGCTGGACAACAAACAGTTTGGATTTAGACATGCGTTTCGTAATCGGGATGCCCTTTATAGTTTTAATGTAGTGGTTCGATGCTGCCTTGATGTCAGTAAAGAAATTCATGCGTGCTTCGCAACACATTCTTTAAGGTGAAATCTTTCTTCTGCGGTAAAAAAAAAGAAAATGAAAGGAAAATCCGATTGATTCGCTGCTATATATAATACTCGATTCTCCTTTATGGTATAGAAGCTTCCACCCTTAATAAATACATGATCAAAAGAGTCGACACTTTTGAAATGTGACTATTCAGAAGAATACTATGAGAATGTGAGAAAATCTCACGTAAAAAGGTTCTAGGTAGAATATCCACCGAAAGAGGTGAAAATTCTATTAACAATCAACAATCATTGAATATAAAACTAACAGGAACGAACCTTGTCTATCTTTATGAACATATAAATGGGAACGGAAACGGCCATATTGAAACACCACAGATGACTAAATTCTTTTGAAATTTTGATAGTTGACGTTAACAACTTAGAAGTTTAATAGTAGATTTGAGCAATTTTAGTGTGTTTTAATCAATAATAAGTGCCGAATAAGTGTACTGGAATATTCTTTTTGTTTATTCTAGTCTAAATACATATTAATACTTATTATATTGACAATAAAAGCAATAATAAAAGGCAAACACAAAATATGGTTCGAAAAATCAAAATTCAGGAGTAACATTACATAGGTAAGTGTTTATAATTCTAAATTTGTCAATTATTTAGAAATAAAAACGTATTTTGTTTAAATGAAATTTTAAGTAAGATAATGAAGCCAACAAATCTCCTGGTATGGATAGGCGTACTCAAATTGACTTAGGTAAGATGATATAATTATAATGTTTTTCAAGATAGTGATTATCTTTTTTTAGAAGTTCTAAGTTTTTAAAGTATGTTCTAAAATGTCTAGTTTTTTGAGATACTGAACCTTAAAAATGCAGATTATTTTTTAGCTTTCGTTTGATACATATAAGACATGTTGGTTTACTTATATAAAGAACATATGAAATATAACTAATAATACAGACTGTTAACTTTCGTTTGATACATATAAGACATGTTGGTTTACTTATATAAAGAACATATAAAATATAACTAACAATACAGACTGTTAACTTTTTTTACAATCCAATTTTTTTTCTGAAATTATTATACTAATAAATGTAAATGTTAGTTCCATTTTGATTTGGCTTTTATGTTATTAAACTAGTTCATCTTTTCAAAGGTATCCAAAGACCCAAACAGAAAAACACAGTGGATTAATTTTACTAAAAAGCAAGACTTTATTCCAAACCGCAGTAGGTTTTAATGTTCCCATCATTTTTCTGAGGATTGTTTTTATCGAACATCTAAGGTAAAAGTGAGAGTACCAAATGCTGTTCCAACAATTGAAGTGGACCGTTTAGAATATGTAATTTTTTTATTTTATCATTTTGATAAACATCTTTCATAGACATTTACTCTTGAAAGTTAGTTTTTTTGGTTGTTTTGAAAAATGAGTTTATACGCGAGTTTATATCTCCAATTTTAATTTATTTATTGACTACTTACACTACAATAATTGATGATATTTGTAAAAACGTTGTAGTAGATGAAAAAATTCGTAGAATATATACAAAGTTAATTTTGTTTAAGGGACATTAAACACTGAACAACAACAAATACAGAAAGGATAAATGTATTTTAATAATAAATAATTTAGTAAATATTATGGCTTTTTATTTCATTCACGAATATGTATACCTAATTTAAATATGAACATCGGTGCAAGATGCAACTGGTTACCTAACCAATTTTTGGAAATGATATGATTTTATGACAGGAGATTTCAATTTCTTAATAACTTTTTGTCGTTTTGGCCACATAAAAGACACTTAACTCTTTGAAAAAATAGATTTTTTAAATTAATTTAAATGTTTACATTTTCGCCGGACAGAAATCAACACCATCAGCTAATTATATTACTAATCTTTTAAAGCCATTTAAATTTAAAATTGAGAATTAAATAATAGTTGACACTCTCTGCCATATCTAGTAAGTCTTCATTAATTTAATACAGTAAAAGGTAAAGTGTTAGGGTTAGAGGCGCATCAACAACTAGGCTATTTAGCGACTGGACCTACAGCTTAACGGGGGTTCCGAACTACGGTCATCAGCTTCCGACAAACCCAGGCCAGCACCCCCCTCAGACTATAAACCCTTGGTTATGTCCCTACCCATAGTCTATCCGGAAACCTACTGACAGGCGAGTGACGTAGAACACTTCTCAGAAGGCATCCGGCATTACCCAGCCTTTATCTGGCGTGACTGAGGGGTAATTCCTTGTCGGATTTTACACTCTTGCCTAGAAACAATCACAAACATTTGGAAGTTAAACAGACAGAAGAAAGAAAGAAAAACAACCATCCGAGCACTGGAATCGAACAACTACCGCTCCAGTGCGGTTTCGGCACAGCAGCGGCAGCTGCTCTTACCGTCCGCACTAAAGCGAATAGGATTATAAAACAATTATAACGTTCAAGATAATCAAATAAATTATCATCTGCATTTTATTTATGTTCTTAATTTTTTATCAGATAAAAAAAATATCCGTCATTTACCTTGTGTATATCTTTTTTTCTGTGATTTGTCGTGGCTACCGATACACATCTGCCTATTAAGCGTTAACGGTGTTTTAAAAACGTCGTAGGAAACACGTTTATGGGCCGAGCTTGGCGCCCGGCCCGAGGTTAAACAGATTTCGCCGTCCTCGTCGACTTTATCGCCTTCATCTGGGCGACGTGACGACGGCGGGGCCCAATTTCCGCCTGCTCGTCGCACGGTCACGTGCGGCACGTGCCGCCGCCTCGCCTCTATTCCCACCGATCCCGACCTAGACCACTTCTGGAAACGTTACGCTTCCGTCTTTTTTTTTTTAATCTGCTTCAACGTTGTTTTGTTATAAAACTTATTGGTGACACGATTTCGATACCGTTCGATTCGTTTGAATTTTTTTTGATTTGAGACAATAATTTTGAAATGTTCTTCTGGTGTAGTAGAGATTCATTAGCTTGTATTAGGGCGTAACAAATGTAGTTGCGTGTTTGAGGTACTTAGCTATTCACAATTATACTTGGGGGTTATTCCTCCATATATAGGGCATTGTTTTTGATGCCCTCAACTCGTCTTTGACCTAGTAACTATTCCTCTGCGGTATTGCGATAAATCTGCTCTTAAACTGCTTTTTGAACCAGAGCTGAGCGATGTGGATTGATACGACACCTTCTCCGTCTACTTCGCAAATTTCACGAGCGGCATCAGGTATTTTCGATATCGAACATTAGATATGCAGATGATTAATAGCAGTGTTAATATAGCTCATTCAGAGAAACAATGGTTGCACGTCATCAACCTAGAGAAATCTGTTGAGAATTTAAACCCATAAGAAAGAAAAAATAATTTATAGTTCGAAGCACTTTCTTTCCTTCTTCCGCTAATCCTATTAGAATAGAATAAAAATACGATGAGCCGGTGGATTCGCTGTCAAGATAACATTTAGGTTTGTAGTTCTGAATACAACTTTCCTTATCGATTCTGTCATTTTCATGTTCTGATCGCTTTTGAGTTGTGCCTTCAAACGTTTTGAATTATTTTTACTACATTCATTGCTGTTTGAGCTATTTTTGGTTTAGTTTCTGTTTTTGTGAGTTCTGTAGTCAAAAATCTCCGATTATAATTGCAAAAAAATGCCAAAATCGTTAAGCAGTCGGTGTAAGCAACTTGTCTCGTCAGTTATCAGTTATTTTGAACAAGAACGAGATAATGGAGCTCCTCTTTTCTCATTAAACGTTGTGAGAGAGGTATGTATTAATAACTTAGTAGGTCTCATGGTTAATTGGAGTTTTTTAGCGACTTTCAGCTGCACTAAATATTAGTATTGGTACACTTAGTGCAATTTCGTAAAAGTTGAAGAAAAACGAAATCTTAAAATATTCGAAAACAAAGCGTCTACATCCAAAACGAGGAACTAATCTAGATCATCTTGACGTGGGCTCAATTCGCAATCAATACTATGAAATCTATGAAAAAACGAGAGTAGATTTACATGGTAACTATTTCAGAACAGCTCGGATGGTTATTTTTCTTTCTTCTGTCCGTTTATCTTTCCTAAATGTTTGTGATTGTTTCTAGGCAAGAGTGTAAAATCCGACTACGAATTACCCCTCAGTCACGCCAGTTAAAGGCTGGGTAAGGCCGGATGCCTTCTGAGAAGTGTTCTACGTTGGTCACTCGCCAGTCGGTAGGTTTCCTGATAGACTTATGGGTAGGCACATAACCAAGGGTTTATAGCCCGAGGGGGGTGCTGGCCTGGGTTTGTCGGAAGCTGATGACCGTGGTTCGGAACCCACGTTAAGCTGTAGGTCCAGTCGCTAAATAGCCTAGTTGCTGATGCGCCTCTAACCCAAACACTTTACTTTACTTTATTTCAGAACAAACAGTTAATCTTGAAAGTATTCATGAAAAACCAAAGAATATGCAGCTTTTTGATGGATGTAAAACTTGGCTTCATACAGTTCTAAAATAAATTGATCATACATCACTGACCGTCACTTTACGAGTCAAGCATGGTAAAGAATATTCAGAACTTAAAAAAAAGTGCTGGAGTGCCACAAGGCAGTCTTCTCAGACCTGTCCTTTATTTGCTGTGCACCAGCGATATCCCGCAGAGCAGTGGAGTAGTGACGGCAACATTCGCTAATGATATTTCTTTACTCGCTACTGGAAACTAAATTAATTCAGCTACAAACAAACTCCAAACAGGTGTCAACAATGGCACCAATTGGGCAAAGAAATGGCACATTAAATTAAATGAAGCAAGGTGGAATCAATTTCACCAACAGGAAATATAACTATATACCAGTGATAGTTAACTAGAATCGAATCCCACACGCCAACGAAGCAAAGCATCTGAGCATGACTCTGGATGCCAAGATAAGATGGAAAACGCATGTGAAGAAAAAAAGTGAGCAACTGGATCTCAAATTCAGAAAAATGTATTGGCTACTAGGGCGCCACTGTGTGTCGTCAATACATAATAAATTGCTTCTTTATAAGCAAATTCTGAAGTCTATATGGACTTATGGCATCCAGCTTTAGGGATGCACCAAGAAATCTAATATAAAAGTAATTCATTAATTTTATGGTAATACTGGTGAAATATATATATATATATATATATATATATATATATATATATATATATATATATATATATATATATATATATATATATATATATATATATATATATGCCCACAAGGTAGCGTAACGGAACCGTGAAGGGAAATATTACAAAAATCTTTCACCCTATCTCTACGTGGTGCCACCGATCGCCTTCGCCGAACTGTCAACCATGCGACGTCACGTGTCTCTCGAGACCGGTTTCTAGCCTTTCAGCCGTCATCAGCCGAGTTCTAGACGAACGCAAGGAAAGCAGTTCGGAGAGACGATCGGGGCAAGACCAGATTAACTGGCCATTTTAATGACGGGTCGCGATCGCACGCAATTCACGCCAATATATATATATATATATATATATATATATATATATATATATATATATATATATATATATATATATATATATATATATATACACACACAGGTAAATATTTTGTTGTATGATGATTTTTGAAAAATCCCTTTGTTTCGAAGATACAGGGTGAACAAAATTTACGACATTAACAACATTTTATTATCAAGAAGTACATGTAAAGTTGCTCAATCTACAATAAATGTTCGGAATGACTTCCTCCAGCCATGATGCAAGCATTCAATCTTCTCGTCATTGACTGCCGAACTCTTTCAAACACACCAGGGTCGTTTCTAATTGAGTTACACCCAGTAATTATCCGATTTCGCAAATCATCCAAATTCTTTAATGGAGTAGCGTAAACTAATGACTTCAGATATCCCCAGAAGAAATAATCCAGTGGGTTTAAGTCCGGGGATCGAGCAGGCCATGCGTGTGGCCCACTTCGACCAATCTAGCGATATCCGTCTGTTGCTGTTAAAAAATCACGAGCAACCAAACTGAAATGTGGTGATGCACCATCGTGCATAAACCACATTTGATGCCTTGTTGCCAATGGTACATCTTCCAGAAACTCAGGCAGCGTTGCTTCCAAAAAGTTGCGTTACAGTTCGCAAGCCTAGCTTGTAATGCATTGCCATCAGCAAGTCCATACATGAAGTGCATGTCAGTCATCTCGGCGTTTGTATACATTATGATAGAGGACTTCATTCACTATTTAAGACATGTCAAACAGCCAAACGTCTCTCAATCTATGTAAACAAATGCGACCGATGAAATCCACTTATTAGATAAAACAGCCGTTCCAAGTGACCGAGATCGAAAAAACAATTTTTTTGTACTTGATAAAATCATTGACGTACACCCTAATTTTATTTACATTAACGATTTCAACAAATATCGAATATGTCGCAAATTTTCTTCGCCCTCTATCTTCGAAACAAAGGGGTTTTTCAAAAATCATCATAGGACAAAATATTCTTAGAATAGAACAAGGAATAAACCCTTGCATTTTTGCCGCATGTTTACCTAACACCCTGTATATATAATATATATATATATATATATATATATATATATATATATATATATATATATATATATATATATATATATATATATATATATATATATATATATATATATAGTGAATCCGAATCGTCAAAAGACGTAAATTGCTTGTTAGATACGTATGTTTAGTAAGAGATTCTTTAAAATATAGTAGAATAATGACAGAAATAAACTGAACTTAATTGAAACTCAATTGAAACGATTTCCTTCTGACTTTCACAAAGTCTGCTAAAGAAAAGTTTCCAACAATGGAATGAAGCCGTTATGATATTTCCATCGTTTCGCCTTCCAATAAACAAATTCCCCGGAAAAAAATTGTTGTTGCTTGCAGCCGTTGCAGTTCGCAGCTTCGAACTTTTTGAAACAATGTTCGGGGATTCGGCTCATAACACAACTTTTAATTAGTTCTTAACCGAAGAATTGTTCAGAAAAGAAACTGCACCCAGCAACGGAAGCTTTTCAATACGATAAGCGTTAAACATTGTAAAAAAGTATTTTAATTTATGGAAGTGAAAAAGAAAAGGGCGGAAAAGTTCCGAGGGCAGAAAGCTGGGTCGGTCGAGGGATAACCGAAGGGGAAGAGGGCTGTTGGAGAAATAAAATATAAAACAACATTAGGATTTTTAATATTGCCGGAACAATGGACGAAAAGGGGGGCAAGGAATATTAAAAAGAAATGAAATTAATTTTAAATTGGGTTATTTTTTACTAAAATTAACCTCATTTTTCCTCGGAAAGTTTTTCATTGCGAAAAGTGTATTTTTAAGATAAAAATAACATTTCTGTTTCGTCTGAGATTTTTTTCTTCTTAATATTAAAGTCCGTGTATTATTTTAAATACATTATTATTTTTCATTTTATCATAATAAACATGGACTCAAATAATTAAAATATTTATGAAAATTAAAAATAATGCATAATAATTATATTAAAATACATAATATAATAATTCTTCCATTGGTATCTTCGGTGGGAAACACTAAACTCGAAGAGATTTACCACTAAACACCAAAATACTTTTTTCAACTTCTCAACGCGCCTTTTGTTAACCACGTTAGGATCATCAGGAAATGGGTCAATCTAATTCTAAAACTAAACCATGTTCTATTTATTTGACCGTACTTAATGAAGCGTGTAAAAATTATGAACCATGTAGTTTACTAAGCCCTACATTAACCTTCAAGAGAAGCACTGGATAAGGGATACCCAGAGGTGAATTAAAAGTGTTTTTCCCTTACAAACGGTCACGTTGAAAGGATGACAGTGAGTGGGGGAACTGTTATTACTTTCCCCACTACAGCCATATTAAAATGTGAATACCAACAAAAATATAAGTGACCGTAGTCAGTCTATAGGTATAAACCACCCAGTGCTGTTGTTGTTGTGTCAGTATTTTGTCAATAAATAAAAACAGTTAAATAACCTTTTTGCACAAAGGGTGTTTTTTTTTGATTTTGACACAGTTTGTGGTAAATGAACACGCGTTCTCAAACTCGCTGTGCGTCTAAAATAGAAGCGTTATATGAGGCAGCTGATATTTTCGATCACAAAGAGAGTGAAAGAGAGACCGAATCGGTTTATGAAGAGCATCATACCAGTGTATTTTATCTAACTAAATAAATATATTCGTTAAAATAAAGCTAAATTATGTAATAAGTATTTGAAAGTACATTAAGACCCCTTTTAAATGCAGTTGGAAGAAAGTTTTTATCTATTAATTTCGCCTAGATATGATAGTTTGAATAGAACACCTCATTTTAATTTTTTTTTGCCGATTTTTTCGATGGTATACGATAAGAATACTATTAATTTTTGGAACATTCTATAGATATAGTCTTTTTCTATACTGATCGTTTCGCCAAGGTCACACTTGGATTACTCGTTTGACAGCGATCCCCGTAGGAAATTCGGACACACACAAGAAAATCACCCTTTATAACTACTTGTTCGAAAGTCAATTCCATAGGATTTCTATGTTTACTATTAAACTATAAGGCTGTGAAAGACCACAGTATTCTAACTAGTCCATCTTGTCCAGTCCAGTCCAGAAGTAGAGGGGCTTCTGGATTGATGTGATCGTGGCATCTATTTTAGTAGATTCGTATATAAGTTTAGTAGTTCGTTGTATAATATTAATTTCATGATCACTCTGTAGATTTTAATACAATTTTCATCCATGTCGAATCCGACCCTTTCATGCAATGTTCCTACATGTCGATGTCAGACCCATATACTTTACAATATATAGTTTAATTATCCTGTCTTTTATCCATGTGTATACTTGGTTGTATATCATCGAGAAATGATATAATAAATTATACACAAATTGTACAAAAAAATGACTTGTTACTGGACCTGATAGTTTTATTGCACAGATAAATGTTTACAATAACTTAGACACTATTCATTGGTCGGACAATAGTTCTATACAAATACCGCCTCCCCATTTCGCCATTTTCGTGTTTCCCATTTTCACGTCGAAAACAAAAAGGGCCCGATAGTGCGCCGCTTTTTTCTTTCGCGCAAAAAGCACCGTTGCCAAGTCGCTCTCCTGTTATTGTTACGTCGCCATCGATGGTCGACAAACAAAGCGAACCGCGAGCACAAATCGTTCGAAACGTCGAAATAGCGGACAGGTATTTTTCTAGTCGGCCGTGGCTTTCCATTCGGATTAATGGTCGCTTTTTTTTACCCCCTCTCCGACGGGGAACCGACGTCGGTGTCCATCCAAAGTCCCCTCAGACTCGACCCCCCCCCCCACTTCAACGACCGCCGCTGTGGTTACGGTCTTTCCGCAAAATATAAACCGAAAGCGATAAAATGGACATAACGTTGCGGCAGGTAGTATTATACTTCGACGACATTGTTTCGGGTCTAGTCGTAGTTAATAAAATCGAATAATGGCCAATACGGACCTGGATGGTCATTGGTCGCGCTAGTTTTTAACAGTATCGCATAAACCGTCTCTATTTCGGTGTTTCGAAGTATGATTTTCCACTATATATAGATATAGGAAATAATTTATAGAGCCAGAAGAAACAATATTCTTGCAGATGTTCACAAAATTGTATTTTAATAAATAAATGTTTAATAAAAGAGAAATAAAATTTTTGTCCAAATTTCTACTGTATTATTACTGTTTGACGCGTTTCTCTAACAGTATAGCTTTTTCAGAAATGTCTCATGTATCTCTTTTGCTTTGTTCGCGATTTATATATCGAGTAAATGTAAAGGAAAATTAGTTTCTAAGTTAGTTCCACGCCACATGCCACCGTTTACGTCTTGGCGAGTTATTTGCATCCATATCACGTTTTTTAATGTCAATGAATCAACTGTACGATCCATCAAAAAATCTTGATCCGTCAAGAAGACAAACTCAGGAATCCTACAGCTTCTAACTCATTATCAGCAAAAATTGTTCGTAATCCAGCAATTGAAAAAATGGAAGCTGCATTAACATTATGGAACGAAAACTATAGCCAGAAGAGAGTGCGTCTAAGTGGTGTTATAATCCGTGAGAAAGCTAAGCGCCTTTACGCACATTTGAAAGAACCTGGTGATGGATATACCATATTCCATATATTATACGGATGGAGAATGTCAAGCATCGGAAGGTTCGCTCAATAAGTTCAAGGTGCGACAATCACTGCCCATAACATCAAAATTGTTGGAGAAGCTGTATTTGCAACTTATCCAAAAGAATTTTCAAAGTTAATTGCTGATGGTGGATACAAACCTGAACAAGTGTTTAATGCAGACGAAACTGTCTTCTTTTGGAAAATAATGCCAAACAACACTTTTATATACAAAAGTGAAAAGTCCACCTCTGGTTTTAAGGCAACAAAAGATAGAGTTACACTGGTGCTCTGTTTTAATGCATCAGGGGATTGTGTAATTAAGCCACATTTGCAGATACAGATAGCAGATACAGATAGCAGATACAGATAGCTAAATCCTCGTGCTTTGAAAAATCAAAACAAACCCAATATATCAGTATTTTGGCGTTCAAATGGCGTGCATTTTCTGTAACAGGTTTCGGGATTGGTTTGTTCCTGAAGTTAAAACTAATTTAAAGACATAATATAGATGTCCAGGCAGTTCTAATTTTGGACTATGCTAGAGATCACTCTCTTGAGCTTGAACCTATGTATCCAAATATAAGGTTTATTTGCCTCCTAAAACGACAGCCTTACTCCAATCTATGGACGAATGAATAATTCAGGTTTTTAAGCTCTTTACAATCATACTGGCAAACCTTTACAATCATACTGGATACCATGGAATAATATCCTGATATGAATGTTATACAATGCTGGAAAAATGTTGACATAGGAAAGTGCATTGGTAACATAAAAGAATCATGCAAGAGCTGAAGCCATGCACATAGAAATCATAACGGAAAAAACTGTGGTCTGATCTAAGCGTCGGTAATGATGAATAATCCGTGCAAATTCAAACATTAACTGAAAACATTGCTCAAGTTTTGAATGGCATAGGAACAGATGGTTTCGAACAGATAGAAATTCAAGAACTGCTTCAATCGCAAGATGAAGCTTTGACTGAAACAGACTTGGAGTAAATGCTTAAAGACCATTCCGTTGAAGAGGAAGCCTCAACGAGCACTGAAAAGGCGGCATTAAACTTAAAAAACCTGAGTGAAGGTTTACGGACGACAAATGAGCTTTATGATTTCTTCTTAAAAATTGATCTGTCTATGGAAAGAAGTCTTGTTTTTAAAAGGCAAAATTGTTAATATAACAACCGAATATCAATCAGAATATCAATCGAAAAAATTTCTAAATTCTTTAAACCATTGCATATGCCTGATAATGATTATTAATATTGTTAGAAAATAAAAAAATTATACCATTAAATTGCATTTATTGTATAGTTTTATATTATACTTTTATATGTCGTTATTATACGAGGGTTGATCAATAAGTATCCGTGTTTGATAACAGATGGCGTTGTAGAGTTAAATTGACATACCATCGTGTACTGCAGACTGTTAAAACGACCTCCTGCTGAATTTCAGATAAATTCATAGGTTAGTTTTTTTTTGACAGCCAGTCATTCATGTTTTGTATTTCTCGATAACTTGGAAAAATAGCAATATCGATCCATAATTTGTTTTTATTTTTAGATGGAAAAACATGTGAAGAAATAAAAATTAAGTTGGATGCTGTCTATGGGGACCCTTCACCATCTATGACAATCGTGAGATATTGGTTTAACGAGTTTAAGCGTGGTCGTGCAACTGTTTTCTATGAAGAACGGCCAGGACGCCCGTCAGACGTGGTTACCGAGAAAATCGTCGAAAAGGTCCATGACATGATACTCGCTGATCGCCAAACGAAAGTGCGAGAAGTAGCTGAAGCCGTAGGTGTCTCGTACGGAACGGCAATCAAGATTTTAAATGATAAGATAGGTGCAAGAAAAGTGTCGGTGTGATGGGTGCCGCGATTACTCACGGTGGACAACAAGCAGGTACGACTAACAATGTAAAAGCAGTGTTTGGACCGCTGTAAGAGAAATCCGCAGGACTTTTTAGGTCGAGTCGTCACGGTTGATGAAACCTGGATACATTATTACACGTCAGAGACCAAGAGATAGTCGAAACAATTGATTTTTCCGGGTGAATCTGCTCCGAAGGCAAAAACGGTTCCATCAGCCGGAAAGGTTATGGCCACGATTTTTTGGGACTCCAAAGGATTAATCATGGAGACCTCAGGGCAGTACTGCAGTGAGTTGATGGACAGATTCGAGAAGAAATTTAAGGAGACACGGCCCCATTTGGCTAAGAAAAAAGTGCTCTTCCATCACAATAACGCACCGGCAGATTCATCTTTAATTGTAGCGGCCAGATTGCACGAACTGCGCTACGAATTGCTTCCGGACCTACCTTATTCGCCCGATCTGTCACCCAGAGACTTTTTTCTGTTCACTAACTTGAAAACATGGCTCGCAGGAAAAAAAATCAGCTCAAATGAAGAGGTTATTGCCGACACAGAAGCGTATTTTGGAGAGTTTGAAAAATACATTTTTTATACGGCTTAAAACAGTTGGAGAAACGCTTACGACAATTGTATAGACCTAAAAGGAGACTACGTTAGAAAATAAAAATAAATTTGGTCTTTTTTTCAAACATGGGTACTTAATGATCAACCCTCGTATTATAGTTTAATCCGATTTCAACTTTTTGCTCCGACAAATAAACATTTCTTCTTCCGTATTAAAGTGATTCCACTGTGAAATATTCAATCGAAAGTTTTTAATAAAAACGTAAGAATTAGTAAAATAAATTGCGAAATGAGCGCAATTTTAAGGCATTATTTAAAAAATAATTCAAGATGACTGATAATGCTCATGATATTTTCGAAGTGGAGATGGAAGGTGCCGTATCAATCCGCACTGCTCAGCTCTGGTTCAAAAAGTTCCAGGATGGAGAGATGAGTTTTGAAAATAGGAGAAAATCAGGTCGTAACATTTCATTTTGAATTGTCTCCCGATGATAGGGCGATAAATGTAGAACTCAAATTCAACTTGAGCGTGTACAAGCTGTTCTGACCGAGAAAATCCAGCTTTTGTTAAGCGTAAATATGTCCTCCAGCAGCAAGACAACGCAAGATCACACACTTCATATATGGACTTTGAATGTCTCCCTTATCCAGCATGTCGCTTCTTCGGATTACCGATTGTTCCGCTCCATGGGTCAGTTTTTTCGGGAAAAAAATCAGGAATAAAAAAAGAAGAATAAAAGAGAAGTAAAAACTACCGTGGTGAGTTTTTAGCTAGAAGAGTTGTTGGCTCAAAGGTGGGTTCAGGTGATCGAAAATGATGGCTTATATTTCGAGGAATAACCTCTAAGTCTAATTTTTTTGCACAGTGAATAGCTAACTATCTCAAAAATACAATATTTTTGTTACACGTGAGTATTTTTTGACGAGGGTTGCTATTTATGTATCCGGTATTGGCAATAATGGTGTTGTTAGGCGTCATGTAACATATATATCGTAAAGTTTTGACAGTATAGGTATTCAGAACGTTTTCTTTATACTGGTGCTATTTGTGTTGTTTAGTGAATTGAATATTTGATGTCTACCAAAAAATGGAATTAACTCCTGAGAATTTTCGTGTAATGATTTACTACGACTTTCGACGTTTTGATTATTTCAACAACAGTTGAACAGAACTCACTTCGACTTTTAGACACTGGTTTAGTAAATTCTATTATAGCTGTACTCGCTTCGGCGGTACATATACTAAAATTGGAACGATACAGAGAAGATTAGCATGGCCCCTGCGCAAGGATGACACGCAAAATCGTGAAGCGTTCCACATTTTTCTCGGACTCACCTTCGATTACAGACTATCATGGAAAGATCACATCCAATCTCTGAAGGCTAAATGTACTCGCGACTTGGGAATATTAAAGATGCTTTCAAACCACAACTGGGGTTCGGATCATCTCTGCCTTCTTAAATTATATAAAGCAATTATTAGATCCAAACTGGACTATGGCAGCATAATTTTTGCTACGGCTCCCAAATCTTATCTGCGCTCACTGGATGTCATCCAGAATACATCACTAAGACTTATAACTGGAGCTTTTATCACCAGCCCAACTCCCAGTTTACATAGCATCATGAGTTTAGAGCCCCTATCCATCAGGAGGAAGTATCTACTCTTAAAGTATGCTACGGATCTCTGGCAGAGACCATTCATTCCTGGACATCAGTCATTCTTCCATCCTCCCCCAATACCCCCAATAGCCTCCACTCATAACCTAACCCTAGACCTCAGACGCACCTTCCAGCAACTATCTGAAGAGTCCAACACCCAATTGCAAGTTCCTCTCCCAATTAGCACTACTTCTACTCCTCCGTGGTTATTACATCCCATCCAGGTTGATTTTTCCTTACTAAAATATGATAAAGAATCTACGTGCTCTTCTGTCTACAAATCCAGTATAAACAACATTATCCAGTCCAAATCTCCATGCCAAACAATTTATACAGATGGATCTAAGTCAGACCATGGAGTCGGTTGTGGCTTTGTTCATGACAGATCCTCCTCAGGCTTTAAGTTGCCCGCCACAACAAGTGTACTAACCGCTGAGCTAGTGGCCATTGAAAGATCCCTCAGCTATATCAAGTTAAATCCCGCAAATTGCTGGATCATATTCTCAGATTCTAAGAATGCACTATCCATGATCCAAAATCGCATCATTTCCCATCCAGTTATAGTGCTAATTATGGATCTTATAGAAGATATTATAGCACATGATTCTTCTCTTCTCTTCGTTTGGTGTCCCGGTCACAAGGCCATCAAAGGTAATGAGGAAGCAGATTTACTTGCAAAATACTCCATTCAGCATGGTCAACCTTATATGCGCTGCTTCTATCCAAAAGACCATCTCTCATCGGTGAAATCCTTCTCGCAATCTTTAATGCAATCCTACTGGGATGATCCACAGAAAGTCAATAAGCTGAGATATATTAAACCATTATTCTCCCAACCTCCACCAGAACATCTGGTAAGTAGGAAAATTACAGTAAAATGGATGAGACTCATGATTGGTCACTGCAGATTTACACATGAATATCTACTAAAACGAGAAGGTCCCCCGCTCTGCGAATTTTGCAACGATCCCCTATCCGTCAAGCACATTCTTACCGAATGCACGGCATTATACCCTCTCAGATCCTTTTTTGACCTCAATCAGGACCTTTCTCGAAACCTTTGCTCAGACAACATATCTAACACCTTAGCTTATCTGAAAGAAATTAACTATCTCACTAAAATCTAGTCACTGCTAGCGACATTTCATTCTAGTGTGAGTTATTTGCAGCAAAATCAAACTTATCAACACATCTGTGATAGCTTATCCTGCGACGAAACCCATCTGTGATAGAAGCCATCTGTGATAGAACTGATCTGTGATACTAATAACCTGTGATATTTATTAATCCATTCAATGTCTGTCTTTTAAGTGAGTTCCATATTCATAAGTTAAAGTTCCTGGTCGCTAAATGATCTTGATATCGATGCGACCTAAACTTGAAAATTCTCTCTCTCTATTATAGCTGTCGTTCAAAATTGATTGCTGTGCTAAAAAAATCGATACTGTTCGCGAACTAATAAAGCAAGATCGTCATGTCACATACATAAGTATGTCATGTCATGTCAGACAAGCATACATAAGATTTTATATGAATATTTAGCCGTGAAAAAGATCTGTGCGCGTTGGATTCCGCATAATTTGACAATGGCTCAAAAAAAGGCTCGTATCGAGTGCAAAGAAATGCTCAAAAAACAACATCGTGGTGCGTTAAAAGCCGCGTATAACATCTACGCAATTGACCAATCTTGGAGCTACGGGTATCAGCCCGAAAGCAAACAGTGGTTGTCTGTATGGGTTTTTCAAAATGAGCCTAATTCAAAAAAACTGGTTCGCGCAAGAAGCGCTTGCGCAAGAATGGTACACAGCCATTTGTTCGCCAGAAATCTTTGAAGAAATAAGAAAAAACAACTAGCGACCCAGGATTATTCTTCACTATGACAACGCGACCTCTCACATCGGACCGAACAATTCAATATTTAACCAGTCCAAACATTTATTCGTCGTTTGCCGTACAGTCTTGATTTGGCACTCAATGATTTTGCTTTGTTCCCGCCCGTGAAGAATAAACTACGTGATCAACGATTTTCGACGCCAGAAGAAGCGGTTGAGGCGTTGAAAATGCATGTTTTGGAGATACCTCAATTGGAATGGAAAAAGTGCTATGAAAATTAGTTCAAACGTATGCAAAAGTGCATTGATCATCGGGAAGAATATTTTGAAAAACAATAAAACCATTTTCAATGATAAATATTTGTTTTTATTTATTATTCCAGATACATAAATAGCAACTCTCGTATAAAAGGCCAGCCCAAAAAATTCAGAATGAACCTCGTAGATACGTCATTCAAAGTACATTTTTCTCATTATATTTCTCATATAAAACTAACGTTTTTCCATTCGAAATCTTCGCCTTTACCGAACCACTCTCGTCTATTTCTGCATCTGCCAACCTGCTCGTCGTCAGTTTTAGTGCGGCATCGCGTGGGCATAAATCGGCTAATAAAGTCGAACCGAATTAAGTGACGATCGTCCGAACGTCGCGGACGCTCTTTGAACGCGTCATTCGTCTGAGTTACGCCGTTTTAATTTCTTGTTTGCAACGGTTGGATTGGTCGTAAAGTCGCTGAACATTATCGTAAATCTCGCAACGCCGTACACGCCGTTTTCTTTACGGTGTGGGAAAACGGAAATCGGTGAAGGAGAAGGGTTGCCGTCTACCCCGCTGAGGTAGATCAGGATAAAGTGTGCCAAGGCATGAAATAAAAAAGACCTTTGTTTCCCTGTTGTTTTTCCCTGCTGAGTATTCGCTCATTTAACACCGTTTTGTATATTTTATTCAATGTTATTAAGAACCACCCTTAATGTAATGGCTAAAGGTTGTTTTTTTTTGGAATTTCGTTTATTTATATATGTATTTGTGACCTTTTAAAACTCAATGTATTTATTTAGTCATCAAGGTTGTCATCTTTCAACTATTTTGGTATGTCCACGCCTGTTCAACATGCGTTTCAACGTGCCTTTCAACTTGCGTTATTGCATGCGTTAGCGCATGCATCCTAGGGTAAGATGGAGTGGCGTAACTATAGGGTGGCAGGACTGGCAAAAATGCCCCCGCCCGACGGGGCCCCCTGGTCTGAGAGGCCGCGAGCTCAGAAGCAACTTAACATTTTTAACAAAATTAAATTTTATATAAGTACTTAAAATCAATTACAGTTAGACACAACTAAAGACCATATACAAATTCAAATAAATTATTAAGATTTAAACGCATTCATAAGAAAAGGATGTCGATCAGTTTTAGAACGCATCCATTGGTTGTTTCATTTTTTTGTCGCGGGTGAGCTAGTGATGCTCGGGGAATTCCTGCATTTTGTTAACCAAGAAAGTACTTTTTTCGTGGCGCTGGCGGGCTAGCGACGCACGATGTTAGGAGAATCCCGGATTTCTATTTTTTAAGTTCGGAGGGCTTTAGGACGCATTCTTCGCTTGATTGTTATGACAATTGGTCAATTGTATCTTTGATTTTTCGCAGTTTTTATTTTATTGAATCTGCAAATAGAGGCAAAATAAAGTTAATTGTGAAAGTTAGATATCAACATGTCTAGTTCTAGAAAATATCTAAGTGGGAGCGAAAAACGAAAGAGAGAGTCTGAAGATAAAAATATAAAGTTACCTAAAATTAGTCAGTACTTTAAGAATGATGACTTTATTGATGAAAAAGTGAGTGAACAGTGCTTGGAAAGTGAAGAATTGGATGTAACTAAAAGTAACAGTATAGCAGATGCAGCACCCGACACCAGTGTATATCCAGATCCAGAACAACCACAACAAGGTACAAGCAAAAATCAAAGTGAATAATATTTTATTATGAACAATATTGCATGTTCACCATATATTACTGATAAGGGTAATGAACTAATGATCAAGTGAAACGGTTTGTGATCGAAAACGGACATTGTAAACCTAAGGGTCCTTTCTTAAAAGACAGCGACAATAGATCTTTCCTAAAAAAACATTACTATATTGTTTCCAAGTCTGGCGTGAAACTTGAACGTACATGTCTATCCTATTCCTCAATACTTCAGAAGGCGTTTTGTGTCGTTGCGCGTCTAAAAAAATGCAAAATGTTTGGATGGAACGCTATGACGACTGGAAACATATTGTAGACGCCATAAAAAAACACCAGACATCGAAAATTCACCTGGATTCTTGTTTTACGTATTAACAATGGCGGCTACATGGAACACTAGATGAAGAGAACATTTGTCTCTGTTTGTTAAAGTCCAAGGTTTACTGCCGTATATCATTATTTTTCCATTATCTTCCATTATTGTGCCTAAATACTAGGTCTATACAACAGTCTATGCTCTATTATTCTGGTAAATATTTTCCAGGTAAACTTGTTAGTGTCATCTCTCTATAGTTTCTACTTTCTTTAACATGGCCTTTTTTAAACAAGGGCAATATTTTTCCCATATTCCAGTCTGTTGGTACTTTCTTTTCTATTATGATATCGTCTAGTAGTGACAAAAATTCTTCCTTTGTTATTTCTCCCATATATTTCAGCATTTCTACTGTGATTTCGCCTTACCCTTTGCCTATCGTTTGCCAAAAAAAAACAACTTTATATATTTATTTTTTGTTCTTAAATATATAATTTAATATATTTATTTAAGTTAATAAAATTAAACCACTTTATTTTAAATTAAATTTGCAAACTATTACAAAAACTTGCAAATCATATCCAAAAGTTGAAAGCAAAATCGCAACATACTCGTTTAACACCGCATGCGTCTAACCCCTTAACAGATCTAGATTCACCGGACACTGATCAAATTCATCTACACAGATTAATCATGGACATATGGACGCAGGAAAACACTTCCTGAAGATTGGCGCAAGAGTATCATATGTCCAATTTATAAAAAAGGTGACAAACTCTGCTGCGAAAACTACCGAGGAATATCCTTGCTGTGTACGTATTGCTGTATAAGATTTTGACAAAAATTCTAAAAAATAAATTAAGCCCTTTGCTGACAAATTAATTGGTGAATTCCAAGGGGGATTTACAACTGAACGATTGACCATGGACCAGATATTCCCAGTTAAACAGGTGATGGAAAAGTGCTGGGAATATACCACTGATGTGCACCAGATCTTTGTTGACTTCAATAGGCATACGACAGTATCGACAGGTGCGTACTGCATAAAACCATGTTGGAGTTTGAACCGAAACTGATTGGGTTTACAAGAATGACAATGACCGATTCTTTGTCACAAGTCAGAGTAGAAAATGATCTGACTTCCAGCTTTAGAACTGACAATGGCTTTAAACAAGGTGATGGCCTGGCACCAATGCGTTTCAATTTGACATTCGAGTATGTTGTTTGAGAACTTCCCGTTGACACCAAAGAAACAATATGCTTCAAATCCACACAATTCGTAGCATATGCAGCTCCATATTATTTTTTTACAATTTATAAAGGAAAAGGTTTATATACATAAGCATAAGCCTAAACCATATAAAGGATATTACAATAAGAGCGCAAGAAGTGAATTTTAAATAAAACATTTGGATGTGTGTTTGGGTGGTCGTGGGCTTGTTGGCGTAAACCTGAGACTTCAGAAAACCCCACAAAAAAAGTCCATATGTGTTAAATCGCAAGATAGTGGCAAAATTGTGGTTAATGGTGTCTGTCCATCGTTTTTTCGGTCTTCTTCGTAGGCGTTTATGGTCAAGTATCCAATTGGTGTTTCTTCGCTGTGCTGGGCAAGTTGTTGAGTCAATTGGACTTTGTAAGCATGAAGATGTAAATCTTTAGTGAGAATATGGTAAAGAGTAGATGTTGAAATGTCCAGTTCTTGTATACGATGACGAATCAAGGACCCTGGACTCTCGGCCATACTTTCACGAACTGCCGTGATGTTTTGTTCTAAACGAGCTTGTCACATCAATGACTCAACTAGTACTTTCGAATTTTTCGATTACTCTTATCACAGTTAATAAATTTGGAATGTTATTTCTACCGAAAATCGGACGCACTTTACGAATCGTAGCAACCAAACTTTCACCTTTTTGATAATAATGTTTAACAATAAGAACGCGTTACTGTATCGTGTAGCGTTCCATGTTTATTAACTCGTATCTGTCACTTATCAACCTGTCACAATTCTTGATCTATCTGACTATGACAGCAAAAATGGCGCGCAATTCAAATCCTGCGCCCTTATTGTAACACCCTTTAGTAACCCAACGACAACATCAGTGCTGAAATCGCTGCATTAACACCAGATATGTAGATAAAAGTTATAGAAAATGTTATGAAATGGGCACAAAGTTGCATTGCTGGTAATAGTTCGCATGTGATTAGCAAAATTTTCGAAAATTATTTTATACAAAATTTTAAAAAAGAAATAAATGTATTATAGAAAAAGAAAAAAATCGGTCTTGTTTTGTTTAAAACTTAATTAACAACCGAAATGGTAGTGTGATACTTGCGCCGCCCATTAATCAAGCACTTAATCTGCCAATATGATCCCCTGTGACTTTTTCTTTGGCAAATAACTTTTTTCTTATCAAAAATTATTAAAATCACACTCCACCATCTGGGAATATCGAAATAGCAACAGTATTCAAGCAAAAAAAGACAGAATGAAGAGTTAAACACCTTATAAAACAGAATTTCACAATTTAATACGTCCAGATTCATTTAACTGCAAAAAAAAACAACCTCGTTTAGATGAAATGACACAGCATTTTGCTTGTTGACGCAAAAAATGGCAACAGCAAAATATCCGTGTAACTAGTCCCCTTGAATATTTTATTTTTAACGATCCAGGACAATATGACTTCGACTACAAAACCTCGGTCTTCCGAATTAGATGTGCAGGTGGACGGAGCTTTGGTGGAAAGGCCGAAAGAGGAAAAAAAAAACCCGGGGCAATTTCAAATTGCCCGGAGAATTTTTACGTTCCAAACGGCTATAAAAACTTTTAAACTATATTATTATTAAAGGCGCGAGCGCAACATTGTACCGGTTGGTTGTATCGTTTTCAGCGAGACTTTCTCGGTTTACGACGCGGAAATGATCCTAATTGGATCGGACCGGACGAGGAGATTTTTTGCCAATTCTGGCAACACTGTTTTGTTTTCGTGAGCTTTTCATTGTAGAAAAATGTGATTTATCATTTGTCTTTTCCTTTTTGTCTATTCACTGATACTGTGCAATATGTTTTGATATATTTCTATTTCATTCTTATCTTCTTTGACATGAACACTTATATGAACATTTAGTTTAATTAACCTTTTATTAAACTGTAAAAGAAGATGAAATAAAGATTAAAGGAAGAAATATATATATATATATATATATATATATATATATATATATATATATATATATATATATATATATATATATATATATATATATATATATAGTGTTGATTGTTTGACTAGGGACGGGTCCCACCCATCCCTTCGATTGGAGAGCACATGTTTCGTCTTTTGATGTTTAGGCTCTTCAGGGTACCGACATGTGCTCTCTCGTCAAGAATAGAAAGACCCCATCCATACTCAACAACCCATACTTTTCGCCGACTTCCCGTCAGATGGCGTATATATGCAATGTTAGAATTCTTTGGGCTGCGTCCAATGAGACAAAGGAGACCCCCTAATGGAAGGGATGGGTAGGGCCCGTCCCCAGTTAAACAATCAACAAAATGCTCATTTAGGCGGAGACTCAGGTTGTTGTATGTTCCACATGAGATTGTGGAACCCAGCAGTTGGTGCCTGATGACATTCAGCACTGTTGTCTCATTGGACGCAGTCCAAAGAGCAGACGTCCGCTATATGGCCTGCCCACTTCCATTTCAATTCTTTCACCCTTCCAATGTTTCACTCAGCAATGTTTTACATACCTTCGTTGATTCTCTGATCCATATGCAGGTCTTTCTGTCCCGCGTAATGCCAAGCATACACCTTTCTAGTCTCATCTGTGCTACCCGAAGCTTTTGAACTGATTGTGTTGTGAGTGTCCATGTTTCACTTCCGTATGTCAAAACGCATGCACTGATTAAAAACCTTTCTCTTCTGACAAAGTGGGAGTTTGTCCTTAAACACTATATTGGGTCTGCCAAATGCCTGCCAGCCACACTTAATATGTCGTTCCACTCCCCGGGCAGTATCACCCTCCATTGAAATCCTTTGCCCAAGGTATATGTGGTGGGCTACAATCTCTAAATCGCTTTCCAAAATAGAAATTCTCCGTTGAGAGGAAATTTGTTGAACTTAACTCTTTTTTTGGCTTATTTTCAATCCAAATAGTTCTCCCGCCCTTTGCAGATTTTTTCTCGGTTGGATCAAGATTAAATCATCTGATGAGCCTAATATGGTTAGCGAAACGTGGGTCGAGAAGTTTAGAAAATTGATTTGATGTTTAGTGGTAAGTCTCTTCGAGTTTAATATTTCACACCGAAGGTTCCAATAGAAGAACTGAACCATAGCTACTATTAAATTATTTATTTTTAATTAACCTTTTATTAATAACTGCCAAAGAAGATGAAATAAAGATTTAAGGAAGGAATGTATTTTCAAATACATTTTGAAATATATTTGGAATAACTCTTAAATTAATGAATGAAAAAATTATAACTATGGGACTACTTCTAGAAGGAAAAATGCTATGTTTTCTGTTTTCCAGACGATTAAATAATTTTGACCTAAAAGTTTGATGATATGATACATAATAAGTAAAGTAATAAAAAAATATTAAAAATGGGGACTAGATATAAATATGAACGAAACGGAATAAATTACTAAAATCAAAACCTAAAATGAAATTGGCTGCAAAAATTCGCGCTTCTTTGTTATTAAATAAAGTTTTAATATTAATAGTAGAAGGAATCAGAAGAAGCAGTTAATTTAGCTCGTTGAAGGTCTTAATTTCTGATTCTCTATTCGGCACATGTTTACACATGCACATCTTAAGATTATATTTAACTTTAACTTACTTAAAGACTAAGAGGGGGCCTGTTAGTCCCCTTCAGGGTCAAGCGGTGGAGAGGTATAGGTTAGGTTTGGTTTAGTTTGGTTTGGTTTGGTTTGGTAGAAACAGAAAAATCCATAGCAGACGTCTTTCTATCATAAGAGACTATATATACGAACGGTTGAAAATATAATTTTTCTAAAAAGTTAGACGGCAAATAATTTTCAAATTTTGAACATAGTTCATATACATATCCTTTGTCACAATTACCGAATTTCAAGTCTTAGACTTAGAAACTCGTTTTTTTCATAATATTCACTCGTACCTTCTTAAAGTGAATTAAAGTTGATGACTTTAGTGATGGTAGACCAGCAGTTGAAGATGGGCAGTTAAATCAGCAACCGAAAAGTTACGACAAAATTATCATTTTAAGCAAATATGTATAAAAGAATATTTAAAAAATTAATTCAAATCATAATTGTTTATTATTTACGAATAAACTACAAGTAATTTGATGAACATTATTAAAACATTTTTATAAAAATTAAGAATTACATCATACATCAGCTAAAATGGAAATTTAGAAATAGCCAGGTCGTATTGAGTAATTGAGATGATCCCCACGCTAATTCTGTACGCGAATATTACGATATGCTTTTACGGAGAGGCTGCAGCCAAACGGATTAGAAATATACCAGGAATTTTTCAACGTGTTCAGGAAAATAGGTTAAAACCGTGACCACGCTTGCGTATACTCAAATGGTGGATATATTGACCATTACATTTAATAAACCAGTTTTCCTTTTTTTTTGTAAAAAAACAAACCAAGTTTATACTGAAATGTATGGAATAAATGACTAATGCGGGTAATGAAACAAAATTATTTTTTTTGCATATATATATATATATATATATATATATATATATATATATATATATATATATATATATATATATATATATAGACACACACACACACACTGGACCTAAGTTACTAGGTACTTTACACCATAGCTACTATTAAATTAAATACACATCCTTTGTATTTCATTTCTCTAGTGATAATATACTTTATGATAAATATATATCACCCTGTAAAAAAATATATAATAATAAACCAAATTTTGTATATTTTAGATAAGCTAAAAATTTTTTGTATAGATAATAAAATCTTTTTGTGGTAATTTTTTCATTTATTCTTGGATATACTCTTTAAGATCGGGATACTTCATCCAATATTTATATACCTTTATTGTACCGCGTTTAGTCAAAACTCTTATTTCTTATATGACTTTATCATTTGTTACTAATATTTTTCCCTGCAATCATAATGTTATTTATGGAAATAGAAATTTGTCGCTAGGAACTGAATTTGTTGTAATTAATGCAATGCTTATTAAATGTGATCATTTTTCTCTGATTGTATATTCAATGTTTCCGATAATGTGTAATAATATTCTCCAGTAATTGGTTTTCCTTCTTCAATATAATATATATATATATATATATATATATATATATATATATATATATATATATATATATATATATATATATATATATATATATATATATATATATATAATGTTCAATAATATATGTTCAATAACTTCGCTCAGGACAGAAGAATTTCAGTTTTAGGACAGCTTTATATATCTTGGGCAGAGGATTTCAATGGAGGGGAATACCGCCCGGGAGGTGGAACGGCGTATTAAATGTGGCTGGCAGGCTCAACATAGTGTTTAAGAGTAGACTCCCACTTTGCCTGAAAAGAAAAATCTTCGATCAGTGCGTTCTACCCGTTATGACATACGGAAGTGAAACCTGGACACTCACATCGCAATCAATTAAAAAACTTCGGGTGGCACAGAGAGGAATGGAAAGATGTATGCTTGGCATTATAAGACGAGACAGAAAGTCCTGCGCATGGATCAGGGAACAAATAAAACTCTGTGACATCATTGGAAGAGTAAAACAATTGAAATGGAGATGGGCAGGCCATATAGCGAGGCGATGGGACGACAGATGGACCAAGGCAATCCTGGAGTGGATACCGCTTGATCGCAAACGTCCGCCGCGAAGAAGACCGAAAGCACGATGGATTGATGACATCGTTAAGTATATTGGACCCGAGTGGCAGAGGAAAGGAAAGCCCAGGACCGTGAAGGTTGGAAGCATGCTGAAGAGGCCTTCATTCTGCAGTGGATCGACACGGGCTGATGATGATGATGATGATGATGATGATGATGATGATGATATATATATATATATATATATATATATATATATATATATATATATATATATATATATATATATATATATATAAGTAGTATAGTGGCCACAATTCGACGTTTACTAACTGTTGAAATGTTAGTCTCCTTAATCGGATTCCACCTGGTTTTATCCACAATGCAATTTTTCATTAATAGTTAATTAATCAATGGAAAATTCCCTTTTATTCTATTTAAAATTATTCAACAGAACCGTAAAAAGGTTGAATATGGTATGTTTAGTGAATTGTGAGTGAAGTTTGCTATTTTATATATAAATGTACATGTAACAAATTTTACACATGTTCTTTTGAGATGTTTGTGAGGTCAGCAATATCACTCAACTTCACTTTACAAAAAAAAATGCAGGCCCACTATCTTGTTTCTTTAAAAAGCTAGAAATAATTAAAATGGTAGCCCCACCCGTTAGTATAACTCTGCCGGCAGTGTTGGTAATAATGTTTTTCTTTTGTTTGATTATTCCACGGTTATGATCTAAACAAGGGGTTACCAACCCGTTGATCGCGAGCTACCGGTAGCTCGCATGGACATTTTCGGTAGTTTGCTATACCAATTTAGGTATCTGGTACACAAAAGTGTTTCAATTATTGCATTAAACAATTTAGATAGCTCTCTCTATTTGAATATTATTAAAGTAGCTCAACATATTGAAAAGGTTGTCGACCCCTGATCTAAACAGTTTATGCAATTATACAATTATGCGGAGAGTAAGAAATATTGCTACAGTTCCTCATTAATGGGGAGGCTGATCACAAGAAGGCCGGAAACATTCCAGAAGGAACTATTCTAGGAAGGGTCAAAGACCAGGAGTCAATGAGAGTGAGGTTAATTAATCTTAGGGATCGGCATAGTACTTAAGATTGTAGGAAATATTTCTTGGCAGACGTAGGCTAAATGATAAATATGGGGGCGGCTCCCTTCTCATTATCCAAGATTAATGTTGTAACTCACCAATCAGCATCGTGCGTTTAGATTGGTATAGCGTAATTTAAGAGCAAAAATCGATAAAAAGGAAAACACAGTCAAAAACTGTAAACCAGTAATCTCTAGTCAAAAACTGTAAACCAGTAACAATATAAAACTTGTTGAAATCCCTAAAAATTTACCCATCTCGTTCGTAATTCAAATGTTCTTCTTTTCGGAACGCGTGTGCAGCGGCAGCGAGACCGCCTTCAACGTTTCCGTCTACGATTTCTGCTATTCGACCGGCCCGGCCGGGGCAACTTTCGGAAATTAAAAAGAAATTATGCGCCGTAAATTTATATTTAAATTAAAATTAAGATTAACGCGCTGCGGAGAACGGTCTTTTAATTATGAAATACGTCCGATTTGCATACCTTGGCCGAGGACTGGAGGCCATAAGACGAGATATATAGTTGTCGGGTCGCCTGTGGCGTAAGAAATAACAATAATTAACAAAATTATTTTTTTGTTGTGGTAGTTAACGCATTTTCGCGAATCTGAATGTGATGCCAACTATTTTAAACATACGGCGTAGGTAAATGTAATAATCGTTACTTTAGATGACCTGAATGAACATCAGAAATAGTTTCGTTTTAATGTAACATGAAATTTTCTTAGTACTACCTGTCTACAGGTTAGTTCATAAATAAAAATAAACAAAAAGGAAGAAAAATTCCACTCTCCATGTAATAATTGCTAATTTCATCAGCTTTTCAACGTTCAGCTCGAGCCCGACTGATGACGGGTTAAGGCTAGAAATCGATCACGAGATACACTGGCTGGCGTTTAGGGGGCGGCTGAAGAAATGAGCAATTATTTCGTGGAACATGGATTTATAATGGATTTTCAAAGTAAAAGTTGAAATCATCAATTATTTTTAATATTCTCAAGGGACCCACTATACAACTTTTCATGCACCTGGTACTTAAACAGATCCTCGCGCAATCTGACTGTTGACTGCGACGTTCACCACAAGATGGTGTGAGATGCATTGTATTGCAGCCTTCATCCGACAAGGCCGAAGTATACGGTCGTACCCTCGGTCATTTCTTCAGCTTAACTTCCTGGGTCAACAAGAGGTCCCCAAACTTCACAAAATCCAGCCCTGTTTCAGTGTACAATCTCAGGTAGAATAAGTAGGTGCCAGAGGGTTAAAACGAAGTTAAACTCTAAAGTCATATCTTCAGCTGTTTTTCGAGTCTGATGACGATCTACGTTCTGAACTTAGGCCGGTCTCGGGAAACGCTTGCTGGCGTTTGGAGGACGGCTGAAATGCATGGCTGAATTTTCCTTCTTTTTTTAAATATTTTCCACAGGCCCACTATGCAACTTTTCATTTATTAATTTTTCCGACGTCCCTAACGTGCTTCAAGAGATTCGAGAAAAGAGCAGAGGGTAAACCTTCTTCGAGATAGGCACATTTATTATCAATGTTCGCTCATATTACATATTAGCCCTGCGACCTAATCTGACATATAAATTTAACTCTAAATTTTAATGCTCCTATATCTATTTCAGCTTCCATTTTCAGTATTTCATAAACTATAGGCCTTATAACTTTTGTACATTGTTTCTCCTTTTTTGGAAATGTTATTATTGACTAATATTCTACTCAGTGCTCTTACATATCCCTTCCAAGTCATCTTTCGGGATTATATTTCACTACTGGCATCTAGTTTCTATGTAAATACTAAACCCAGATATAGGAAACTCTGCACATCCTCTGTCTCCCTAGCAGTTATTACTTTTAGAGAATTCTGACGTTTTAATTTCTTAACCAAATATATGGAGTGGGTAGAAATACCCACTCCATATATTTGGTCTTATCCTGGTTTACATACAAAATCCTTTCATTCTTTCACTTTCCTCCAAGGTCTTTGTTTCACTTCTTCGTTCTTCTTCACTTCCCGCAATAATAACAACGTCATATGTGTGGATCTGAATTCATTTCGAAGTTACTGGCCTGTGAAATTATATACAGTAAATAATCATATTTAAATTTGTAAAGCAAATAAAACCATTATCTTATAGCACAAATGTTTATTTTGAAAATGTACGTGTCACTTTCACCAGGCAGATAGAAGTCTTTGAAAATGACAAATGTGAATATCGATTTTAATTATAATAATTTGGCTCTTGGTCCTTATGTTCTTCCTAAGAAATTAAACGTGGAAAACTACCTACAGTTCCGTTGCATGGCCACCTAGATCCCCTGACCATAACGTTTCAAACACCAGAGAGGAAATATTGGAGCACATTCAGGAAGCTGCTCAACAATTTCGAGAAAACAAGCGTGAAATATCAACTTTCAGTTCATATGCCGATATAGAAGCGCACGCTTGCATTCAGCATAGAGGAGAGAATTTTTAAAATAACATTAATCAAAAATTCGTGAAATAGGATAGGTTTTTATTTGTTTTACGAATTTAAATCTAATAAATTAGTGTTGACACAATGACATACCACTTTTGTGTTTTTCAGTATTACGTATATTTTGTGCTCTCAAAATGTGAACACAGTGATACGAAATAGCCTGATTATAAGGTGAAGTCTCTTCATTGGCCATTTTTGATGACTTTTGATGCAATTTTTCAGAACTTTGGTACATAAAAGGGTGTCCAATAAGAGTTGCAGAACTTCAAAATAAGACACATTGATAACTACAAGTGATAATCCGGTAAATTTTATTTTGTCTTGAAGAACAAATGATATTATGTTTTGAAAATAATGCCGGAAATAATGTCCCTTTCGGTTTCACCTGGTAGAATGCATTGTGCAGATCCAGTTTTCGATTCCTCTTTCACACATAGTGTGTGGTATATTTTCAATGAAGGCGTGAATGTTTTGTTTAAGGCCACCAATTGTTCGAGGTTTATTTCTGAAAACCATTATCACTACTCCTCAAAAAATAGTCCAAAAGCGTGAGATCGCATGATCTTGGTGACATTATCATTTCGCGAAATAACCAATCTTACATTTGGCAGTTAATATAACCATTTCGCGAAATATCGCCTCTAAGAAACTTTTCTTGCAGTAAATCGATTATCTGGCAAGTTCCACAGTCTTGTTGAACAAAAACATCGCTTATACATATATCATATACATTTATCAGTTCAGACCTAAGATAATCTTCACCTTTAACAATACCATGACTTTCATCATCGTATTAAAAAAATAAGGTCTTATTACTCCTTCAGCCCAAAAACCGCACAAAATAGTGGGTTTCTGAGGATAAAGAGATAACTACTGAATCGCATTAGGAGTTTGATCGGCCCATATCCTGCAGATATGTTGGTTGAACGAATGAGAATGAATAAGGATCAATCTACCACTTTTGTGTTTTTTAGTCTTATAAGAGGGTTGCTATTTATGTATCCGGAATAATAAAAAAATTATTCCGGATACATTGTTTTTCAAAATATTCTCCGCGATGATCGATATACTTTTGCATACGTTTGAACCAATTTTCAAAGCACTTTTCCTTTTCGATTGAGGTATCTCCAAAACATACATTTTGAACGTATAAACGGCTTCTTCTTCGAACGTCGAAAATCGTTGATCACATAGTTTAATCTTCGCGGACGGAAACAAAAAGAAATCATAGGGTGCCAAGTCAGGACTGCACGGCGGATCAATTCGATGTTTTGACCGGCCAAATATTGAGTTGTTGTATTGATCCTGCGTCGCTGGTTGTTTTTCCTTATTTCTTCAAAGCCTTCTGGCAAACAAATGGTTGTGAACCATTCAGAACTGACCGTTCTGCCCTTTTATCCCAAAAAACAGGCGATTTGCTTCGAAGTACTTCTTGCAAGAACAACATTTGTTGGGTTTGACTCAGTTTGAAAGGTCTATACAGTCGAGTGCTGTATACTTTCGGGTTCATAAGCATAGGTTCAAGATCGCGAACTGTGTATATGTTATACACGATTTTTGACGAACCACAATTATATTTTTTGAGCATTTCTTTGCACCAATCAATACGAGCCTTTTCTGGAGCGATTGTCAAATTATGCGGAATACAACGCTTATAAATCTTTTTCCCGGTTAAATGTTCATGTAAAATCTTGTGTATGCTTATCATACTAATTCCCAGGGATGTGTTAATCTCACGGTAAGTCACATGATGATTTTACTTTATGTACGTGACCTTACTTTATGTATGTGACCAATGTAAAACTTTACGATGTATATGTCAGATAGCGCCGAGTAATACCACCGTTGCCAATTCCGGATACATAAATAGCAACCCTCGTAATTGAATTTATTTTATGCTCCCAAAATTTGAACATAGCTATAAGAATCACCCTGTGTAAATTAATTGTAAAAATATCAATAAGAAAAAAGCCAGTTTTTTTTTCATTGCAAATTATAATACACTCGTCTCTTCCCCTTCTCTTTTGTACCCCCGTCCGCCATCCGAAGGGAAAACAATTGTTTCAAATCCAAAAACATTTATTCCAGAGCAAATTATATGGCTCGAAATAATTTAAAAACAACGAACTGACACGAAACCGAGCTTTTTCAGCTAATAAATTTAAAAAGTAATCTTCGTCCCTTCGAACGGCTGCGACGCCCGGCGTCTCGGCGCTGAAACGGACCGACCGAACGGTGGGGTAGCGGAAGGGGGTGATGATGGTGGCACAAGGGATGGGGAGGTTTTCGACTGCTAATTAAAAGGGACCAGAGACGAGTTTTTTTTTCTCGATGATGTACTTTGTATTCGTATTAAGCGCCAAGCAATTTAAAAAAATGTTATGTTTTGCGTCACTGTGAATAGTTAAATGTCCAGACTTATATTCTCTTAAAAAAAGCAAAAAAAGCAAAAAAAAAGCAAAAGCAAAAACCAAAAGAGCGAAATAGAGGACTTATATTGTTAATATACAGAGCCTTCATTCCTTTATATTCCTTTATAATTCCAGCCTTTATTAACATTATATTCAATAATCTTATAACTCACGTTTCTATTCATTTATTTAAATTGAGGAATTTGAATTATTTGATGTACAACTTGAATTATTTACGTGGTATTATTAAGGGGCATTATTAAGGTATTATCATATGTCACCAAAAATATTACTAAAATTTCCCCTAGATCACATATCATAATAAAACAACCTCCAAGATTTTTATTAATTTCTATATTTCCTGAGCAACAAAAAATATTTTGAAATCCCTCTTAAATACATTTGATTATTTAAAACAAATAATTTTGGTTGTTTGCATTTCAACAATTTTTCCGTGAACAATTTACATGGCTGTTTCCATGGAGTTATTTTAACGTTTTTTTAACTTCATAATTCAAAGAAAAAGATTATTTATACTAACGGAAAAAAAGAAACAAACGTATGTCGTAGTTTGGACAACCAACTTGTGTTGGACCAAGATTCATCATCAGGCAAACGAGCGCAAAAATGGTGATATAACACATCACTCAATAAGTTGGGAGGAAGACATGTAGATGTCACCAATATTGACAAATCCATATGATTTTAGGAAGTGCTAACATTCAAATGATACGTGTCAAAACTTCATGACAATCTGGGTTTAGTTCACAAGTTACAGTGGTTTTAGTGACGTTACTCTTGTAATTTTGAAAACAATGGAAAATTCTGAGTTTCCTGTATTAATAAAACATCGCTTTTTAATGGGAAAACTTAAAGCAAAGCAATGGCTTGATAAGTGTTATTCGAACTCCGCTCCATCGAGACAAATGGTAGAGAAGTGGTTTTCTGATTTTAAATGCGGCCGCACAAATATGACGCTGAACGCTCTGGTCACCCAAATTCGGCAGTTATTCGAGAAAACATAAAAACAGACGATGACGATTGACGATTCAGCGCGATGTTTCAGCGCAATAATTTTTTTTTTCATGGATCACATGGATCCATCACTACACTCCACAGTCAAATCAGCAGTCAGCTGAGTGGACAGCAACTGGCGAAAAAAAAAAACCAACTGGCGATCAAAAACGTAAATGTCAGCTGGTAAAGTTTCGGCATAGGTTTTTGGGTTGCGAAAGTTATTTTATTCATTGATTACCTTGACAAAGGAAGGACCATCAATAGGGAATATTATGTGGCGTAAGTGGTGCATTTGAAAGCAGACATTGCGAAAAAACGAACCCAAATAAAGAAGAAAAAAGTGCTCTTTCATCAGGATAATTGACCGTGTCACAGTTCGCTCGCAACAATGGCAAAATTACACGAATTGCACTTTGAATTGCTTCCCCATCCATCGAATTCTCCGGATCTGGCTTTAATTGTTCTATGTTTTTCTACTTTCATTTTTATTTTTTTTATTGATTTTCTTTCCAATTTATCACAATTTAACTTTGTTTAATAAAATAATATCAAAATAATAAAATAATGATAATTATAATAAAATAATATCAAAAAAATAAACAGAAAAGTTCCCACGATGGCGCGGCATCAAATGTAGAATGAATGGAAGTTTTTTTGGGAAAAAAAGGAATAAAAAATGGCAAACTTTGAAAAATTTATGATTTTTTCCGAAAAACTCAAGAATTTTATAGATGAACTGAAATATTTTTTTTTGTTTTTCTTCGAAATTAATAAAGTTCACCATTTTTTATTTTTCTCTTTTTTTTCCCAAAAAAAACGTTACGTGCAGCAAATGGCCCACGATGGGGGCCAGCTTTTCTTCCTATTTTTTTTAAATTGATTTTTTAAATTTTTTCGCAATTAAACTTTGTTTTTATAATAAAATAATATAAAAAAAGACAGGAAAGTTGGCCCACGATGGGACTTACAGAATCAAACGTAGAATGAATAGAAGGTTTTTTGGGATAAAAGAAAAGAAATAAAGATGGCGAACTTTGAAAAATTAATGATTTTTTCCGAAAAGCTTCGATTTTTTTTTAGAAGATGAATTGAAATATGATTTTTTTTTTAATTTTTCTTCGCTCGAAAAAAGTTCGCCATTTTTAATGGTTCTCTGTTTTTCCCAAAAAAAACTTCCATTCATTCTACGTTTCATGCTACAAGTGGCCCACGATGAGGGCCGACTTTTCTTTCTATTTTTTTTATTGAATTTTTCACAATTTAACTGGAATATCATCTATCTTTTTCAAAGCGTTTACTCGACAGTGTTTCGACGATTAACGCTTCTATTTTTTTTCACGACTAATGCGACTCAGCATTACTCATCGAAACACCATCGAGTATATATATAGTACGAGTACATATATATATATATATATATATATATATATATATATATATATATATATATATATATATATATATAATAAAAAAGAGTTAGATTAAAAGAAAATACAGAGCGCGAATTTGCATAATAATAAGAAAATAAATTGTCATTTGCTTCCTTAACTTCTTTTTGTACAGGCAGTAGTATTTTTTTTTAATTTAATCAAATTATTAAAAGTACAGAAATTAATGGCCCTGCTTTTATATACTATAAAATGTGAAAAGGAATGGTCCATAAAATAATGCAACGAAACGCGTATAATTAAAAAATATCATTACAATCAATGTATAAAGAATTGAAATAAACCAACATCCAGTATCCCATCTATATTATCGATAAATTTGACAGACGAAATATCACCTCTCTCCGATGATGAATAGAGGTCAGAAATTCGCCACCCTCGTCACCGCCTTTCGACCCGAAACTCAAACACACACATGTCCATATATCGACGTGGAGCGTCGCCTTCTGCAGCCAGCGGTCGGTTTGCAAATGAAGACGAACTGCAGCGAATGGAGGTTCCGGGGGGTGTTTCGATGCTGCTGCTCTGCCAGCCGAATTAATCAAAGTTTAAACTCCGTAATAATGTATACATACACACACATATATACATACACGTAGCGCGTATATATAGAGAGAGAGAGCGAACGGGTTTCACGTCAGCATTATTCCTATTTTACAGTGAAACTCAATCAGGCCCTAATATATTAGAGCTGTAAATTGGCAATCAATGTTCCCATGCATATGTATGCACGTGAGTGTACCAGCCAGTGTTTTGGGAAGAGACCGACGTCTAGGAGGGTGGGAGTGAGAGAAAGAGATGAGGTAGGGGAAGTTAAAGGGGGCGGTTTATATCCCCCGAATGGTGGGGAGAAAGGTGATGGCAGGTATAGGATTAGTCCCCTTACCTCTATGCTTGTTGTTTGGCTATGTCTGTAACGGATTCAATTGTGCGGAATTATTGGGGGATATTTGAAAATTATTTTGTTCATACAGAATGCATTAAGAAAAATAAAAAAATGGCCATAAAAAATCTTCGATATTTTTTGACAGACGTAAGTTTCATCTATTGTAGAAAACTGCTATTTTAAAGTGCCATCTTTTAGCTTTAAAACGAGGTATAACATACGACCCTAAGATGAATATAACCTGAACAATCAGTTGTGGTCGAAAGTCTCGAAAAGCAACATTTGAAGCACTGACTTCTTTTCGCCGGTCAACTGGAAAACAATGTTGCGGAAGTTCAGGGCATAGAGTGAACAAAAAAAGTAGAGGATGGAGCATTGGAAGCACTGCTGGAGGAAACTCCTTGTTGAATAGTGCTAGAGTTCAAAGTAACCGCGGAAGTCATTTATTTCTAAATGTTTACACAAGCTAAGGAAAATTTAAATATAGTGTTGGGTCTCCTATGAACACAGAGTTGAGAATAAGCTTTGATGTTGTTGTGTCACTGCTCTCCAGACTCAAGAAAAAGAACGTTCCGTATATGGGTGTGATCTATGACAAAATGTGGATCCTCTACGATAATCCAAAGAGGAGAAAATCATGGGTTAATTTTGGTGAGCCGTCAACCAACACCCCAAAATCAAATAAGAACTCCTAAAAAGTGTTGAAAAAAGGGTGGCTTCAATCTGGTTAAGCGGTCAAAGCTGACTGTTATCGGCAGCAACTGTTATCATGTTATTAATGCTCAGGACGAAAAAGGCCTCAGGCAGGGAAGTAATTTTGCTTAAACACTACTCACGATCAAAATAACAAAACACAAATGACTGTGGAAATGATCACCGATTTCAGTTGGGAGATTTATCGCACCTGGACTTGGCCCCTTCATATGTTCATCTTGTTTTATCTTTTTTTATTTGACATTTTCGTGTTCATCCTTTTTATGCAATAACACCAGGTTGATAGTTGCTTCACATCTCATGAGAAAGTCGAAAACAGTCCTCCACGGTCATCAAAACCACCTTTTTACCTTTTTTTCAATCAGGAATCCAATAGTTGCCTGAAAAGTAGTGAAGGTGGTGAAAGTGTATAAGAAGTGAGGGAGATTATTTCGATGAATAAGTCTGTATCACTTTTTTCATAAACAATTGTCAAAGGTAATCAAAGAATTAAGTTGAAGGTCTAATAATTTGAACTTCTGTCAAAAGCAGACATGATTCGTTCAGAAAGATGGACAAAAAGGACAAGTGTTGAAATCACTTGGATGGGAAGTGTTATCGCATCCGCCGTAGCACTTCGCCGATGTCGAAGAAGTTAAAAAATAGCTCGATGAATGGTTCAGCTCAAAGGAGATTTAGATTTAGATTTATATATATATATATATATATATATATATATATATATATATATATATATATATATATATATATATATATATATATATACATATATATACATATATATACATATATATATATATATATATATATATATATATATATATATATATATATATATATATATATATATATATATATATAGTTGCATTTTTTCTCTTTCTTCGTTCTTTCAACAATATCTCTCCCCTTTCTCTATCCTCCATCTACGTCCCCCTCTCCTTCCTCTCCCTCCCGATCATTACCGCCCCACTATAGAATACAAGAGGAAATGAAAAGATGAACGGGATAGATGCTGAACAAACGATGAGCATCTAATCACCCACATTTCATCAACAAACTTTAATTTTTAATCGCATCATCATCTTGTCCCGATTGATTTCTTTTTCTCTCCCTTGTTCTCTTCCGTGTGACTTTGGATAACCGACGTTTTAAGTTCGATAATTTAGTATTCTTCGTAATAAATTTCGGACTGGCATTTCAAATGGCGGATTAAAAATCGTAATTTATAACAAAACATATGCAACACTTAATTTTTGCCCTTTCATTTTTACTTATGATCTTTGGTCGGACCTATCGATCGAGTAATTCTTAAAAATTCGTCATTTATCAAATGTGTAGGCCTTTTTGCAGTTCGACCTTTGGATATGAAGAGGCTCGATATACAACAAGTATAGATTTTCAATATTAATTTTTATGGGGTTAATTAATTCAATGAGAACTGAATGGGACAACTATCAAAATACTTGCATCATCAATTGGTTAATTCACACGTTGATGAATCTATAAATGGCACATCCATATTCATACTGCATATTCGTCCATTATTTGTAAATGTGTAGCGAAGAACAATAAAACATATGACAATTTTTGTTATCAATCATTTCTAATATACACATAACATTATTGGATTCTGATATATAAATATTTCAAAATTAATATTAGATGAATAAAAAGATCATGCACCTCAGGGGACAATTAATAAGTACCTCGCTCACGAGTGTTAGATGAAAGGGTGGATAGGTATGTGCTCGCGAAGACGAAGTCGAAAACAGCCCTCCACGGTCATCAAAACCACCTTTTTTTCGATCAGGGATCCAATAGTTGCCTGAAAAGTAGGGAAGGTGGTGAAAATGTATAAGAAGTGAGGGAGATTACTTCGATGAACAAGTCTGTATCACTTTTTTCATAAACAATTGTCAAAGGTAATCAAAGAATTAAGTTAAAGGCCTAATAATTTGAACTTCGGTTAAAAGAAGACATGATTCGTTCAGAAAGGTGGACAAAAAGGACAAGTGTGTGACATCCGCCGTAGCACTTCGCCGATTTCGAAGAAGTTAAAAAATGGCTCGATGAATGGTTCAGCTCAAAGGAGAAACTGTTCTTTTGAAATGGCATCCATAAATTGCCAATCCAAGAGATGGGCAAAATAAATGGAATCAAATGGCCAATACTTTGATTAAATACATTTTAACTATCCATTGTAAATAACGTCTTTTCTTTAGCGAAAAAACCGGAAAGGAATTACCGACACCTAGTTCTGGAATTCCAATAAGTGCAATTAACAAACAAATAATTAATCCTATACATGATATGGTTATACATAACAGACAATTAACTTTGAGTGAAATTGCTAAGGATATGGATATCTCAACTGAATGGGTGTTTCAAATTTTGAAAAAGGAATTTGATTTGAGAAAGCTGCGTGCAAGATGGGTGTTCCATTTGTTAAATTTTGATTAAAAACGACTTCAAGTAAAATTTTCTAACCATTTGAATCTTTTTCAAAAGAATAAAATAGATTTTAAGGGTCGTTTTGTAACTATGGATGAAACTTGGGTTTAACACTATAATCCTGAACTGCGACAACAAACCGCAGTGAACTGAGCCAGATTGTTCAACTCCGAAGCAGCCAAAATGGCCAAAATGGACCAAAAAGGTTATGGCATCAATTTTTTGGAATGCAAAAGGAATTTTATTAATTGATTACTTTCAAACCGGCAAAACAATAACAGGACAGTATATACTCAAACCTTTTGGATCAATTGGATGCAAAAATGCGTGAAAAACTTCCAGAAAATCACTTCAGAGATGGATTAAATGAATTGAAGAGCCGCTGAAACCGGAAAAAATGTTTTAAGCTTAAGGGAGAATATACGAAAGAATAAAGTTATTTTTTTAACTATAAACTTGTTTTAATATTTCTGCTTCGAACTTTTCAATTAGCCTAGTATATATATTTATATATATATATATATATATATATATATATATATATATATATATATATATATATATATATATATATATAAATTATTGCAGAAACTTTTTGTATTTATAGCCCATTCAACATCGAACATATTCATTTCTGATGAAGCTACAGTGCAAGCAAAACACGTCAAACATTCAGAATAAAGTGTAAATATTGACAAAAAAGTATCTTTATTAAACCACCCTCGTAATGCCGATAACAAAAAAATCAATCGCGCAATAAAAACCTGAAAATGTTAAAGGAAAGTTCGCTAGGGCGACGAAAAGAAGGGACTAGCACAGAAATTCCGACGCGTAAATCTAATTATTTCGCTTTCTTTATCGAAAGGCACCCACCCAGTCACAATGGAAAAAGGTCCAGGGGAAAAGGAAAGAGTTGGTCCCTCCACTTCTACCATAATGAATTTATCGAGGTTTTTGTACTTTAAAATGTTCTGCGCCCGCTCACAGGAAGAAAAAAATTAATTTAACATTATTAAAGTGGAAAAATTTAAATGTTTTAGCAAGACTTATTTTAGATATCACTTGAACAGAATAAGAATATTATATTTCTATACAAAGGAGGTTTACCAATTGTTATCCCTAAAATATTTGTCTTGCATACTAAATCAACGGAAAATATTTATCCGAGGTAGCCAATATTTGGAAATTCATTTTAAAAAACGAACGTATTAATACTTATGTCTAAATTTTCACTATATTCGAAAATTCTACGAGAATTATTTTGGTACACAGTGCCTTCTTCAGATATTTTAGTGTTTTAGTATCTGAAGAAGGCACGAGCCAAGAGCTTATCAATAAAATAACTAAGGTATTAACTTAAATAATAAATTAAAATGAATTTCTTTTGACCTACACAATTTAGTCTCTAGTATTCCAACAAATCAAATAATAGAGTTAGTTGACAAATGTCTCTTTCTAATCAGCCTCCAACCACTACTGAATATAAGCGTCCTATTTCGTTTTCCAACTTTTTCTGTCTTGGACAATTTATATCCATCTTGATCCACCTTGTTCCTTAAGATCGCCCGCCTACCGCGTTTTAGGTCTTCCTTGTGTGTTCCCGTGATCTCCAGTGTAAGATCGTTTTGTTCCATCTTCCTGTCTTACAGTCAGACTGGCAAATTTCCATTTAAGTTTTGCTATTTGTGCTGAAACTTCCTTCACTTTTATTAAGTTTCGTATCTATTCATTATTTTCTCAATCCGCCAGTCTGACGTTTTATATTTACTTTTCCATTGGTAGCGTGTTTTCGCTAATTTATCAATGTTATCTTGTAAGTAATATATATATTGCTTACAACACAAGTTTAATTCGTATTAATTTTATAATGTTGTAAGTACGTTGACATTCCAAAATAAAAAAAATATTAATTTTTTGTATGTTTTTAACGTATATTTCGTTTTAGAAGTACATTGTTTACATAGTTATATGAACTACATAATAAAATTTCCATTTTATTATGTTTAATTTTCTGCTGTTCATTAGTTAGTGAGAAAACTTGTTCGTTCCAAGATGGATTGCGGCAAAACTATTTCATTCCATGGATTAGTAGTATTTTTGTTTTTTAGACTATTACATTTTCAGTTCATTGATTTCTGATTAAGGAAAGGACAAACTTTAATATGCAAAAATATTAAGCAAGTTTTGATCATTTATGTTATGTAGACTGAACAAGTTTTTTTTTTATTTTCTGAAAAATGCATTAATCTGGAACCAGCTTTTGGAGTTTTGGAATTCATATATATATATATATATATATATATATATATATATATATATATATATATATATATATATATATATACTAGCAAGAGAGCAGCACTTCAAACTACCAAATGAGATTTTGACGAAACGTCTTCAAGAATGAAAAAAAATTCAAACGAATGGAAGAAAATAAAATTTATTCTATTCGTGAGAACATACATGTTAATTTGTATTTTTGATTTTTAATGCCCGAAAAGATTTTTTAACACAATTTTTACAGATTTTCAGTATGAATTAGTAAAAACCTTTTGGACGCTCTTTCTCTCCCTCCTCTTCAGTTTGTCTTCACAGTTCTTCCTTCACCTTCATAGGAATTGAAACAAATTTTGTAATTTATATCAGTTGAAATTTTATTTTAACACGAATATGTAAGCGCAACTATATATGAATAACATGTTTGAAGCGGGTAAATGTTTTGATAGATGTTTGTTTCTTTCCATTCTCACCATTTCACGCATTAATAAATAAACAAATATTTATAGAACATAGCCCTCGTTTTATATAAAACCTGTTTTTAAAATCCAAAAAATATTATTGAAGAAATTGCCGTACCAATAAGGCCTATAAACTTGATAAATGACTCCTTCTCTCGAAAATTATAAGCTGCACACTCGATTTGTAATCCGGAGCGACGAACAAAAATAAAAAACAAAGACCAGAAGAGAAATTTTGTATATATTTTGTTATAAATTACGGTTTTTATTGTACCGCATAAAACCCTAATCCGAAATTTATTGCGAGGAATATTAAATTATCAGACTTGGCATATCGGCCTGAAGCTGCAAGGAAGAAAGAGGACGGAAGAGAGACGAGTATGAAACGAGAATCATAACCTAAAGATTGATAGTGGGGGTAGTTGAAGGAAGAAGAGATAAAACATTTATTTTTGTATTTTTATTTTTAAAATGTAAGCTGATATTGATCGGTCAACATTCTTACATAAACTTAGACTATTAAAAATATAATTTTCTAATCTATTCATATAATATACAGCTAGTCGGGTCTAGTCTTCGTTTTTCTTTCTTGATTTTCCTCCTTCGTTGAGTGCTGTTCATTTCGCCTTTCTAGTTTATAAAGGGTTGTCAAATAAAAGTGTCAGAACCTTAAAATGAGACACAATTATAACTAACTCTATTTAACTCGTTTATTTTGTATTTGTTTAATTAACACCAGTATTTTGGATCTCCTATCTTATAAATAGGCATTATTATACCTTTTTTCCAGTCATTGGGCATTTTTTCTTTTTTCCAAATATGAGTTATCAGCTTAAATATCCTTCTTATATATACCAATATATAATAAGTGTTTCGGTTAATAATATCGATTTTTCCGCAAAATTTGAACGTTTATTTCGATAACAAAATAAACTACCTTAATAATCAAAGAATTGGTCATCGTTAGCTATAATTTTTTCCCATCTTTCTGTCAAAGAATGAATTCCGCGCCAAAAGAACTTTTGGTTTTTTGAGGCCAACCTTTGATTCAACCATTCAAATTTTCACCTCGTCATAATACTGTAAGTGTTGTTCTGAAAGTCCGTCCAACATTGATCGAATATTTCACAAGTAGTTTTTCGCCTTTCAATGTATCTTTCCTTTAGTTCATATTGAACCCATTTTCCTTCCTTCTGAATCTTTCCCAGTGAGAACAGATATTCAGAAATGGCGGATTGCGCAACATTCAATGCTTCTGCCAATTGTTTCAACGTATGAGTTCAGTCTTCATTCAACAATGCTTTCAAATATGCATCTTCAAACATTTTCGGCTGTTGTGCTGTTTGTGCATCATCAATTGGTTGATTCACACGTTGATGAATCTATAAATGGCACATCCATATTCATACTGCATATTCGTCTATTATTTGTAAATGTGTAGCGAAGAACAATAAAACATATGACAATTTTTGTTATCAATCATTTCTAATATACACATGACATTATTGGATTCTGATATATAAATATTTCAAAATTAATATTAGATGAATAAAAAGATCATGCACTTCAGGGGACAATTAATAAGTACCTCGCTCACGAGTGTTAGATGAAAGGGTGGATAGGTATGTGCTAGCGAAACATAATACTATGACCTCACTCTTAAAAGCCAACATTCAATGTACGTTTCATTATATAATTTCTCTCTCCACAACTCGTAGAACACTCCGCTGAATAAATGTATAAGTCAGGAGGTGAGATAGTGCTCACCACCAGTGGACACATTATCATAGGCATTGACTTTTAAGATATAGGTAAGAGATAGGTCTTCTTTACTTGTGATACAAGATTTGACCTGGTTAGTGACGACAGCTATTTCGTAGGGTGAACGTGAAGGGTGAACTTACTACCTACCAGAAGGCATAGAAAGATTTTGGGACTAGACAAAAGAATCGTACAAAGAAGCGTGGAAAGTCCTCAGAAATCCTCGTTGAACAATATTAAACAAGCCGCAAGAAAAGAATGGCGTCGAATAGTATAAAATGGAACAGCCTGGAAAATTGAAAGGACACTATATCCAGGGATGAATGCAAAATCGATGGAAAAGAAAAACAAAATGTACAGCAGATGTATCCCATTTATACAACCATAAACCCATAAATACGACAAAATATAACGAATCAACTTTGCATCGAAAGATTTGTTATGTCTTTATATGTATATTATTTATATAAATGAAATAGAAATGAACTTAATCTGCATGCACGATAATACAAGATCACTTCGAGGTCTATCTCAGGAGGCTCTTGATACTAAAAACATTATCAGAATAGAATAGACAGCCAATTCGCCTGGGATAAAGCCTACTGAAAATCTGGTACAAAATATACCATTTTTAACATTAAAAAAATAAAAAATCGATCGAATAAACAAATGTAGGAGAGAGTTTATACCAAGCATTAGTGAAATGACGGCAATAAAAACTTTCGCGCACATTAAAAAGAGCGAGCGAAGGACGAAGATAGGAAAAGAAAAAGGAAGATGGATGCGACTAGTAATATATAAAATGGAAATATATATAAACTTGTGTTTTTAATAGCCTAAGTTTATGAACGGATGTTGAGCGATGAACATCGCCCCACATTTTAAAAAATAAAAACCCACAAATAAAGCATTTCATCTTCTCTTTCCCCAACCTCCCCCCCACTATCATGCTTTAGCTTTAATATGGTACTCTTCCTGTCTCGCCTCGTCTCTCGTTTTCTCTCTTATTTGCTCGCAAATTCAGGCCGATATCCCAAACGGGATAATTTAATATTCCTCGCAATAAATTTCGGATTAGGGTTTTATGCGGCGCAATAAAAACCGTACTTTATAACAAAATATATACAAAATTAAAGTTTTGCTCTTTGTTTTTTTATTTTCCGTTCGCGCGTTATGGATCGAGTGTGCAGCTTATAATTTTGGAACGAAACAGTCATTAATCAAGCCCACAAGCCTCGTTGGCAAAGTGCAAAACATGTAAGAAATGAAAATTTGAAGTTTACTGGACTTTATTCTACATTTAAGGATACTTAAAATATGTGTGATGTTTCAGAGAAATGTTCGGGTTGTCCCGGTAGTTATTTATTAGTTATCTATTTATTTAGTCTATTATATAATTAGCTACGATGTATTGCCAACGTAGTGATAGGTCCATAATGCTAAAAAATGTCAACAGGTTGTTTTTAATCTCTTTTTCCGTTTTAAAAGATTTTTCATTTAAACAATTTGGGATGAAGCGGAATAGATGGTAGTCTGAAGGTATGTTCAGTAAATAATATGGATGTGGCAAAACAACCCAAATGAAGCTCAACAATTTTTACCGGGTTCTAATTGAAAAGTGTGGTCTTGTATGAAAAACGACGCCTCTTTTGTTTGATAATTCTGGCCGGCCTGATTTAATTGTATACAGCAGAGGCCGGTGTTAATGGTTCGGTTGCATGGAGAAGCTCAAAGTTTATGAGTGGTGGGATAGGAAGCCCACCAAATGCAAACTATAATTTTCTTCGGATCAAATCTCTCCTACGCCGTGTTTAAAACCGTTGACACTGGCAAGTCCCATGATTTTTTTTCGCTGCACGAATAGTTATCATGCGCTTCAGCTTAATTTTTCCAGATGGTCAAAAACGGTATCGCGGTGTTTGGATCTTCGATTATTATGGCCTTTCGTCGACATCAGTGCTTGGTAGACAGCCAGAGCCATATCGATTTCCAGGTCAAAATATCCTCCCTTGAGCCGACCAAACCACTTTTGCACCGTGGTCTCCACAGCAGAATCATCTCTATAATTGACACAAATCTTATTTTTTGTTTGGACAGCCTTCTTGCCCTTTTTGAACATTTTCATTTTGACTTGACGAACTAAAGGCAGACCAAAGCGAAACTAAGAGTAAAGATTGTAAATATCACAAGGATTAGCAATATGTAAATAAACATTACTAATCCAACACAGATTTTTGTTTACAAACGTTAAAAAAGCAACTGGAAAATCCTTACAAACTTTCCGGATGACTCGTACATATAATACAATTTACAGCAAAATTATATTTCAAGAGTAAGAAAGCAATATAGAAGTAACCATAAACATAAATTAACGCTAATATAGTCTTGACAGCTCGAAAAACAAAAACGTAAACCGGTGATTTTCAATAACAAATTTTCTGTGCGTTTCTTAGGATATTTTGCAGAATCTTCAGATTCTTTGTAGAATGAATTTGTAGTAATGAATATTACAATATTAATAACTAAATTGTGACAGCTCAATGTCAGCTCATCGCCAATTCAATAGTAGCCAAAATGAGCCGACATCGCAACCAAAACATGGCTTAAGAACTTTAAAGAAACAAGTTCTGCATTAACAAAGAAGCGTCCAGGTAGAGAAAGAACTGTGCGCATGCCTGTAAACGTAGAGTGAGTCAAAGCCGTTTGACGTAACTATTTTAGAGGAGACGACAACTTATCATTGATTACATAAAAAGTAGTATCTTCAAGGCTGCTTCATAAACAATGCTGGATATGTGGCACTGTTGTATAAATGAGTTGATCCATAAAAACTAGGTAATAAACCAGTATTTAACATTGTAAACATTGTATTTAACATCGTAAAAAAATAATATCAATCCTTAAAATACTTAGCAGTTTACACGGACAACAAGCTTATATGGAAGACAGACGTGTATTATGTTATAATCAAAGCTGTAGCTTTAAAAGATAACTGAATTCGTTCATCTATCCAAACAGCAGATTGTCAATGCCATTAAACTACTATTGGCAAAGCTGTAGCTTTAAAAAAACGATTGAATTCGTTCATTTATCGTTATCTAAACAGAAGATTGTCAACGCGATTAAACTAATTTTATTGTATTATGTTATAACCAAAGCTGTAGCTTTAAAAAACAAGTGAATTCGTTCATCTATCAAAACAGCCGATTATCAACACGATTAAAATACTATTAGTGGATACCAATGCTAGCATATGGATCACTAGCATATAGCCAGGGTTCATCAGCAAATCCCAAATTCACAAAGTGATCTAGTAGATTTCATTCGGAAAAAACAAAGACTGAAGATTTTGTGAGGTAGATGAATCGTGTACTACGACCCTAAAGGACTTCGTCAGAAGAAGGAAGAATAAGATGCTCAGTGGAAAAACAAAGTAGATGTAGTATAATATGTTGGATACGTCACGTGAACCAACACATATAATTCCTTACAATTACAAAGGGTGTCCAATAATTCACGCAAGATTTGAATTTGCCGCAATTTGTGCGGTAAAATGTTGGCAACCAAAAAAAGAACAGAACAGTTTGATAGTTGACAATTTAGGGTTAGTAAAAATAGAGCCTACACGAAAGAACAACGCGTTTTCAGTATTGAATAATATTTCAAAAATAATGAAAGTTTGGCTGCTACAGTTCACAAATTTTGTATAAAATATGGTCGGAATATTGATTTGAACTTGAATTGAATTGTGTGTGAATTCAATTGAACTGTGAAGAGTTATTAAAAAATCAAGGAGACTGGATTAATTGGGGATGCTAAATATACTGGTGGTCCAATAACAAGTCGTTCAAATGATAATATCGAAGCAAAGCGTGAGAGTGTTAGTGGAAGTGCAGGAACATCGAATAGGCGTCGTGGATAAGAATTGCAAATTTCAAGAAGCTCTCCACAGTGTCTACTCACTAAAGATCTACCTTTCCATGCTTACAAAGTTCAATTGACACCAGAACTGCAGCCTAATGACCATGCCCAGCGAGAAGAGTTTGTTAAATAGATGGACAACAACGAGGGAATGCTGATTTTTCGAGCAAAATTGTCCTAAGCGATGAAGTTCATTTTCACCTTGATAGCTTCATTAATCGTCAAAATTGCCACATTTGGGGTTCAGAGATTTTTAATTTGTCGAAAAACAAATGCATTCGCAGCGTGTCACTGTTTGGTGCGGATTTTGAGATGGAGGCGTCATTGGGCCATACTTTTCAAAAATGAGACTGGTCAAGCAGTTACTGTTACTGGTGCTCGATATCGCGACATGATAACCGAGTTCTTTCTGCCTAAATTAGAAGAGAGAAATCATCAATATACTGCAGTATCGCAATGTATAACTTTCGATAACTCTTGCTTCAAGAATGACGTACGTAGTACTACTCGTTTCGGAATTTCCCTATAACAAAAAGAATGACCCTCGAAAGAAAAAGACATTCCCATTATATTAATTAATGATTATTTCTCTAATTCTTTCGAAATGTTAAAATAAAGACATTTATAAAAATATTTAATTCAAAGCAATTTGAACTATCGATCACCCTGTAGAGATGTTATTTGCTCGGCAATAAAATATAACGTTCAACCCGTCGACCGGTCATAATTCTCAAGTGAAAAACAAGAGGAAAAAGAAAAACGAAAAAATATTAACTATACTGTAACAAATTACATTATGAAAATGGAAAAGTTTCAACTTTTCCACTTTAACTTTCGAGCATTTTTCAGAAAAACTTTTTCTTCTCCCCAACTAAGGCAATATATAATTTCGAGTTAAAAAAGTTCGTTACTACCTAAACGAATCTTTTCTGGCCAGGATGCTATTTTAAATTTTTCGCAGATTTAAATTTCCCGTTTAAAGTTTTCCCTCCAAAATGATAAAAATAGTTTTTTCTCGTCCAGTTACATTCTGTTTAAACTATACGATAACGATATTTCATCATTTTCATTAATTCTTGTATTTCAGAATCATATACACAGTCTGTTCAAAAGAAAACGTGCCTCATGCGAAAATATAAGATCTTATTGTTTGCATCTTTCAATATTTTTTGGCCAAAATATATCCCAACACAATATTAGGATTGTGTTAGGTTTTGTATTGGACAAAGAGGAATCTTGAAGTGGTAAATAGGAAGTAACAGAAAAGCAGATAGATTGTAGCACCACAGGAAGAAAAAGAAGGAGAAAAGTCAATATAATATTGTGTAACACAGTGTGCTCATTTTTGCCATTCGTCTCCAAAGCCGCATGCATTCTCATAGAGTGCCCGTCTAAAGTCCCTATATGCAGCTGTAGGTATCTTCAATGAGAGATATGCCGATCGTCTGTCTCTGTCTCTAGAGCGTACTTGCGATATCTAATGCAGAAGTTTCAGGCAACGGATAGTATTCATAATACAAAAAGAACTGGTCACCCAGGAATTTCAGACAACCAAGAAATGGGTATTGTTGCTGAAATAGTCTACATCTCAAACTGCAGTTGTCTGTGGAGTATCCGCAAAAACTATGCAAAGGGTTTTAAAAAAACAAAAACTTTACTCCTAAAATTATAAATGACTAACCAACTTGCAGAATATGATCCCAATCGCAGACTTGAATTTTGTGAAGTAATAACTGGAAAAATAGCCCAAGAGCCTGAATATTCAAAAATAATTTTGTTTTAGCGATGAATTTTCCTTTTATCTGAATGTCAATGTGAATACTGAGAATGTAAGCTACTGGAGTGACTCGAATCCTATTTTTTTTCGTGAGAACCACACACACTTTTCGGGAAAAGCCAGGGGGCAGGGATTTTTGTGTGTGGGGCCTATTTTTTTAAATCGAAATTTAATTGTAAAGGCGTATTTGGACTTATTGCGGAATGCTATTGAGCGCTAATTTTAGAGGTTCTGGAGGAAAATGCTTATAGATTTCGAGATCTGGAAGTGACTTTTCTACAGAATGGTGCTCCTCCACGGTATTATTGTTTAAGAGTTTATCTGAATGAACAGTATCTCAATGTTTTTTTCTTCCTTTATTTGGGGTTTTCGCCACTATCTAAAACTCAAAAAATATCAAAAATATCTGTTCTTATGTAAAGAGAGAATCACTGGGTAAAAACAAGAAACCGAACGGAGACAAACTTCTCAGTGATTCTTTTTTGTAATAAATTGGCCTAACGAACAAAATTTTAAAGATATAAAAATGTTATAAAAATTTTACAAACTTTTAACGTTAACGTTTCGGAGGGTCCTCTTCTCCCGTTTTCAAAACTAAACTAAAAAATAAATTATATTAATTTGTAATATAAAGTAACGAGTAAAACTATTTACGAATAATATATACGAATAATAATAAAACGAGTAAATATATTTTTTTTGTATGTCAACATATATATATATATATATATATATATATATATATATATATATATATATATATATATATATATATATATATATATATATATATATATATATATATATATATAGATAAGGTTTACTGTGTGATTGTATATTCAACTGAATGTGTATTCAAATACTTAAATGTGTTTAATTGTATTCTTTAGAACCGGGAACCATATTGAATTTAAATCTACCGGAGGCATAGCAATACAGTTATGCCTTCGGTAGATTTAAATTCAATATGGTTCCCGATTCTAAAGAATACAATTAAACACATTTAAATATCTGAATACACAGTCAGTACAATAAACAATCACACACTAAACATTACCAATATATATTTTTTTTGGTAGTATGTCACTGTCACGAAAATCTATTGTTTTCAATGTAAATATCGTTGACATACACAAAAAAATATATTTACTTTCACTCGTTACTTTATATATTACAAATTAATATAATTTATTTTTTAGTTTATTTTTGAAAAAGGGCGGAGAGGACCCTCCGAAACGTTGACGTTAAAAGTTTGTAAAATTTTTTATAACATTTTTATATCTTTAAAATTTTGTCCGTTAGGCAAATTTATTACAAAAAAGAATCACTGAGAAATTTGTCTCCGTTTGGTTTTTTGTTTTTACCCAGTGATTATTTCTTTACATAAGAACAGGTATTTTTGATATTTTTTGAGTTTTAGATAAGCGATATGGTGGCTGCAAGTGGCTTTAGATGGGCACTGTATATTGCGTGGTATATTTTCAACGGTGGCCTAAATATTTCGTTTAAGATCAATAATTGTACTGGGTTTATTTCTGTAAACCTAAGAAGAACCTAAGAAATAAACCAAAGGGACAGACTCAGTCCTCTACTGTTCATAACAGTAATGAATAAAGTGACTAAAAATACTAGGAAAATAACGGAGTGATTTCAAACTATAATAGGTTACAAAGATTTAAACCTATAAAAATTGACGCATAAAAGTTGATGTATGAGATGATATTATCCTAATAGCTGACTCAATAAAAAAAGTGCACAGAGACATATGGTATGAACGGAAAAACCTGAACTGATGAAAATGGAAATAAATATAGACAAAAATAAAATTATGGTAAATGAGAAGTAACATGATGATAGAAATGAGATGTAAGGATACAAATCTAGACGTTCTCGCAACCTATGAATACTTAGAAATTATCATAATTAATTATAGGAACCTACCAAGGAGGGCGAGACAATCTACCAGGCTATACTATGCGCTAAGTTAAATACACTATTAGTGAAAAAGGCAACTGGAGCAAAAAACAAAACTAACAATACTAGGATTTTAAATGATACACTTAAAGCTTTTTAATGTTTCAAACGTTTGAAAGATTAAAAAGCTACAAGTGTATCATTTAAAATCTTAGTATTTTCAAAATGTTTCACAAAAAAAACATCTGCGGAATCCAACATTATGAAAACTAACAATATATAATGTAATAAGTTTTCCAAGGCTACTATAACACATAGGTCAATAAGTCCCCGGTCTGACATATAGATGGAGTTACTTACGAAAAATCCTTACCAGTTGTCGAATGTGCCAACCTTACAAACGTCATATGACAACATTTCATGACAATCTGTCTACTAGTTTCTGAATTGTTGTGCTTTCAGTGGTATTTTCGAAATAATGGAAAAAAATCGTGTGTGGATTAAGGATTGCTTTTTGATGAAGAAAAATGCTGTTGAAGAAAAACAATGGCTTGATAAATATCACCTGGACTCTGTTTCAGGAAAATCAGTTATAATTGATTCGTATGCTGATTTCAAACGTAGCCGTACAAGCACCGACGATGCTAAATGCCCTGGACGTCCAAATGAAGTTACTTCAGACATCAGAAAAATTCACAAAACTGTAAAGCTGCATTTTGCATGAACATTTGGGAATGCGTAAATTGCTATCAAAATGGGTACCGCGTAAGTTATTCAAATCAATGAAAATGTATGACAAGAATGGCAATTCATGCCATGAAGTTGCAGAAATGCAGCAGAATAGAATAATATTTTTCTCTTCTAAAATATTAGAATTGCTTTTTTTATTAGTAAGGCAAGTATGTTGAGTAAAATACTAATACTTTTTTTTTCCAAATGTTCAGGAAAAACCTACATGTTTAGTCAGAAAAAAACTCTTGCAAGAGCAGTGTGCAGATTAACTCAAAAGAGACGAGATAACCATCCTCTTTATCCTATCAAAATGGTGCCTTTCAAATCAAAATGCCTTTTTCTATCGTAAATGTTGAAATAATTCACCATGCAGTTATATTTGCAATAAAACTTACCAACCTCAACATTTCCAAAAAGCTTAATGAATTGGGATGACTTACCTGTAAAGAAAAAAGAAATATAGCCAAAAATATTTATAAATATTATTTAAAAGAAAATGAAAACATTCTATATAATAAATTCTACCGATAGAATTTAATGAGAATTTGAGAATCTAAATTAATGATTCTCAAATTCATTGGTTGGCTTGAAAGGTATTCTTCCCCTTTGAGGTCTTTGATCACAAAAGTTCTTAAACTTGAAGAGATTTACCACTAAACATATAACTTTTTAAAAACATTTTAACTTCTCGACGCACGTTTCGCTAACCATGTTAGCATCATCAGGAGGTGATTAAAGGGATTTTTTTCCTGATGATGCTAACATGGTTAGCGAAACGTGATTTGGTGTTTAGTGGTAAATCTCTTCAAGTTTAGTGTTTCACACCAAAGGTTCCAATAGAAAAATTGATCTACAAAAGTTCTTGTAAAACTAGTAAACATTTTTTGACATAGCTTAATCGCAGTAACAGTTTCTTAACGTTTTTAATACATTAGCACAAGAAATTTCGTTTATTAGACAAAATTTAATCAAAATCATGTGCTTAATATATTTATCCATTTTAAAAAACAAGCGAAAACATTTAACAACTACAAAAAACCCGATAATTTCTAACGTAATAGGCGAAATGATATGAAACTTGTCAGATATCAAGGATAGTCATGCCAACTTAAAGTCCGTGTATTTTTATAACACAAGTCATCTTACTTTTTAAATATAGCAGTATATTTAATATCAAAAAGAGATTTAATAAAAAAAAATTAAAAAATCAACTTGGATTATTTGAAGTAGTATTCACAATCCCCAAATCAACCAATACTCCAACTATATCGATGCAACTACCATCACTGTAACCAGAGATAAAAAAAACAAAACCCCCAAACACAAAACATAACCTCAAAAACAATGTGAAATCAAGGCACTAAACGAACAAAACAGTTCGTCGAAATAGACTGAACAAAATCCAAACTACAAAAAAAAACCACAACCCTCGTTCACAGCATCGGGCTCGTCCTTCCTCTCGATGCCCCCGCGCGGGGCGGCTTGGGAGGATTTGCCGCCCGTTTCGTCCGTAAACCCCCAGGCCACCCGAAAGGTCTGGTGCTTTACAAGGCGCCAACAAGTGTTCGGGCGTCGGGCGACGTGTGAAGCTTTATCGGACGATTTTCCAACGTATTTTCTCGGTGAAAAGCGGCTTTCCCGACGGCAATTCGGCCGGCGAGGTTTCCTTTTCCCGACTCCATTGAACGACTCGATCTCGGGACTTTCAAGGTCGTCGTCTCTGTTGACACTTGACGATTTTCTTTTCGTTTTTATACGAATCTCTCACGGTCGATTGTCACTGGCGAATTAACTATTCACTGATACGTTTAATCGCGATTTAATAAATTGATCTTTACTGAACATATTGGATATTGTTGACGTTAATCCTAAAAGGATATGTATCGGGTTGTCCGGAAAGTTTGTAGATATTTTTAAAGAGAGAGGGAAACGCAAATGGTTTATGTACATTTTTATTTAGTCTATTAGTTATATAGGTTGTTAAATATAGTTATATACAGGTTGACTTACACCTCTAGTCCCTTTTTAAAATATTTGTGAAAGTGATAGTAGTCCGAGGGTACTATGTCCGGTGAGTAAGGTGGATGAGGCAAAACATCTCAATAGAAGCTCACCAATTTTTGTCGGGTCCTTACTAAAAATTGTGGCCGTTCATTGTCATAATGAAACCGGACGCCTTTCCTGTTTGCCGGTTTTCTTCAAGTGTTGCCTTCAGTCGATCCAATTATGATCAGTTGAAGTTGGATATTGATGGTTTAGTTGCGTGGAAGGAGCTCAAAGTGTACGGATTCCTTCCAATCCCTCCAAATGCAAAGCGCATAATTTTCTTCAGATGAAGGCAGTCATGGTACATGATTTTTTCGTTGCCGGTTATTGTATGTATACAATCCTACCATAGGCTTCAGAAATGGAACTTCAGAATTTTTCATTCACGATCGCAGGAAAAGATGCGTTTCAGCAGACTTAACTCACTAAGTTCGTGAGGGACCTCTCTCTAAGTTTTTGAGATTATCAAAAACGGTCGATTTACTATCTCCTGTATCTCCTACACAGAATCAAACTCATTTACACTAAAGATTGGTTAATTTATAATGAGATTGAATAATGGTCGACTAATATTAGAATTCACTATAAAGTTATCTAGAAATCTAAATTCCCAAAATCAAATAAATATAAAAAAAAGTTTATATATCATAAGGAGAAACATTATATCATATCATAAGGACAAAGAAGAAGATGATAAATAGCTTCCACACGAGTTTGGAACGATATTCCTAATCCATTCAGGATATCGATCCATTCGTTCTGTGCAGAGTCACGACGTTTCGCCAAAATCTAATTTGGTATTTTCAAGTATTGTTCGCTTCGAGTGAAGAGTCCAACTGTCTGGACTAACTTAGTCTCTTCACTCTTCTTCTCATCACTCGAAACGAACAACACTTGAAAACACCACATAGAGATTTTGCCGAAACGTCGTGACTTTATATACCACCTCCCGGACGGTATCCCCTTCGATTGAAATCCTCTGCCCAAGATATATCTGCCTTTGCGGCTTGCCTTGAAGAAGTATTCCATAAACTGGATTGGGAACAGGATGGTTTAAAGACCAATGGTACAAACTTAAACCATCATGATATGAACGATATCATCTGGTACAAACCAGATGATATCGTTCTCCTTTCACATGACCCAGAGGAGCTGCAAAGATGCATACAAGAGCTGCAAAGGCAAGCGAACCATTTGGCTTAAAAATAAACCAAAAAAGAGTCCGGTTATATTTAAAACATATGTTATGTTTTAAATTTGCCGAGGACAGAAGAATTTCATTTTTTGGAAGGGATTGGGAGACTGTGGATCACTTTATATATATTGGGCAGAGGATTTCAACGGAGGGGGATACCGCCCGGGTGATGGAACGGCGTGTTAAATGTGGCTGGCAGGTCACTCATAGTGTTTGCATTACAAGACGAGTGCATTACCAAACGAGTTTCAAAAATGTGTGTGACATCATTGGAAAAGTAAAGCAATTGAAATGGAGATTGACAGACCATATAGCGAGGCGATGGGATGAGAGATGGACCAAGGCAATCCTGGAGTGGACACTACTTGATCGCAAACGTTCGCGAAGAAAACCGAAAGCCCGATGGACTGATGACATCGTTAAGTATATAGAACTCGAGTGGCAGAAAAAAGCCCAGGACCGTGAAAATGGGAATATATATATATATATATATATATATATATATATATATATATATATATATATATATATATACATATAGTATACATTGCAACGATTGAAGAAATATTGAATGATGAAACGGCATAAGATATGCTTTTCTAGCTAACGGCAGATATGAAAAAAAAACGTAGCACCCACCAAAGATGAAACAGATAAGATAATAGACGGTGCAAAATGAAATAAGAGTCCAAGATGGAATAATATAAAAGCTAAAAAAAATAAGTATGGAGCGGGAGAAATAACTAAAGAAAAGAAAACATAAATTCATAGGGAACATATTCCAATTAAAAGTCCAGAATATAGAATATAAGCAGTAATCATGCTAATAAATAAAAAAGAAGGCACATCAAATTGCGCAAATTACAGTGGCTCTATTAGGCGTGACTTCAAGACATTCTGTCAATGTAGACAAAAGACAAACTTGGGGAAATTGTTGAAAGTCAGATAGGTGAATACCAAAAAGTGAGTAATGCTCAGAATGTAGACTATATGCAGTAATCATATCAATATACAAAAAAGGCACCTCAAATTGCACAAATTAGAGTAGAATAGCTTTATTACCAAATATATAAATATGAAATCGGATTTTTATATATAAAATAAACGTTTATTGTATGAAAATGATCAAAAATATTTAATTCGAAGTATTGCCCATTGCCAGCTATACATTTTCCCCACATGTCTGACAATTTGTAGATGCCACGCCAAAAAAACTGTTGCTCTTTTGAATCAAACCAGTCATCGGGCCGTTTTCGTATATTTTCTTAAGAAATGAAGCGGTGGTCAGCAAGTGCGTGTCCCATCGATGCAAATAAGTACTAATTGGACGGAGCCAACTCTGGTGAGTAAACCGCATGCGAAAGTATTTCCCAACTTAATGCTTCAATTGTTTTCTTGACTAGTTTTACTGCGTGTGATGGTGCATAATCATGAAGCAAAATCACTTTGTGTTGCCTTTTTTAATATTCTGGTCGTTTTTCATACAAAGCTGGATTTAAATCGATCATTTGTTATCGGTAGCGTTCAGTATTAATGGTTGCGCCTGGTTTTAGCAGCTCATAATAGAACATATTCTTCTTATCCCATCAAATACAGAGCATTGTCTTCCGTCCATAGCGATTTGGCCTTGCAGTCGATGTCGATGGTTCGCCTGGAGTTGATCTTTTACGCTTAGCGATGTCGTAGAGACTGTCTTAGATCGTCCCTAACAGACTGGCGAACGCTGTCAACATTCTCTTCAAACTTGCGCATCCAATGCTTGATTAAATTCGGCACATTTCCCATGGCAGCTAAATTAAAATGTGTCCTGTAGAGACGTCGAACAATACTGTAGGAATCGTTGTTTTTATAAAACGCTCGCACCCAAAATACGAGATGTGCTTGCAGGAATGGCTACGATCCATCGCTACTAAACTTAAAAAGTCCGTCAAGCGTTGGACACCATTCCCCTACCCAGCTATCTGTGTTTGGTGCTTTACAGTCAAAACAAAAACGAAAAAAAACATTCTTAGACACAGTTATTTAGACAGAATTTGAGGTTAGAAAGGAATTACATCAAGCAGACCTGCTGTTCCTCGATATAGCTTTAAAGGCAATAAGAGAAAGTGGTATCAATATAGATAGAATTCTCGTCGTCTGCAACCGGTGAACCAAAAAAAAAAATAGAAAAAAGAGATCAGAAAAAAATTGGAGGAGAGACAGATAACATAGTGGAGTTAAGAGTCAAGGACATAATGCTGTGAAAACAAACTACAAAACTATGGGCCTAACTGATATTTTGATATTTAATTATCATCTAATCATTATTGCGTAACGTTTGCGTGTCACATAATTCGATCCCCAAATAAAAAAAAAACAATAAAAAGTCGAAAAAAAAAGAGACATAACGAAAAATATGACGGTTTATTAAAATATTATCTGTCCAATTTAATCAGTCCGTTTCGAGGATTCGCGCTTACTCGATTCCCTCATTATTTTTATTAATTCGGCAATGGCTACTAACACGCCATCGGACGCGGACGCGGACGCGTAAGCGATTCGATCCGCGGACAATAGCCACACCCCGATCGTCTTATCGTCACAATCTCTAATGAAAATTATTATGAACCCGGATTCGAGGGAATACTTTTTTCCCGTTTTGGTTCAACCGTTGTTGTCCCAACCCAATTTAATCAATTGAAATTAATAGAAACGCGGTGGGAAACTAGGGGAGTGGAGGGTGGAGAAGTCACACCTTCTAATTTTCTTTTATTTTAGAATTGATTATTTATTGGGTTGTCCAACTATTGTTAAAATAAAGAAAAAATAAGACAATTCACCGAATCAATCAATGTCGTCAATGAAAATGGAAATAAACGAACAAATACAAAGAAACATAACAAGTAAATGTTAAAAATAAAGTTAAAAAAGTGTTTTCCAATAAGAGTGTCAGAACTTTGATATGTATTAGCAACAACACTGTTTAAAATGTAAATATCACTCATAGACTGCTATGTTCAGAACATTATGTCAATTCCCCTTGGAAAGATGCACCATAAACAAACTGGGCTCTAGAGCAGTTAGTTTCCAACGAAGCGTACTTCTGGCATAATAGATTTGTGAAGAAATATAAAGGTAAAGGTAAAGTGTTAGGGTTAGAGGCGCATCAGCAACTAGGCCATTTAGCGACTGGACCTACAGCTTAACGTGGGTTCCGAACCACGGTCATCAGCTTCCGACAAACCCAGGTTAGCACCCCCCTCGGGCTATAAACCCTTGGTTATGTGCCTACCCATAAGTCTATCAGGAAACCTACCGACTGGCGAGTGACCAACGTAGAACACTTCTCAGAAGGCATCCGGCCTTACCTCGCCTTTAACTAGCGTGACTGAGGGGTAATTCGTAGTTGCATTTTACATTCTTGCCTCGAAACAATCATAAACATTTAGGAAGTAAACAGACAAAAGAAAGAAAGAAAATCAACCATCCGAGCGCTGGAATCGAACCAACTACCGCTCCAGAGCGTATTTTCTTTCAACAAGACCGTGCGGTGTAACTTGTCACACATATCGTCAGGTAATTGATTTATTCAAAGAAAAGTCTCCTGGGTCCGATATTTTGCAAAATGATAATGTCAACTGGCCACCGATTTCACACCCTTGAATTAATTTTTGTGTGGTTGTGTTAAATCTCTGGTTTACATAATTAAACCCCAAACAATTCCTGACCTTAAACGAAACATTCAAGCCACCATTGAAAATATACCACGCCATATGTGTGAAAGAGTAATCGAAAATTGGGCCTCCAGAATGCATTCCAGCAGATATAGGAATGCCTTTATTTTCAAAACATAGTTCCATTAAACACTGTTCTTCAAGATAAAATAAAAATTAGGGAATTATCAGTAGTAGGGTAGACCGGGGATAGTTGATCATGTTAGTTTTTTTTTCGGCGTAAAAAATATATTACAGTTCATCATGATTTTTCTACTATACTCGTTTAAAAACACTTAATAAGGACCACATAAGTATTTAAAGATGACTTAATTATTGTTCTTTCGATTATATATGGTTATTTATTTTTAACTTTTATAACTTAATTTTTATTTTGTTGCCTCAACTGGGGCTAGTTGAGCAACTCGCGTTCAATGCTTGCTCAACTAGCCCCACTAGATGTTCATTGCAGAAAATCAAAAGTTTCATTAATACATTAAAAACCATGAATTAATTTGTGCATGTGATAATTCTACACAAAGTTTACTAATTAAAATTACTTATATTGATAATTGTATTAATGATTATTATTACATTTTAGGATATGTACATATAAAAGAACCTCAAAGGGTTTAGGTACTAGTCAACAATTGAGTGATGCAGCAAAAGCTGTAGAGGAGGAAACAGTGAGTGTAAATGCTGCAGCTAAACAATTTAATATTAACAAGATTACTTTAAAGAGATATGTTTATATTAATTGTGATAGAGACAAAGATAATTAATGATTTGGGATTATTTATCATCAGCAATATTCTTGATTTCATAATTAGTTACTACTTTATTTTAATATGTATTTGCGTTATAATTATTCTTAAATATATAATTTTAAATATAAAAACTGTAATAATTATCAGGAGGACAAAAGGATTTCTATTATGGGAACGGATTTGGAAGTTGTGGATCACTATATATATCTTGGGCAGATAGTTTTAGTGGAAGGGGATACCATCCGGGAGGTGGAACGACGCGTTAAATGTAGCTGGCAGGCATTTGAAAGGCTCAACATAGTGTTTAAGAGCAAACTACCACTTTGCCTGAAAAGAAAAGTCTTTGATCAGTATGTCCTGCTCGTTATGATATACGGAAGTGAGACCTGGACACTCACATCACAGTCAGTTAAAAAATGTTGAGTAGCACAGAGGAGAATGGAAAGATGTTAACTTGGCATTACTAGACGGGATAGAAAGACCTGCACATGAGTGAGTGACATCATTTGAAGAATAAAGCAATTAAAATAGAAGTGGGCAGGCCATGTAGGGAAGCGATGGGACGAAAGATGGACCAAGGCTGTCATGGACTGGATACCGCTTAATCGCAAACGTCCACGGAGAAGACCGAAAATACGGTGGACTGATGATATTATTAAGTATATTGGACTCGAATGGTGGAGGAAAGCTTAGGACCGCGAGAGTTGGAAGCATGCTGAAGAGGCCTTCATCCTGCAGTGGACTGATACAGGTTGATGATGATGATGATGATGATGATCATGATAACTTGATCCTAAATAACCATGTTATTAATCGCAGTCCCGTATGAATCTGATAAGAAGCCTGGAAAAAGGGAATGATAATTAAGATACTATAGAAAGGTGAACTAAATAATTGCAGTAATGGGAGGGGAATCATTATACTTTTCGTAATAAACAACATATTCTCCCGCATATTAGTAAATAGAGCAAAAAAAAAGTTGGACAAAGGATTAAGGAAAGAGCAACATGAATTCAGAACTGGTAGATGGATAAATGGATTACCAGTGGTTACTGTGCCTCACATTTTTTGAGTTTGAAAAAGCATTTGACTGCATAAACAGAGAAAGTATATCGATTGGTTGGGTCATACGCTAAGAAAGTTGAGACTCGAAATTTCCAGAAGAGTACTACAATGGTAACAGGAGGGGAAAAAGTCGGACCATTTTAGAGAAACATGGACACAGGGGGACGCTGATATTTCACTCGCAAAAATGGGATTTCAGGCAAGAGTTAGACGTATCTAGAAACAATTCACCAATATTTCATGTCCCAAATGGGAATAAGGGTATATAAATATGAAAGTTTTTATATAGTTTTTATATAGAAAATACACGTTTATTGTATGAAAATAATAACAAATATATTATTATAAGTATTATCCATGGCTAGCTATACATTTTTCCCATCTGTCTGACATTTTGTGGATGGCACGCCAAAAAAACTGTTGCTTTTTTTATGCAAAGCAGTCATCCAGCTATTTTCGTACATTTTCGCAAGAAGTGAAGCGCTTCTCAGTAAGTATTTGTCGCATCGATGCAAATAAGCAGTAATTAGACGGAGCCAAGTTTGGTGAGTAAGCCGCATGCGAAAGTATTTCCCAACTAAGCGCCTCAATCGTTTCCTTGACTAGTTTTGCTGTGTGTGATGATGCATTATCATTATTTTTTAATATTCTGCTCAGGTTTTCACGCAAAGCTTGATTCAAATCGATCATTTGTTGTCGGTAGCCGGTATTAACGGTTTCGCCAGATTTTAGCAGCTCATAATAGATCACCATTCAGGTCCAGGTTCACCTGGAGTTACCCATGATCTATTACGCTTAGGATTCTCAAAATATATCCACTTTTCATCGCCAGTCACAACTCGATAGACAAATAATTTTCTTTTGTACCTGGCGAGCTGCATTTCGCAAGAGGTTTTTCGGTTTTCCTGCTGTCTTTCATTCAGTTCATGTGAAACCCACTTTCCAATCTTCTGGATCTCTTCCATGGCTTTTAATCGTATATAGACGTCTTCTCGGGTCATAGTTAATCAATTCGCGAGTTGTTGTTGCGTTTGAGCGTCATCCTCATCCAACATTGTTTGCAACAATTAGCTGTCTTCAGACTTTTTTTGGTGGTCTTCCACGTTCTTCGTTTCTCACATCAAAATCGTCACTTTTGAATTTTTTAAACCACCAAAACTAATTTACGAAAAGCATGTGAATAAGCAGTTTTCTTGAAATGGTAACAGAAAATCAATGCTGTCCGCAAATCGTAGTTTCCAGGCACAAAATTCGACATGTTCAACGTTATTACAAACTATGCTGTTATATGACACTTATATAGTTGTGAGTGGAAAATCTTTGTCAGATGTCGATCTAGGGCCATCTATGAGCAAATTCTTGTTTCATATTTACAGACCTGGTACAATGCTTCGTGTAGCAATCCCGTACAAAGAAAATTATTGAAAAACCAGTACAAATTGTAATTCATCGAAATCATACTCTTGGAAAATTGCGGTGTCTATGATGATGAGGCCCAAGATCGCCGTTGATTAGACGAATTATTGCAACCAAGAGCCGCCTCCTTGCTTCCCTTTCATTTTTGCGATCGAGACATCGTGTCGATTTTAACAACGAACTACGAAGAAATCGAACATAACTAATGATAGAGGATGCTTCAAAATTTATGAATTATTTATGAGATCGGCGGTATTTGCTTTGGCTAGGATTATTGCGAGATGAAGTAAAGTACGCTGTGTTCTATAGGAAATATACAGTGTATAGTGCCTCATACTTATGCTATTGCCCGTTGCATCATTAAGAACGAACGTAACAGTCGAGGTAAATCATATGAAAATAACCTATAATTAACACTGGGCTGGAATGGCGAAATGCACGAAAAGCCTAAAATTGCTGACTGATCAACTGCCTTCAATAATTGAGAATCCCTCACTGAATCATTTCGTTAAGAATCTTTGTCTGGATACCAAACATTTTTCGTAAAGCACAAGATAATGTACTAACCCCGTTCAACGCAGGTTAACAAACAACCAGTAACATAATCAATTAGATCTCGAACTGCGATTATTCTGCGGAAAATTGGCGTCTTTAAGAGACTCCCCCCTTCCTTTTCCTTCATTTTCTCGTTTCGATTTTAACAGTGAATCGCGATATGTTAATAATAGAAAATGCTTTAAAATGTATGCTTTATTTATGAGAATGGTAGTGTTTGCTTTGGCGGAGATTATTGTGAAATGTCACATAACATGCCGTGTTCTCTCGAAAATATACAGAACGTAAGATACATCAGACTTATGCAATATCTTGTTGTTTCATCAAGTAAGAACGTGATAATCAACCGGATTAAATCTACTTCAAATATTTTACATTAACAATGCTTGAAATTATACTTAACCATAGAGAATAATCGCGTGTAGCAGTCTCATACAAAGGAAATTAACGAAAAACCAGTACAAATATTAATTTGTGTAAATCTTTGTCTTCGAAAATTAAGATGACGGGGGCCAAGAGAGACTACAAGATCGCCGTTGATTAGACGAATTATTGGAAGCAAGAGCCTCCCTTTTGCTCTTCCTTCATTTTCCTCGATTGGAACATCGTTCCGATTTCAACAATGAACCGCGAAGGAATTGAATATACTAATAATAGAGAATGCTTCAAAATATATGAATTATTTATGAGAGCGGCTGTACTTGCTTTGGCGAAGATCAAGGTGAAATGACGTAAAGTACGCTGTGTCCTATGGGAAATATATAGTGTTATATGGTTCATCATACTTAAGCAATTGCTCGTTGCATCATCAATGACGAATGCAATAGCCAAGGTGAATAATACGAAAATGATTTCCAATTAACACTGGTCTAAAATATTGAAATGCAAGAAAAGCCTGATATTGTTGACTTATCTACTGCGTTGAATAACACTGGGGAACAATTTGAAAAATAATTTCTGTTGAGTTCGATATTTAAGCTGTTTTATATGTAAATTGACATGCTAATTCCAAAACTTTATGTAGTTTTATTCATCACGCCAAGTTTTTATCTCTACAGTTGTTGAGCATCCGACTAAGCTTGGCGAATCACAGAAGTCACTACTGCTTCCCTAAGCAAGAATATGGCGACATAAAAAAAGTCATTGACTTGTTGCAATATAACATGCACTAATGGATCATCTGTGTTGACCTTAAAATGGTGTGTTTTCTTCTTGGCCAGTAACACGGGTATACCAAGTATCCTTGTTTTTGTGCATGTGAGACAGCAGAGCTCGTGAGAAGCATTGGGTGCAATCGAACTGGCCGCCAAGATCTGACCTAAGACCTGGTGATCCAAACATTTTAAATCAGCCACTTGTCGACAGAAAAAACATTGTATTTCCGCCTTTGCATATAAAACTAGGTTTCATGAAGCAATTTGTTAAGGCTTTGTCAATTGAAGGAGACTGCTTTAAGTATATCATTTTGGCATTCCGTAGCCTGTCATATGAAAAGATAAAGGCTGGTGTGTTTGATAGTCCTCAGATTCGGCAACTCGTTAAAGATGAAAATTTCACTGACACAATGACCGAACTTGAAAGGAATGCTTGGTTGGCTTTTAAAAATATTGTTAAAGACTTTCTTGGAAATACACGAGCCCTAAATTACATCGAAATTGTTCAACAACTCTTGGAGAGCCTTAAAAAGCCTTGGTTGCAACATGAGCATCAAACTGCATTTCTTACATAGTCATCTTGCTAACTTCCCAGAAAATCTTGGTGCTGTTAGTAATGAACAGGGCGAGCGATTCCACCAAGATCTAAAGGTTAAGGAATCAAGGTAGATGAGATGTCAGTATGATGGCTGACTACTGTTGGAGCATCAAGCGAGAATGTCCACAAACTGAACACTCCAGGAAAAGCTATAAGAAGAAATTTTTACCATAATATCTTTTATTTATTTTTTGTATAAACACAATTTAACTTTTAATAATATGTTAACCTCTGTATGAATAAAATATTCTAATCTATTTGGTCAGATCTCACCTTATTTCCTTTCGTATGTACACTTTTAAGGTAAAATGAGGGGTATGCTGTAGCTTAAGAACTTGACGTGATAGAGAAAAACTGTGAATATTTTTGAATTCAGAGATGAAAAATTAGTCAAAAACAAGTCAGAGATCCAAGTCAACAAAATTGCTGTTCCCCAGTGTAACTGAGACTCGTTTCGTTGAGAATCTTTGTCTTGATACTGTACTCAGTCGTAAACACAATGCTTCCTGAACTAATCCCGTTCACAGAAAGTTAAGAAAAATCACTACCATATTCAATTAGAGCTCGAACTTCGATTATTCGGCGGAAACTTGCCGTCTTTAAGGTGGAGGAGCCAAGAGAGACAGCGGATCTCCGTTGATTAAGCGAATTATTAGAACCAAGAGCCTTCCCCTTCCTTTCTCGATCGAAGCATCGTGCCGATTTGAACGACGAATCGCGAACGAATCGAATATGTTAATGATAGAGAATGCTCCCAAATTTATGTTTTATTTATGAGAGCGGTGGAATTTGCTTTGGCGAGGATTATTGCGAAATGGCGCAGAACACGTCGTGTTCTATGGGAAATATGCGGATTGTACGTATACTTAGGTATCGGCCGTTGTTTCATCAAATAAAAACGCGAAAGCTGCGATGTCTAATATGTAAATTAATAAATTTACATAAAATACACTAAAATACACTAAAAATGTATAGTGAAATGATGCTCTATTTAACATTGAACTGAATGTAGCTTTAGGAGAGGCAGATCTACCATAGACGCGATATCATATAGTAAAGCAAATAATCGAAAAATTTCGGGAATATGGAATGGAATTTTTCCAAGCTATAGTTAGATCAGCGGAAAGAGAAACATAGAATTTTGAGATTAATTTAAGAGTGAGACAGGGAGTTGGGCTAGCAACAATATTGTTTATATTGATACTGGAAGCAGTAATCAAAGAGTGTAATTTTACAGGAACAGTCATCAATAAAGCGATAAAAGCAGTTGCATACACAGACGATTTTACTGTGCTAGTTAGAGACAGAATAAGCCTGGAAGAAGCAATCCAAAAAATTGGACAAGAAGCAAAGAAAAGAGGCCTCAGAATAAATCAAGAAAAAACAAATATATGAAAATAAGGATAGAAAATAGAAGAGTTACAACCAGATCAGTAAAAAAACAAAATTACGAATTTGAAGTAGTAGAAAACTTTAAATATTTGGGAATAATAATAAATAGCAAAAGCGACAGAAACATAGAGATTGATCACAGAGTACAGGCGTGACACAGAGCTTATTATAAATTCAAAAGCATTATAAAAAGCAAAAACATAAGTATAATTACAAAAATGAAGGTATATAAAGTAGCTATTAGAACTATGGGGCGGAGATCATGAATTTAACAAGCTTGGAACACGAAAAGTTACGAATATAAAGAAAGATTGTAAGAAGAATATATGGATGAAATAAAGTTGCAGGAGATGAATACAGAGGGTTAATGAATTTTGAAATAAAAACCATTTTGAAAGGAGAAGATAAGGTGAAGACCATAAAAGTGCAAAGACTTCGCTGGTTTGGCCATATAAGAAGAATGGAGGATAACAAAGTAGTAAAGAAAATTTCAATGTGGAAACCAGATATTAACAGAAGAAGGGGGAGATCGGAAAGTAAGTGGGAGGATCAGGTGCGGGAAAAGATAAGGAAATTGGAAATACAAGAATGGTGGGAGAAGATACAGGACCAAGATACCGACAGACAGCAAACACAGACAATAGGAGGAACGTGAAATAACTCACCACATGAAATGAGTTTCTAGAGCTCAAAAGAATTGAGCGGCTACAATTCCAATATATATATATATATATATATATATATATATATATATATATATATATATATATATATATATATATATATATATATATATATATATATGAATGTTGATGAAATTCTATTTAACTATAGACAATATGCATCATCGTGCATGCAGTGCAATGCGTGCAGCAGTCTCATGCAAAGAAAGTTGACGAAAAACGTCTAAAAATATTAATTTGTGTAAATATTTGTCTTCGAAAATTAAGATGACGGGAGACAAGAGAGACTACAAGATCGCCGTTGATTAGATGAATTATTGGAAGCAAGAGCCTCCTCTTTGCTCTTCCTTCATTTTCTCGATTGGAATATCGCGCCGATTTTACGAATAGCGAAGAAATCGAATATACTAATGATAGAGAATGTTTCAAAATGTATGCATTATTTATGAGAGCGAGTGTATTTGTTTTGGAGAGTATCATGGCGAAATGACGGAAAGTACGCTCTGTCCTATGGAAAATATACAGTGTATGGTTTATCATACTTAAGCAATTGCTCGTTGCATCATCAATAAGGAATGCAATAGCCAAGGTGAATGATACGAAAATTACTTCTAATTAACACTGCGCTAAAATGTTGTCATGCAAGAAAAGTGTGATATTGTTGACTTATCTACTATGTTTAATAATTGAGAATCATTTCGTTGAGAATATTTTCTTGATACTATACTCAGTCGTAAACACAATGCTTTCTGAACTAATCCCGTTCAAAGAAAGTTAAGAAAAAACCACTACCATAATCAATTAGAGCTCAAACTTCGATTATTCGGTGGAAACTTGCCGTCTTTAAGGTGGAGGGATAGCGAGATCTCCGTTGATTAAGCGAATTATTAGAACCAAGAGCCTCCCCCTTCCTTTCTCTTCATCTTCTCGATCGAAGCATCGTGCCGATTTTTATGACGAATGGCGAACGAATCGAATATGCTAATGATAGAGAATGCTCCCAAATTTATGTTTTATTTATGAGAGCGGCGATATTTGCTTTGGCGAGGTTCGTTGCGAGCTAGTGCAGAACACGTCGTGTTCTATGGGAAATATGCGGATTGTACGTATACTTAGGTATCGGCCGTTGTTCCATTAAGTAAAAACGCGAAAGCCACGATGACTAAAATGAAAATTAATAAATTTACTTAAAATAACTTACACTAAAAATGCATAGTGAAATTAAGCTCTATTTAACGTGAAAGTGGATGTTCGAAATGCGAGGGTAGCTTGTATTGCTGTAATCAGCACATTCCAAATTAATTTTATAAAACAGTATAATTCTAGAAGTGATTTTTTATATTTTGAATCGAATCCTTACTTTTTGTTATTGGGTTGATACAATAGTTCCTCCCATTTTTTCAAGAAAAATTTAAGAAAAATAATCTTTATTAAAAATTACATTTACTCAATACTTTATTTGCCGTTCTGTTCGATGACCGTTCTCGAGCTACATAATTACGTGCTCATAGAAGTTTCCCTGAAAAGTACTTCCTCGCCCACCCCATTCTCCTGGTGATATGGAATCTATGATATGGATTCATATCTTTCTTATGCAGCGGGTGTATAAGAGCAGATTTCCATTCATCTGGTAATTTTTCTGTTTGCCAGATGTTCGTGATAATTTGCGTGAGTTCCCGCAGTGAGTTTGGTCCGAGGTTTTTCAATAGTTCCGCGGTGATACCATCTTCACCGGATGTCCTGTTATTCTTCAGTTTTTGTATGTGCCTGTGAATCTCTTCCTGTGTTGGTGGTGGTGATTCTGAGTGGGTATAGATACAATTTTCCTTGGGGAATCTTTTGTCGCGTTCGGGACAATTGAGAAGATCAGAGAAATAGTGTGCCAGCTCCTGACAATTCTCCTCCTCTTACTGTTTAGCGCTAATCTCCCATTCCGCTTTTTAAAGCAAAGATTTTGTGGTGTCTTTGCTTTAGAAAGCGGAATGTCCTATAAAAGTCTCTTGTGTTATAATTGCGGAAATTCTCCTCTATAGAGTCTAGTTGTTCCTTCATGTACTTCCTCTTAGTTTCTCTAATAACTTTGGCGGTCTGTTTTCTAGTCTCGTTAAAAATCTGTTGGCTTTCTGGGGATTTTTTACTGTTGTACTCCTGAAATGCTCGTTTGCGTCGCTTCAATGCACTTTCGCATTCCGAGTCCCACCACGGGTGTTTTGTGTTCTTTTTCAATGGGATCAGTTCCTGTGCTTTTTGTGTAATTTTTTTTTGTGTAATTTTTTCCATGTATCTGCCTGTTCCTTTTCCCATTCCTCTGTTATGTTGGATTCCTTGATCCTTTTCGTGTCGAATTTCTGTAGGTGTGCCTTCTTCTGATGAATTCTCCTTGGGGTGAATATTACTTTGATTCGTGTTAGGTAGTGGTCTGAGTCGATGTTTGCGCCCCTGCGGACTTGAACATCATGGATCTCTCTTTGTTGTGGGTATGAGATCGCAACGTGGTCTATCTGGAATTCACCAATCTGTTGTCTGGACGATCTCCATGTCTTCTGAGGGATCTTGACATGATCTTCAGGTTATTCTGTTGGTATAGTTCGATGAGTCTTATGCCGTTCTTGTTGGTGAATTTGTGACCGGGGAATTTGTTTTCCATACCGATTTGTGCGTTAAAGTCGCCCAGTAAAATTTTGACTTCATCCTTTGGGACCATTGCCATTACCTTCTCTAGTGTTGCCCAGAATTTCTCTGTAGACTTGGGATTTTTCTTGTTGTCTCCGTTTTTGGGGGCATGTACATTGATCATGGTGTATTTTTTATTGGCGCACTGTATTTATATATATATATATATATATATATATATATATATATATATATATATATATATATATATATATATATATATATATATATATATATTATATATATATATATATATATATATATATATATATATATATATATATATATATATTTATATATATATATATATATATATATATATATATATATATATATATATATATATATATATATATATATATATATATATATATATATATATATATATATATATATATATATATATATATATATATATATATATGTATATATGAATAAACACAAATTGTCGAAATGCTTCAGCGTTTATCTATCCGGCACACGCTTTTCTCCAGATCTGATAAGCCTCGGCGGTTCAAAATAAATTCTGAAATTTAATTACGTGTATGCGCCGCGCGTTTTTTTTGGCGCATTTCACGCGATCCCACCATTTCGCATGTTGGTTGCAGCCGGCGGTCGTCGACGAATACTGGCGCTTTAAAGATAGCGACCGTGTACGAAATGAAATACACTCATACACACGGACACGGACCGACCGAGACCGTATATAAACCGTACCGTATTCGCGAATTTATACGTCTCTACGTACTAATCCGATTTTTAACCTGGAATATAATTAGGAGCGGCACGCAATTTAGCTAATGCCGTGTTGGCTTTTATCTTTTCGACGGTTTCGAATGGAATTACCGTGGACTGAAATTACGCGATGCTGCGGTTGTTATTTTAATATCCAGAGCAGCAAAAATGCTTTTTAAGTAACTTTCTGTTACATTTGGATATTTTAAATGAACATTTAAGTAAGACTTAAATCCCTACAGTTTACAGTATTTCGACATGAATTTCATTAACCATATTAACATCTATAAAATTGATTGTGAATGATTCAATAAAATCAAAAAACTATAAAAATATTTTATTTCATGTTGGGCTAGCCGTTGTTTGTAAACATCAATAGCTTACTTTAGTTGTTTTACTTAGTTTAGTCTCAAAATGGTTTTAAGTCTAAGGTGTCAAATCACACGATATTGGTGGCCAATTAACATTATCGTTTGCAACAACTCGTCCAGGAATTTTTCTTCCCATAAATCAATTGTTTCGTTAGCAGAGTGAGGAGTAGCGCCATCCTGTTGTAACCATATAACTTCCAGATCAATATTATTAAATCAACCCACAAAAATCCAGTTATCATCTCAGGATATCGAACACCACTCACAGTTACGGCTTTACCAGCAGCATTATGAATGAAATACGGCCCAATTACACATCTGGCCCATAATCCACGCCAAACAGTGACTCGTTTAGGATGTAAAGCAATTTTGTTTATTAACATAACCACCAATGTCAAAATATGCCTCATCTGAAAAGATGATTTTTTGAGAAAAATTTTCAATCTAATTTAAAAATACACGACGTTTTGAATGATCCAGTGACTTTAGTTCCTGTGATATTTGAACCTTATATGCCTTCGGCATTAAGCTGCTTTCCGAACGTTCAGCTCGAGCCCGGCTTATGACAGCTTCAGGTCACAAACTGGTTTCTGGAAGCACTTTCTGACGTTTTGGTAACCGTTGAAGGAATGGGCAAAATTTGCATGGAGCACGGATGAATTTTCTTTGTTTTTAAATATTTTTAATATTGCTCACAGGCCCACTGTGCAATTTCTTAACTCCATAAAGTGTCTAGCAAATGGTAAACTAACACATTATTAATAATTACTGGCTACTCTACTCTACTCTACTAAGAGAAATATCTGAAATGATGAAAACATTTCTATACTAAAAATGAATAACATTTGCTAGAGTATAACAAAAGCATTTGCATTTGTTTATAAATGCTTTGTTTATATAAAACGGATTATAATTCACCCCTCCGATTTTTATTCTATTTCAACTTTTTATTCTAACAAACAAACATTCCTTCATCTTACTAATGATTGAATATGATGCCGAAATATTCAGTCGACGATTTTTAACAAAAACGTTAAAATGAGTGAAATAAATTGGAAAATTAAGGCAATTTTAAAAAAGACTGATGTCGCTCGTGAGATTTATAAAGCAGAGGGGGAAGGTACCGTATCAATACCGCACCACTCATCTCTGGTTCCAAAGGTTTCGAGAGGAAGATATGAGTCTTCAACATAGGTTGATATAAGATCAAGTTGTCCACGGTCTCTCGATGCCGACGTTCTAAAAGCAGCTTTGGCTGTATACCCTAGAACAAGCACTAGGCAACTTTGAAGGGTAATTAGGAATGACCCACACGACCGTTAACTGGCATTTGCAAGGCATAGAAATGGTGTTAAAGAGCTCTAGAAGCATCCAACATGAACTACTGCCGTGGCAAGGCACGCGTCGAGTCTCCACAAAAACTAATGGGTTTAAATAATGGGTTTATTTCAACAATCCTAAATCCGAAATTACACTCCACGTTCACTACTTTCTCTCGACAATTCGGTTTCTAATAATTGGAAATTATCAAACATTTTCACGATGCATTTAGATATAACACGACTATTACCACCCACCTCGTTCAGCACGATGTTAAGATCGTGAGGAACAAGACAGAAGTTTTTTTTTTTATTATTTACAATAGCTTGTTTTTTAGGCTCAGTCTTTCCATTTATTTTTTTCTTTTTCCTAACCGCAGTCATACGAGGCGCGTCTTACAGAAAACTGAACTTAAAAAAAAAACAAATATTTATTTTTTCGGCACAGATAATCATTTTTATTTAAACTGGTCTCATTGCCCGTCAATACAACGTCTTGCACGGTTAATTAGGTTGACGAATGTTTTTTTGAGCTCGGTTAAAGATATGGTCTTCAGCCTGGCGCCTCGATCGACGCCTTTTGAATGGCTTCAGTGTCGCCATAATGCTGTCCTTTCAAAGCAAATGAAGTTTTTCGAAGAGAAAGAGGTTGCAAGGAGCCAAATCAGGCGAGTATGGTGAACAATTGATGGTTAAAACACCATTTTTAGTCCAAAAATCAATAATGAGCGTCTAGCTATGTGAGGGTGCAGCAACAAATCAACATTGTTTTGATTTTTGACTTCTCGAGATGGCTTTTCTTCGGATTTGGCTCGCTTGGGTGTTTCCATTCCTCACTTTGACACTTTGTCGACTGCTTTCATTCGACACTTTGACGCTCGGTTTCTGGACCATATTGAAAACCCCACTTCCAATCACTAGTGACAATGCTGTACTTGAAGTTTTCGTCCTTTTTCGACTCTTTAATCAAGTCCTTGCAATGTTGGATTCGGAGCAATTTTAGGTCGTCAGTCAAAACGTGCCAAACCTTCCGAATTCTCAAATGACCGAGCAAAATGCGATGAACTGAATCTTTCCACATGTTCAATTTTATTTCCATATATCGCAATGAAAATTTTGGCTGATTTTTTTTATAAATTCACGTATAATTTCAATGTTACTTTGAGTAATCACGGAATTTTTCAGAGCAGAATGTTCGTCGTCCTTGATGTCCTCACCACTTGCTTTGAATCGTTTAAACCACTAGTGGCCACGGGATAAACAATCCTTACCATACACTTACATCAATAATTGAAACCTTTCAGTTAATGTTTTAACAAGTTTAAAATAAAGCTTAATATTCGCTCTTTATTCGATGTTCATTTTTCGACCGGTAGTATAAACACACTGCCACTTTAAACGCGATAACTTGGCTTCTAATGATCGGAAAGTCATGAAATTGAATCAGAATGTCAGCGAATGATGCACCTTTCTAACGCTTACGTCAAAAGATGGCGCCACTAGAAGTAACTATTTTTAAAAAGACCTGTTTTCTGTGAGGCACATATTGTAGAAGAGCTATGAGAATTTCGTTTATCTCAGTTTTCAACTAAGTAAGTTCTGAATTGTAGTTAATATATGCAACATAATTACGGTTAGCCCATTATATTTTCGATCGGGATCAGAGAAAAGATACTGATATAGAAATGTCAACACCATGAATTTGTTAATACTCCGGTGTAACAAAAGTATTTGCCTTTTTGAGGTAGTTAGTTAATTACTGTTTAAAAACATTTACTCACAAAGCCGGTAAACGGTAGTGTGGGATATTCCTAATTCCCATGAAAATGTCTTAATCTTTGTTCAAGAATCTGCAGCCTTATCTACTCTTACAACGACGTCATCCATCTTCCCCTATCTTCAAAACTCATGTCTCCCTCTCGACACTTTTTGAATCAAAGTAAAGGATTTCTTCTCTACTTCGCAAATCTCACGAGCGACGTCAGTCATTTTGAAGTGTTTTTTTTTAGAATAATCTCTTAAAATCGGCCTAATTTCGAGACTTATTTCAATCATTTTAACATTTTTTAAATAACCGTCGACTGAATATTTCGAGGTGAAATGACTTTTATACTGAAGAAGAAATATTTATTCGTCGGAACAAGTTAAAATCGGATTAAACCTCTGAGAAGTGAAGTATAATCCTTTATTTATAAACTAAGGAAAAAACGCAAATACCAGGTATGTAAATATGAAATCATAATTTTTATACAGAAAATACAGGTTTATTGTATGAAAATTATGACAAATATTTTATTCGAAGTATTGCCCATCGCTAGCTACACATTTTTTCCACCTGTGTGACAATTTGTGGATGTCACGCCAAAAAAAACTGTAGCTCTTTTGAGGCAAATCAGTCATCGATTCATTTTCGTACGAAGTGAAGCGCTACTCACCAAGTGCGTGTCTCATCGATCCTTCTCATGGATCTGTGTGTCTCATCAGCCATCGGCCTTCAAACATATAGAGGCGGCTTCTTGTGTCACATTTAATTGATCTGCTAGTTGTTGTTGCGTTTGAGCATCATCCCTATCCAACAATGCTTGCAATTCGCTGTCTTGAAACTTTTTCGGTGGTTTTCCAAGTTCTTCGTTTCTCACGCCAAAATCGCCACTTTTGAATTTTTTAAATCACTCAAAGCACTGTGATTCACCAAGAGTATGCTTACCGTAAGCTTCGATAAGCATTCTATGCGATTCTGCAGCGGTTTTCTTCAAATGGTAACAGAAAATCAATGTTGTCAGCAAAACGTAGTTTCCAGGCACAAAATTTGATATGTTCAACGCTATTATAAACTATGCTGTTGTATGAAACTTGTACTGTTGCGAGTTGAAAATTTTTGTCAGATGGCAACAAAGAAATGGCACCAAAGGTAACTACATTAACAGCTAGGGCCATCTATGGGCAAATTCCGGTTTCATATTGACAGATCTGGTACTTTTGTTATACTCTAGTAGCAAACGAGAGTCGTTCTTTAAGTCCTTAGAAAATCCAAGCTAAATCCATGGTTTGTTTTTGGTAAGCATCATTATTCACCAGATAGCTGTCAGAGTCTCAGTTATATTCATCATATGGTTTCATTTTTTTTTGTCGATTAAAGAAAGAAACTTTGGTTTATTTAGAAAAATAGAAAAAAGTGAATTTCGAGTGGTGATTAAACAGTTACTATTAAAATACTTAACACCGAAAGAGGTCAAAGCTGAGTTGGATGAAGTTTAGGGCACGGCTGCTCCTGTGTTTGTAACTGTTTATAATTGGGTAAATGAGTTAAACATGGCCGGCCTGGAGGGTATGATGCGTCGTTATTGCACTGGTTGAGCGAATAAATCAAGAAAAATCGCCCTCATTTGACAAAGACAAAGATTCCCTTTCATCAAAACAATGCACGCGTACACACCTGTACAATTTCAATGGCCAAAATCATGGAATTGAAGTTCGAATTAATATTCCACCGTGTTCACCGGATTTGGCCTTCAGTGTTTTTTTATTTCCGAACTTAAAAAAATGGCTCGGGGGGCAACGGTTCACATCGAACGAGGAGGTTATCGCCCAAACAGATGCCTATTTTGAGGACCTTCCGGAATCTTACATTTTAGGCGGCTTAAAAAAATTGGAGAAACGCTCGGAAAAGTATATAGAGCTAAAATGAGATTATGTTAATAAATAAAAAAAATCTACTTAAAATATTTTTTTTTTCTATCTTTTTCTAAGGACTTATTGAACGATCCTCGTATCTTCTAAATATGTTAATTAAGCGAACAGAAACTAGCTACTAGTTAGCTATTAATTAATTTAATTATTCAGGATAATTAATGAAGAAAATAATTTAAAATTACAGCATTCACTATTTTCACCATTAGACCGACTATGTTAAAAATATGAATAATAAAAAAAAACGAAGGGGCAATCCTAAAAGAGACAACAACAATCTGTAATAAACCACAATTAAATAGAATTAACGAACAGAACGTTTATTATAATAACCCATTCACCTGCTTGTTGTCTCAACTACAAATAACATGTCTTATTCTTTAATTAAACCGACAATTTCTTTCTTTTCCTTTGCAAATACACAACAAAACCGTAGGTTTTCGCTATATTTTTTCCTTGGGCTCTATAACGGTCTACGCCCCACTCATTAGGTCCAATAAAAAGAGCTTAGCAGTATGAAAAACGATCGCCGGATAATATCAACGTCAAACACTTGTCCTGCGGCGGCCCTTAATCCAGGCCGGATATTCCGTGCAGGACAAGGCGTCCGTTTGCTTTTCGGATAGAGAAATGTGTACCGATCGTATTTGCTTCAGTTCCATATATCCGTCTCTCTCTATCGTTCTCTCTCTCTTTCGTTTGCCGTCTCCTTAAATCCTTTCTGTATTTACTCATTGGGATCAAAATATCTTCCAGCGCTTTGGCCGTCTCCAAATTAATGTAAATAGGCGCTTATAGGTTTTTGTTACTCGGTTATATTAGATCAAGCACTTAATAAGTTGAAATCAAGCATGCCAAGTTGAATATAAGACTATTAAGTTTCCAAAATCTGCAAAAAGTAATCGTTTTAAAAAATGAACACGATTTTAAATAATGAAAAATAATAAAAGAGTGAATAAAATAAAAACATGAAATTAGATATGAGCGAAGTAGAGAGCGAAGAAATGGAACTGGAAAGTGTACTGAAACTTATTGTTTAAATAAAATACATATATAGCTAAATTTTGTGAATAACTGAATTGGTCCATAATAAACGAGTAATAATAGTGAAAATAATAATAAAATAATGTCCGGCCTTTATCCCTTGTGGTGCTGTTTAAATATTTGGCTACTGAAAAGTCCGGTAACTAAGATGAGCGGTTAGTGAGATGTAGGGAGTCCAAAGTTTTCTTTACCCATTGCATTTTCTGTCAATTAATAATCCCAAATAACCCAATTTGGGACTATATGTCTACTTCTTCGTCCTCCACTCCTCATCCTACAAATTCATCTTAGTGTAAATTCTTGAACATATGACCATCGAAGGAAATGGAAAAGCTAATGTCGTGCATCTTTCTACAATGGCCTAATCATCTTAGCTGATCTTTTATGATATGGGATTCGATGCTCAAACTGTTGGCTGTTTCAACGTTTGATACCATAAATGCCCGGCATCCAAAATTTCTGGTAACTAAAACGCCCAGAGTCTAAAACGTCCATTTAAAAAAAATACCAAAAAATTAGCTTTTGCAGGGCTTGGGCAACTAATAAACATACCTATAATGGAGACGTTAACTGGACCGGCTACCCGTCTTTTTGGTATGAAAACGAGTGATCCGCACGAAGCGAGGTTTTCGACTTCTTCTCGTGTTCACTGTATCGAAACCGGGTCCTGTATCGAAAGCAAATGTAAGAAGGCGAGAGATACCTCCGCAATATCTTGAGAATAAGATGGCAAAAATATAAGACCAATGTGGAGGTACTTGAAAGAGCCAACAGTTGGAGCATAGAATCCCAGATCATCGAACCGCGTCGATTAATAATAACGAATGGTTTATTAATAATTATCAAGTTTGTTTTAGTATTATAAATAAAAACTATGAATTTTTGCAACTATTTTAAGTTTTAGGAAAACAAACAAATTTCATCATTATTTTGACTCATAAGTATAGTTCGTACTTTCTTTAAAAAAATACAGGGTCCGGCAAGGAGGTATGGTGTTTTAACTGATGGGGAAACGACTGTTACGCGTGGCAGTGTCCAACGAATGTTTTCAAGATGGTTGACATCTACTCGTTTCGGGAGGCCATCAATAGCCATGGAGCCGTGGTCTGTGGCACATCGCGTGTTTATTTACAATACTTTTATTGAAACTAGTCGTTTTGTTATGTCCACACAGCGATAATTTCGAAATTATTTTAACGTTCGTCGCGTTCCAAAACGCACCATTTTGAAGTGGGTGAACAACTTTCAAACAACAGGATCTTTGAGACCTGGCACTACACGGGGAGGTGATCGAACAGTACGAACCCCGGAAAACATTGAAAGGGTTCGACAAGCGGTGGACACCAGCCCTCGCCGTTCAGCGGTACGTCACGCTTGCACTCTTAGAATTTCAGACAGGTCCGTTCGCAGAATCTCAAACTTGGACCTTCATTTCCACCCGTATAACATTATGGTTGTCCAAAAATTGCAACAAAATGTCTTTGTCAGACGGCGTAGGTTCGTAGGAAGGATGTTGGAATTGCTAGACGACAACATCGTTTTGTTCATGAGTGACGAGGCCCATTTTTATTTATCGGAGATGGTAAACAAACAGAACTTTCGATACTGGGCACCCGAAAACCCCCGAGAACTACATGATCAACTTCTGCACTCTGAGAGAGTAACTGTTTGGTGTGCCAAACTCGAACTTGCATTATTGGACAGTATTTCTATTTCGTGAAAACGGACGAAGAGTGTTTGTTAATACGGATCGTCATGTTGCGTGATTATTTTCCGCCAGAACTAAGAAGACGACGCATTAAGCTCAATACACTTTGGTTCCAACAAGATCGGGCGACTTGTCATACGCCAATAGCAACAATGGCCTTTCTAAGGGAACATTTATTACAACTTATTTCGTATTCGGGAATGTGGAATGTGCACCTCCGTCACCAGACTTTTCAGCTTGTGACTACTTTTTATGGGGCTACTTAACATCAAAAGCTTACATAGACAAATCGCGAACACTGGAAGCTCTTTCCGAAACCATAACGTGTGAAATTGAAAGGATTCCTCTTGTCATGCTCGAAAGGAGTATGGACGATTTTGCTACCCGTCTACAAGAATAGCTCGACAAAACTGGACCCCACCTAACTGTCGGACCCTGTATTTACATTAATTAAGATGTTTTTATAATCGTTCTCTAAAGGACCCGCTATTAGAACCATTTGCCTTAAAGTACTCAATTACACCATAACAAAAAAAATATATATTAGTGGAATAACATAACAATCAAGAGCCAATAATCATCATGAGTTTCAAAAAATATGTATCGACTCAACAAGACCACATGCCCTATTCCGATCACATAAAATGACCAATAAATCTATCGATTATTAATAAGAAAAACGTAAGCTCGCGGACACGAAACCGAAAAGCCCGTCGATTCGTTAACGTTATTTTCTAACAACCGATGAATAATTGAGAAAGGAATTACGGCGCGCGCGATTGGCTGTGTATAAGTAAATTAAATTTCCAGAAACTTGCGAGTCATACATTTTTAAGCGTATTATGTATCCTTGTTATTGAAAATAAATTATGCAGGCGCGGCGTAGATGGCTGATGATCGATATGGAAAAAGGGGGCCAACTAGCATCGACAACCATATTGATCTCATGGATTAGTTTCTTTTTTCGGAAATAAATCTTTTAACATAATCCTAGAAAACTAGTACAATAGATTAAACGTTCTAATCTTATTTTTAATGACATTATTTCTCGATTATTAGACACCAAACTTGCTATATACCAGGTACGTAAATATGTAACCGGAATTTTTGTACAGAAAATACACATTTATTGTATGAAAATAATAAAAAATATTTTATTCGAAGTATTGCTTACCGCTAGCTATACAGTTGTCTCACCAGTCTGACAATTTGTGGATGCCACGCCAAAACAACTGTTGCTCTTTTTAGGAAAACCACTCATTTTCGTACATTTTCGAAAGAAGTAAAGCGCTGCTCTGAAAGTGCGTGTCCCATCGATGCAAACAAGTAGTAATCGGACGGAATCAAGGACAATAGGACGGATCAATTTCCCAGTTAAACGCCTCAATCATTTCCTTGACCAGTTTTGCTGTGTGTGATGCATTATCATGAAGCAAAATCACTTTGTGTTGCCTTTTTTGAAATTCTGGTAGTTTTTTACGCAAAGCTTGATTTAAATCGATCATTTGTTGTCACTAGCGTTCAGTATTAATGGTTTCGCCAGATTTTACCAGTTCATAATAAATCACACCCTTCTGATCCCACCAAACACAGAGCATTGTCTTCCGTTCATAGCGATTTGGCCTTGCAGTCGATGTCGATGGTTAGCCTGGAGTTACCCATGATCTTTTACGCTTAGGATTCTCAAAATATATCAACTTTTCATCGCCAGTCACAATTCGATGGGGAAATGATTGTCTTTTGTACTTGGGAGTACAAACAGCATTTCGCAAGTGTTTTTTTGATTTTCCACGTGTCTTTCATTTAGTTCATATGGAACCCATTTTCCCATCTTCTGGATCTTCCCATGGTTTTTGAATGTATACAGACGGCTTCTCTTGCCACATTTAATTGAACAGCAAGTTGTTGTATTTAAGCGTCATCATCATCAAATAACGCTTGCAATTCGCTGTCTTCAAACTTTCTCGGTGGTTCAAACGTTCTTCGTTTCTCACGTCAAAGTCGCCAATTTTGATTTTTTTAAACCACACAATTTTTCAAATCAATATGTGTTTTACCAAGAGCATGCTCACCGTAAGCTTCGATGCGATTCTGCAGTAGTTTTCTTCAAATGACAACAGAAAATCAGTGCTGTCCGCAAATCGCAATTTTCAGGCACAACATTCGACATATTCAACGCTACTACAAGCTATGCTGTTGTGTGAAACTTGTATTGTTGCGAGTTGAGGTGAGTCAGATCGAGGAAAGTCAACAAGGAAATGGCACCAATGACGCGGTTTGATGGTAACTACGTAGGCAGTTAGGGCCATTTATGGACAAATTTCGGTTTCATATTTACAGACCCTGGTAAGATAAGCGAATAAATCATTTATTGCAATGGCATGCGCTCATTAATTCAATATATGATAATATCTATAGCGCCAAAATATTTATAAATTAATTTCAATTATTTTATATTACACTTACATATTTATACATTATATTTATGCGTTCGAGATTTGTGTAATTAGAATGAATTACTCAAGTTTACGATAAGAAATAAACATACTTATAAGCAGTGACCTTGTCCGAGCTGGGGCAGAAATTCTCTATTGATTATACTGCTATGATATTCTTATCGATACAACCATTTATTTTATTAAGTGGATGACTGTTCTTGACATCTGGCAGAAGTCACGTCATTTGTTAAGATAGCGTCTTTTCTAATTATTAAAAGGTTTTGTCGGCCATTTTTAATAATGCATTTGTATTAAACTTTGTCTAAAAACAAAATTTCTTATGCTGAAGCAATAAAAATAATATAATAGTGTTACGGCAAAGAAACTATGTCAAAAAAAATTAACAAGTGGTACAGAGACTTTAGTGATGATAAAGAAGCAGTTGAAGATAAACCTTGCTCAGGAAGACCTTTCACGTCAACTAAAGAAGAAAACATTACCAGTAATCTGCGATTAAGTATTAGAGTCCATCTGAAAAAAATCGTGTAGATCTGGGGCAAAACAATTCATGGTTATTGCATCGCCATAGCGTACCATCGTATACCGCAATAATTGATCGTCAATTTTTTCCTGTTTCTCGATTAAAGAAACCACCTTGTGGATACCATTTTCAGTTTATAGAAGCCATCAAGAGAGTTCACACGATTATCAGATGATAATCGATGATTAAACAAAAAAATAAATGTATTGGAATGCTCTGTGTTGGCCTGATGGCACACAGTGACTTTTCCTAAATCATCGAATACAATTCTGTTTCATGGATAGCATTTTAAATAAAGAATATATATATATATATATATATATATATATATATATATATATATATATATATATATATATATATATATATATATATATATATATATATATATATATATATATATAGTGAGGTAGAATCATCGTCAACATTATAATTATGTATCCCCTTTTCATCTTTTTTCCAGCCAAACTGGATTTTAAATGAAGTGCATGCCTTTGCCAAAACAACTTCATTTCCCCAAAAAATAAAGAAAATAATAAAGAAAAAAATAAATAAAAAATAAAATAATAAATAAAAAAAATCATTAATACAACTGTAGTTAACCTTTCAAGTAAAATATCTTCTGATTTTAAAATGTATGTACTTTCTAAAGGACTAAATTTTAGTATTACATCGAAAGATGTTCCTAAATTAGACATTACTGGGACAGTAGAGTCTGGTGCTCAAAAATTACCTTTGGAAAGTGCAAATTAATACAGAATCAGATTAAAACTTATCTTAGAAAAACAATTTAAAATGAAATCAAATTTATACCATTAGGAAAGGTTAGCTATAGATAAGAAAAGACACATCTATTAAAACATTGCCATCAGACAAAGGTAACACCACCATTATTCTGGACACTACAGAATATAATAACAAAATTAAAACTTTAATTGATGAGGGAAATTACATAAAATACCTACAGATCCAACATTAAAAATAGAGACACAAATTTTCAATATATTATATAAACACAAACGTGAATTTACAGATCTAGATTTATGGGTAGGCACATAAGGTTTATAGCCCGAGGGGGGTGCTGGCCTGGGTTTTTCGGAAGCTGATGACCGTGGTTCGGAACCCACGGTCCAGTCGCTAAATATCGTAGTTGCTGATGCGCCTCTAACCCTAACACTTTACAGATCTAGAAAGATCACAACTTACATCTCATTTCTACGGTCTACCAAAAATACACAAAACTAATATACCACTTCACCCTATAGTGAGTAGTATAGATTCACCATGTTATAAACTAGCCAAATTTTTATTAAATATTTTAAATCCACTTTCGGGTAGAACAACTTCATATATTAAAAATACTTCAGATTTTTTAGATAAAATTTCGAACATTAAAATTACAAACCAAAATTTAATGGTTAGTTTTGACGTGGTGAATTTATTTACAAATGTACCAATTGATAAATCACTTTTAATAATTAGAAAGAGATTAGAACATGACACAACATTAAAAGGCAGCACTAAACTAAACATAAATACAATTTTGGAATTATTAACTCTGTGCTTAAAAACAACATATTTTCAATTAGAAAATGATTATAATCAACAAAATTTCGGAATGGCAATGGGTTCTTCCCTTTCTCCTTTGATGAATAATATCTTTATGGAGGAACTCGAGAATGACATATTAAGTAAATTTCTTAAAAAGCTAATAATATGGCTTAGATATGTTGTCGCATCGATTTTGCCTGTTGTATGACGTGATTCTTTACATGAGTCTAATTTCATGAATACAAAGTTCGATGTTTAATTTTAATGCATTCAAAATTCATAGTTTGTTTGCATAGACCGTTGATTTCAAGTAATCTCACAAGAAGTGAGCTGAAGAAGTCGCGTCACAACTTCTTGAAGTTACGAGCCAGTTCACAAACCTTTTACTGCAATAAGTCGAGCAGTGCGACATGTGGCACCGTCTTATTGAAACTGCATGTAATGCAAAATAATTCCTGGATGCAAAGGCTTTTCTTAAATCACTTGTGAATTATTGTAATACTAAAAACGACAAGGTTGTTTTTAGTATAAAGTAACTTTAGTAGACCAAAGTCATTCATTCAAAAATAAGCCTCAATTGAAAATAATATAAGGGACATGAATAAGTTCTCTCTTTTTCCCGAGAGATTGTGCTATCTTAGCCTTTTTGCATCGGGCAATACTACAGCCAACTTCATCGTGAGGACTTGAAATTGTAATATATGTTATTCCGCCGAAATGAAAACAACATATTTTTTCATAGGGTTACATATGTTTAATTTCGTGCCGAAAAAATCTACAGTTGAACCACATGAAATTCCATACCCATGAACCACACGCTCTGGTGCACCGAAACAGTTTGAAGACGAACGATCGGACCTACTACTCGATGAAGACCCATAACAGACGCAAAGTGAACTTGCAGAATCATTAAGACTTGATCACATAACAGTTGCCAAACCTTTAAAAGCATTAGCAATGATTCAAAAGCAAGGAAATTGAGTGCCGTACGAATTGAAGCCGAGAAACGCCAAACAACGTTTTTTTCACTGCTTCGACGGCAGGAAAGAAAAGTTTTTTGCATCGTGTCGCAACTGGTGAAGAAAAGTGAATACATTACGATAACTCGAAGCGTAGAAAATCATGGGGAGAGCCCGGCAATGCATCAACATCAACAGCAAACCCGAATATCTATGTTCTGTATTTGGTGGAATCAGCTGAGTGTAGTGTATTATGAGCTCCTCAAACCCAACGAAACCATCACGGGAAATCGCTATCGACTACAATTGTTGCGTTTCAGCCGAGCCCTCAAGGAAAAATGGCCGCAATACGAAGGAAGACGACAAAGTAATTTTGCAGTGTGTCAACACTCGTTCCAAAACCGGTCAAAACCTACTTGGAAACGCTCAAATGGGAAGTCCTACCCCACCCGCCGTAATCACTGGACATTGCTCCTTCCGATTACCACTTGTTCCTATAGATGACACTTTGCCTAGCTGAGCAGCACTTTCGTTCTTATGAAGATGTTAAAAAATGGGTCGATTCGTGGATAACCTCAAAAGATGAGCCGTTCTTTCGACATGGTATTCATATGCTGCTGGAAAAATGGGAGAAAGAAGTGGCCAGCGATGGACAATAATTTCAATGACATGTTCTTTACTAATTTTTTTAAATAAAGCATTCATTTTCACAAAAAAAGCGAGGACTTTTTTGATCTAAAGCCCATTTAATATATTCATGTCACTTAGATAGTCCAGTGGTGTCAATTATTAAGTTAAATAACTTTATAAGAGTGTAAATCCAAGTCTTTTCACCAAATTCAAATATATGCCTATATTGCATATCGCACATTCCTTTATAAACCAAACTTGACCCCCATGGACAATACCTGAAAACACACAGTCGCCACCATTTGACAAAGGAAACAAAAATCGCTAAAAAAACAAATCTAATTAAATCAAAAAATAGACGGGGGTTGGAAAAAATCGGTACCAGATGGCATCCCTCTCCATAAATTAACCCCCCCGCCAGGACTCCCTTCCCCCTCTTCATCGTCCCCCCACCCCCCTCGTTCTACTGCCGGTCACCTCGTTGCGCGCCTCCCCCGACGGCTCGGACGGCCATTGCGAGTTGTATTTTTTAATTCGTTTTTCGACCGAATACATCAATATCATATTATATCACGTCCATCCCTCTGAAAAAATGTAATTATTTGGCGGGATTTTTTTACTTTTTTTTTCAGTTTTTTTTGAGAGCCAGGTCCGATCAATACGCTCCGGGATCCGTCGGCCATTTCTAACAATAGGGGCATTTCGGCCGTCACGTTATTTTTATTTTTTTAAATTATTACCAAAAAATATTCGAATAATACTCCCAATAAACCACTTTCAATATACGTCACAACGGAGGTCTTAGAGTACCGAATATTTAATTTAAAAGAAGCTGTTGATGGGGCTAACTAATGTTACAACGTTATAATAAAATAACGTATAAAGCGTGTATGTAGGACTCTAATTCAGCTGCAAAAAAAACAAGATAGTATTTCATAAAATTATCAACTTTTCTTATTTACATTGAAGTTAAATTTGTAAACCATGTTCGCCTCGTTCTTCGTTTCATTCATGGACAATACCATACAGTTAATTGGTTTTACTGATGATATCAGTAATATGTGAGGACAAACCTTCCACGAAGAACAAGAGAATATAATTAAAATTGGTTTACAGGTAAACCAAACAAAAAGTAAACGTATGCCAGTGAAAACATGATGAAGAATTGGGCAGAATTTCACAATTAATGAACATCGAATTAGTTAGAGAGTTCACTTATCTGGGTCTGACTTACAGTAAACAAAACAACCCTACCAATATGGCAAGTCATCGAATCACATGGCTCTCACTATAGATATAACAACTTAATAAATTCAAGATCTATAATAAGAGCGTCCAAACTGAGGACCTACAAAACGATGATAAGACAGATTATAACCTACGGATACTATGCTTGGACAATGACAAGAAAAAAAGAGCTGTTACTCAGATCACGAAAAAATATTAAGAATTTTTGGCCTTGTTTGTGATGGAGATGGATGGAGAAGGAGATACAATCACGAAATTAAGGAAATGTATGGGAAAATAACAATGATAGATGGGAAGATGTTTGGCGTTGTCAGTAATTCTGCAACGCGGACTTGTGGTGCGACATCAAAAGTCATGAACAATCTTGAGAAAATAATTACTCTTTCATTAGATATACTTTTATGTAACTCTACATGCCTGGATAAGGTACTTAGAATGCTGCCTATATATTTCTTATAGACTAGTATTGAAAAAGGGCAGATACGAAACGAATTCGACAAAAAATACTAAAAGAAAGATAAGAGCAGATAATAAACAAGTTGGGAGAAGACTTGAGCTTGTTCATTTATATGTCAAAACAGGGTTATGGCACAACAAATGATGGAAATATTGCCAGAACGTTTTTCCGAATCTACGTCCTTACTGCTTCAATAACAGGTAATTATTTCACTCTGCTTTGTATTCAGTAGATTTATGCATTTTACAAGGCTCAACGAAGAGTTTATCAGATGAAATAAACACGGAGGCATTGGGGAAGTATTGCACAGCCACAGCGACATTCTTTGTTGACTTGTATCCATAGTACCACACGCCTTCAAGTCTTCAGGGGATTCACGCAGCTGCAATTATAAAGGCCGTACCTCTTTCTATTTGCATGCTTTCAGAAGAGGTTTTTGAATCTCGCAATAATGATTTCCGCAAACATCGGGAATCTCACCCAAGAAAGTTTTCGAGGAAGAAAACCATGAGCGATGTATTCTGAGTCTATTGATATTTTCTGATCTCTATATATCATCATTATCTGAATGTGTAGGTGCTCGTTCAAATAATGGACCATTGCTGGACAAAATCCAGAATTTACTCCAAGAGCCTCATTTACCAGTTAATGTATTATCAGATGATGATGAACGATGACGATGATGATGAAGATGACGATGATGGCGATTATAATGGTTGTCAACGTTGATTTTGTTTGTTTACTAAGCTTTTTTTAATTTATTTTTACTACTGATAGAATTAAATCAAATTGAACAGCATACAATGTATTTCGAACTCATATAACTGCACAAAAGAATAACCTTTCATATGAACACTATAAAATATATCCAGGGTATAATGAGTTTCCGTATTGAGAATATTTCCTGTCTGACATGTGAACAGTAGACTGCATCATAATAATTATATCATTTAAAAATAATCTTTTATATGTCTGATTTATTACCACCTAGATAACTGAAAATGACCTCTGTGCGGTATCCTCACGGCACATACCTTCTATGCATCCGCATAGCATCATACCTTTTCGGATATAAAAAAGGATAATGTGTCGAAAATCTTCTTCATTTCCTGTTATTTTTAATGCTTAACAAAATTTTAAAATCACAAGCAAATACACAATTTTTTTACCAAGTACTTGCTAAAATTCCTTCCCTCAAACAACATCAAAACTTTTACAAGTGTGAAGTAGATAAGACTGTTCGATGCAAGCGCCAAAAGGACGAACTTTGGATCAACCCAATAAAATATTTAAAATATTGTAAAGTATACTTTATACTTAAACACTGTTTGGTAATGATTCAACAGTTTTACAAAAATAAACCTTCTTTCTTTATAATATGTTAATATACAAGTGCACTTCACAAACATTACATTCCACAAACTACAGAAAAAAAACCTGTCAGTGAATATCTGTCATTCAAAACGTCTCAATTAATATAAATACGATTGTCGGTAAATGTATTGTGTCCAATTTACAAGAAGGGGGATAGAACATCATGTGACAACTACAGAGGTATAGCGTTGCTGGAAGTGGTGTACAAAATACTAGCAACAGCAATTAAGTACAGGATAAGGGATACCTCGGAAGATCTAGTGGGAGAGTACCAATGTGGTTTTAGAAGTTGCAGATCAACAGTAAACCAGATAATGTTACTAAAGCAACTGCAGGAAAGACACTATCGACAAGGCTTAAACATGAACATGCTCTTTATAGATTTCCAATGCGCCTACGACTCCAAGGAAATACTAAAAGTAATGGGAGAACTGGTTGTTTTAATAGGAAACTAATAGATCCAAAAATGACTATAGAAAACACAGACAGCTTAGTTAAAATAAATGGTCAACATTCAAAGTCCTTCAAAGTAAGATCGGACCTCAGACAAGGAGACCCATTGTCTACCTGCTTGTTTAATCTAGGGTCGGAAGCTGCGCTGAGGAGAAGTCAGATACATTGCACAGGGCTAATATATGACAAAAAACACCAATGTCTAGCCTTCGCCGACGATGTAACAATTATAACACGAGAATTGGAAGAATTGAAAAATGTAACTCAATGATTAATGAGAGAAGCTGGAAGGTTCAGGCTCCGAGTAAATACAAACAAAAGAAAATACATGGAAATGAGAATTAAAAAAGACGAAATGTACAATGAAGGGCGGAAAATTAAAGTAGGAGAAGAAACACTACACTTCGACAAGGTTGGTCGTTTTTGTTATCTTGGTTCGACTATTACAGACACACATGGAATGGAAGCGGAGGTTAAGGCTAGAATAGCACAAGGAAATCCTGAGACTCCTGAGAAACAAGAATATATCAAGAAAAGCCAAAGTAAGAGCTTATAAGACAATAATGAGACCAGTTGTAATATATGCCGTGGAGACCTGGACCTTAACCAATAGCAGTGAAAAAATGTTGGATATGTGGGAGCGTAGAGTGCCGAGAAAAAATTACGGTGGTATCAAGGAGGAGAATAAGTGGAGAGTCACCGATGCGACTCTCATCCTAATCTACCTAACCAAAAATTCCACAAACCTTACCAATTCTTCTATTGGAGCTCTTGGTGCGAAACACTAAACCCAAAGAGAGTTACCGCTAAAAACCAAGTTACTGTTTTTAATGTCTGTGAGCGCGGTTCTTTAACCACAACCACCCATCTCTTTGAGTTTAATATATCTAATCTACTGTGCTTATCGCTCCTCAACTCCTTGAAAATTTTCAAATCCAACAAGGGATCGAAATGTCGAAAAGTTAATAAAATGTGACTTCTGTAAAAGAGCAAAATTAACGGTTAGTTTTTTAGTGTGTCCGAACTTCTGAAAGCAGTCGCATCAAATCCATCAAGACAAATCATCATGAAACGTTTAATTGTCATCAAAATCAGTGTTCTGAGCGCCACACTTATACAGTCTTTTATGATGTACATAATCGCTCAATCGGGTGTATCCATGTCGGGTGTATCCAATCGGGTGTATCCAATCGGGTGTATCGGATGTATCCAATAATCAATGTATCCGTCGAATTGTGCGGGAAGTCCTCTGTTAGAAACATCGTCCGCACATCGAGAGCTATAATAATATTTCCACAGGGTTCGCTGATTCGCGAAATGGATCTTGGTTATTGAATTAAAAAGCAGAAGATACACATATATACATTTATTCACTATAATTTCCAAATACTTCACTACACTTTTAATGGGCAATTTTTCACTTTTGTCTTAAGTTTTGCGATATTTGGCGCAACAAAATACTTATTTAACTTGACTTCGGAATCGACAGTGAACTGATTCTAACGTACAATTTTCAAATGGTGCTTTCTACTCTTAATCTTCATTTGCAACTCTTAAACGTGTGCTTTTAACTCTCACTCTTTTCTCGTGATCTTCCTCGACCTCTCCACGTATAACGGTTTAGCCTGTACTCTCTTCGCCAACCTTTCAACTCAAACTCTCGATTCGTACTTTCAACGTGAAATTGCTAACGTGTAACTTTCAACTCGCTCTGTCTTCTCGTGATTCACATGGAACTCTTCATGTGCAATGGGTTAACCTAAACTCTCTTCGCCAACCTTTCAACTCAAACTGTCGATTCGTACTGTCAACGTGTAACTTTCAACTCGCACTCTCTTCTAGTGATTTATCTCGAACTATTCATGTGTAATGGGTTAACCTGGACTCTCTTCGCTAACCTTTCAACTCAAACTGTCGATTCGTACTGTTTCTGACTGCTACCTCGAATTCCCACGTAGCCTTGTCCACGTGATAAGACTATAAAACCATCTGTTCTTGTCATTTCTTGGGTTTTACTCAAGAGCCTCACTTCGCCCCTTTACCCGCTACAGGGCCTTTCACTATCACGTTCCCCTGAAAGGATGTTTGTTTTTTTTTGGTGCCAAATGCCATTACCATCAAAATCCACTTTAAAGTACTTGTAAATTTTATATTTATAACGAGTCATTTTTTTATGATTCTCCAGAAAAATGCTAGTGTTTATTTTTCTCAGATGGTGTCGTTTTTCAATTTTAATATGTGTCTAAACTTTTAATAATTTTGTATACATCTACAGGGTGATTTTTTTCAATTGTGAATGTTTTCACAACAGAATTATCCACAAATTCCGAACACATTTCTCACTGCTCGATATTTAGTATCGAGCAGTGAGAAATGACCAAAAAAAATGAACAAAAACAAGACAAAAAACAGTGCGTTCCGAAGAAAATATCGCTACTGTTGTTGGCAGTGTTGATGAAGATCCAAATATATCAATTCGTTAATGCGGATCTTTACATAGCGATGATCAGTGAATTTGCATGATATTGACGTGGAGGGGAGGTGTTTCCAACAGGACGGCTCCACATGCCATACAGCCAACAAAACAATCAATTTAGTAAGGGAACAAACTGATGAATGATGATGAAAAAATGATTTCGAGATCATGTGATTTAACGCTTTTAGATTATTTTTTTAGGGTTATGTTAAATCTTTGGTATATGCCGATAAACAAGCAACTATTGACGCCTTGGAAGCCAGCATAACTAGGACAATTGCGGACATAAGACACTAGTTGCCTAAAAAAGTGGCCGATAATTGGATGACTGAATGTGCTTTCACCGAAATTGTTTTCATACAATACTGCCATTGAATGTTATTTCACATAAAATAAATACTTTCAAGGCATATAATTTGGTTGTTATTTTGTTTAAATTTAAAGTTCGGACGCACTAAAAGAATCACCCTAGATACACTAGTACGTATGAAGTACATAACACTTCATGCCATCTGGCGTCAAAAACGGGACGAACTTTTACTTTAACCCAATACTTAAATGGTGATATTTTTAACTGACCTACGTACCTTTGATTAACCTTCATTAATTCACAAACCACAGATCCAATAATTTTCCTTTCTCCATTTAGAACTTTAGACATTTCTTCTCTCTTTCAACACAGACGCTTTCAGTTTTTTTTTCCTCCTTTTCCATTATCCATCGGTTTTTTTTTTGTTTAATTTTTACGCCTGTATTTAATTCAATATTTTATAGTCGGCCATAAATCAACCCTAATTAACTTAATTAAAAATAATTTCTATCAGTCGAAGTGGCGGCGAGAAAAGGACGGAAAGGGGGAAAGTGAGCGAGATATGCGTAATCAATTTCGGTTTATTAGAATTCTTAATCGAGCTATAGTGAAATTAAGGATATTTAAAAATTCAGAAGGCGGCTATTAATCATCGCCGAGGGAAGTTATTTTTCGAATGAATTGGGTTCGGCTTTTTCCATTTCGAATTGTTCTCATCGAGCGAATGTATGAGACTATTTAATGAGCAACGTTCTCTTTTCGGTTTATTTTTAGAAATTCTTTACCATTAGTCAAAGCCCAGGATCGGTTCGTGTTAATAAGTGAATAATATCAATATTGAAAGCATTATTTCAACCCAAACTGATATGAGTGACTTTAATGATAAATGAGAGTGACAACCAGCCGTGCCATCTTTAAATGAATACACACATTATGTAATAACTCAAAAAGTTTCACCACCAAGAATTCATAGGCGCGTCGAAAACAACAAGGATTGACCAAGGGTCCTAACCATATATATCGGCCAAGTTGAAAGCAAAGCAACTTATAAATGCTCACGACATCTGGTGGTTTGTAACAGTACAACTGTGTCAAATCGTTCGTGACCCATCTCAGGCCCCTTTCAGGCACCAGATATGCATTAAAAACTGTAGAGTGGACTCGTAAAGAGTATTAACAGTATTAAAAAAACAAGGAAAATTGCATTGCCAGAAATGGCATTAAGACCAGAAACCGATTTCGGGAGACGCTTATTGACGTTTGGTGGCCACTGAAAGATTGGTTAATTTTTACGTGACGCACGCGATAAATTTTCCTTATTTTTTGAATATTTTAACATTACTTTTTGTTTTAAGTTGTACAAAAGTACTAAAAAATGTTTGAGCAGGCTATTGATCGTGTTATTAGAAAATTTAAAAGTGAGTTTATTCTTAAAAAAAAGCCACAAGTGTTAAGAATATTGCCGTCGTTCAAGCAAGTGTAGCCGAAAATGACAGCGTCTTGGTTGCTCGCCGTTCGCAAGAGTTAGGCCTCTCGCCAATGACAACCTGGCGAATTTTGAGGTTGGACTTAGCCTTGCATCCGTATAGGATGGTATTAGCACAAGAACTGAAGTCAAACGAGCGTCGTGAATTTGCCGATGGGACCCTCGAAATGATGGAAACCGACAACGAATTTCATCGCAAAACCATCTTCTTCGATGAGGCTCGTTTCTGGTTCAATGGCCTCGTCAATACACAAAATTGTCGGTATTGGTGCGAATTTAATCCATACCTGATATATGAAAGTCCTTTGCATCCGCAAAAGATCACGGTTTGGTGTGGATTCTGCCATGGAGGAGACATCAGTCCTTATTTTTTTAAAAATGAGAAAGAAACCATCGTTACCATCAATACCGAACACTACAAGGCAATGCTGGAAAATTTCTTTCCCGGAATTTGAAGGAATCGAAATAGAAGACGAGCTAAGTTCGGCAACTCGTTAATTTCACGAAATGGCCCCATCGGGACATTTGAAAAAAATTATAGTAATAAACCTGCGACTATTGGTGACTTGAAAACTGACATTTGTCAAGCCATAGTCGTCATACAGCCCGAAATGTGCGATAGGGACATTGGAAATTGGCGCGAGCGGATCCGTGTTTATTGCGTGAGAAGCGAACCGTGATTTGCGAAGTAGAAGGGAAGATACGATCCATCAGCACCACTCAACTCTTGTTCAAAAAACTTCTAAAGGGAGATATGATTCTTGAAGACACGAGAAAGATCAAATTTCACGATTTCTCGATGTCGACATTTTAAGAGCAGCTATAGCTGGAGATTCTGGAGCAAGTACTAAGAAACATTCGGAAGAATTAGGAATATACCAAACTATTATTAACTGGCATTTGCAAGGCATAAAGATGGTGCCAAAGAGCTGTAGAAGCATCCCTCGTAGACCCTTGCCGGAACAATCTACCTGTCGGGTTGAAGTATTTAAAACTCTCCTCAAAAATCCTATTGAATTTCGATTCATCGAACTATGCGAAGCATGCGATAAAAAATGCCAGTGATGATAATAAAATGCCAGTGATGATCAAAAATATGCCCAGGTAATCAACTCTAGCTCTTCCGGTACACAGGCGAGAAAGATTTGTCGAAAAGATCGTGTGTGTGGGTCGGGTCATCTGTGTGTTTGGTGGAATTTTGAAGGAAGTTAGAACACCACTCAGCTCAACTTCAGAGAATACTTACTATTTTGATGAAATATATCCAAATAACTGATTGCTTTCTTGGTTGCTTTATGATAGTCCATTTTTAAATGGAATATAACTTTTTTATAAAAAAAAACGAATATGAAAATTTTGTTTCACGATATAACCTCACAAATGCCAAGTGAACAATGGAATAAAACTTTTTTTTAACAAATTTTAAAAAATGTGGCCAACCATAAGAAAGTTCTTTTGAAGCAAACCAATGCAAATCTACACACTTCACATCTGACTACCTGAAAAATGAAAGAATTAGACCTTAAACTTCTCCCTCACCGAAAATACAGTCCCGATCTCGCTCAGTCCAATTACCACCCATGGCTCACTCTATGGGCGAAAAAATCAGGACTGAAGAAGGAATAAAAACTGGTTGCATCGAATTTTTCGACTCATCGTGGTACCGAAGAGGAATAGTGTTGACTCATATTTTGAGGAATCACCTCAAGGTATATATTTTTTAAACAGTGAATAACAAATTACCTCAAAATCGTAAATACTTTTGTTACACCATAATAGTTTATAATTTATTAAGACTAAATCAAGGGTGTCTCAGAATGTTTTCATTATTTAAAAAATAAAACATCAGAATTAATTCAAACTTGTTTAATTGCCGTTCAATTACAGAGTAGTTTATGAATTTTTATTTATGAAAAACAACCATCCGTAAATGCGCACCACCCGCTTCTTTACACTCGTATAGCCTGGAAGTGAAATTTTCAATCACTCAGTGGATCATCGCTCTTGGAATAGCGTGGATTTCGTCTGTTATTCTTTAAAACATTTAAGTTGGATGGTAATGGGTTGAAAACCTTACTTTTTAAGTAGCTGGACTCTTCGGTGGCCAGTTGATGTCCCCTCGATGACTAATCACTCTTTCAGGGAATAAATAGTGAAGAGCTGCCAAAGAATCATTCATGACGTGGGAAGTTGCTCCATCTTGTTGAAAAAATGTGTTGCGATTGTAATCAATCTGGTTTTGCATTTCTGGAACTAAAAAAGTCCGCACCATATGGTAATAACGATCGGAATGAACAGACTGAGCGCGACCACGGTTATCCTCAAAAAAGTAGGGGCCGATAATTCCTACACATTGATCAGCCCAAACGACAAACTTGGCAGAGCGTAATGGTTTCTGCTGTAGTTCTAGCGGACTGTCGGGAGCCCAATATCTGCAATTTTGTTTATTCACGTGGTCTTTGATGTGAAAATGCGATTCATCTAAAAACCATATGTTACTGAAGATTCTAAAACGATTTTCTATTGTCCTGCAGAATTCGACTCCTCTAGCTGCATCATTGGGCTTCACCTAACATCAATAACAATTTTATAGTGGTGGAAATGTAAATATTTGCGAATAATGCGATGGAATGGAATGCTGTGGAAATTTAGAGAAGCTGCGCGAAGTCATAGAGACTGCCATGGATCATCTCTAACAAATTGGCGAACGCGGCCAATATTAGTGCACGTTCTTGATGTCTTTTTGCGCCCAGTTGATTTACCCGTTATTGTGTTTCCAGTCTCTTCAAACTGATTTGATGATCAAACTGAAATTGATTAATTCGGCATATTTTTCATGGTCACTAAATTAAAATGTGTCCTGTTCAGACATCGAACAACAGTGTAGGAATCGTTGTTTTTATAAAACGCTCGCACGCAAAATACGCGCTGTGGTTCCGTAAAACGATCCATCGCTACTAAACTTAAAAAACCCCTCAAGCGTTTGACACCACTCCCCTTCCGTCCGATATATTTGTTTGGTGCGTAGCAGTCAAAACAAAAACGAAAAATATTCTGAGACACCCATTATGTAGAGTAACATAACAATAAACATGGGAACAGGACAGGGAACAGAACAGAACAGAGGGGAAGATACTGGTATAAGGAAATGTTAGTTAGTTAGGTGTTGTTAGTCACCGATTAATGTGGACTAACACCGAACTAAGATATATTGGCTGACGATGAGATTAACTGAAACCCACCCTTTTCGATGCCGAAAATAACGAGCAAAAAATAATTAACATTCACCTGCATCTGACTCGACAGGAGGAAGGAGAAAACGAGCGATGTAGTTAGTCTGGATCGGTGGAGGACAGGGGGCCGGATCGATGATAAAAAAGGGTAAACAGCTTTTTTCACGACGCGGTTCCTTTGACAAGCGCCTTTGAAGCGTCGAAACAGAGTTCGGGCGAAATAATTAGCCCCTAGAAGCGAACCGCACCCCTAACCTTTAGTGGCATACTACAAGTAGCGGATGGGGGGTATCGTTGTCGGCTCGAAGGGTGGTAGTTGGAGTACTGGCGCAATGGAGAACCCCCGCCTTCGATATGATGTTGGGGGTATTTTTTTTTTCAATCTGTGTTTTTTCTGTTTTAAAAGCTGGTTTTTCTCCGAACCTTTTTAAGTTAAAATATATTTTGATATCGGTGGAATTATTCTTTGTGTAATAATAATACAGGGTGAAGATCGATGTGAATATCTCGCCATAACTGACATACTTGCAGAAATTCCACTTTGGCAGCAGATAGGAACCTTACTACTCTGTTGAAAAGGGTTACGAAGATTCTTAATCGAAAAGCCATATATTTTTATAACTCGGTAATTCATTATTTTCGACTCTCAAATGGTTGATGTAGAATAGATATATATATATATATATATATATATATATATATATATATATATATATATATATATATATATATATATATATATATATATATATATATTGAATTGAAAAGTTCGCGGAACTACCTTTAAAGAGCAGTTACAAAAACAACCATCTTAAAGAAAACGTATCAGTGTTATTTTTTAAAATGGAAATCATTGAATATCATGGGTGATTAAATTCTTTGTAAAAAAAGGTTTAAAGGCGATAGAAATTCATAGCGAAATATTAAATGTATTAGGAGAATCTGCTCCTACAAAACCAATCGTTTCTAAGTAGACGGGTGAGCTTAAATGTGATCGTACAAGCCTGGATGGTAATCCTCGTTCTGGACGTCTAATAAATATAACTACTGAGCAAATAATTAATTCTATATATGACATGGTTAGCAAAGACAGACAACTGACTTTGAGTGAAACTGCTAAGGCCATGGACGGGTGTTTCATATTTTGAAAAAGGAATTGGACTTGAGAAAGCTATGGGCAAGATGGGTGCCGCAATTTGTTAAATTTTGATCAAAAATGACTTCAAGTATATCTTTCTAACCAACATTTAAAATTTTTTCCTCGGTTGTGTAGCTCCGACTCAGCGAAAGTGGTCAAAATCCCACCCACCAAAAATGTTATGGCATTAAATTTTTGAAATGCAAAAGGCATTTTGTTCATTGATTACCTTCGAACCGGTAAAACAATAATAGGACAGTATTACTCAAACCTTTTAGATCAATTGAATGCAAAAATTCGTGAGAAAAGACCTGGTTCACTGAAGAAACAAAAATTATTTCTCCAAAATCTCAAAAAATTCCTACGTGGCCAACATTTTTCATGAAAGTAAAGAAATTATAGCAGCCGTAGATGAATGTTTTGAAGGCTTTCCAGAAAATCACTTCAGAGATGGAATAAATGAATTGGAAAACCGCTGGAAAAATAATGTATTGAGCTTAAGGGAGAATATACGGAAGATTAAAGTAATTTTTTCGACTATAAACCTTTCGGACTTTTCAAGTAGCCTAATATATATATATATATATATATATATATATATATATATATATATATATATATATATATATATATACTATTAGTCCGGGAGTAAATCCGAAAGTCGATCCATCCACATCCACAAAATCGATTTCGACAGTTGCCGACAAATAGAGAAAAAAATCGGACGCCTAAACAAAAGAGATGATGCTCTCAATCTGCCAGACACGTGGAAATCAGTAGTCAACCGACAGACCGAAGCTATCATCTGTGACGAGAGCTATCAGAGAGAAGCTATGAGAGAAGCTATCATTGAAGACGAGAACGATTATATCATCTGTGAATCTAAGATGGCTAAGTATGCACCACAGACTTTAATCCATCCTGTTCCCAATCCAGATTACGGAATGCTTATTTAAGGCAGGCTGAGAAAAGAACACGCGATATTGCGTCACCCTGTTATCCACCCCGCTGTACATTAATTTCAACTTCAGAGATAAACTGTAGCTGTTTCGCTGTAGCTTCATCATATATCGATCCTAATAGGTTTACATAGCCTTTGCCTACACCTTGATTAAGCAATGCATCCATTATGGTCTGCTTTCAGACTGGATCAAAACTTTTTATATAGTCAACAAAAGTCAAGCACAGTAGCATACCTTTCTATGGGCCACTATATAACCTGGATGTAATCCTGTATCTATAGTACTACTGAATCCCCTTCTGAATCCTGCTTGCTCTCTTGGTTCTACGTCATTCAGCTTTCTTAATATCCTTTTAGATGTTAACTTGGTTAAAACTTTGTTCATTTCTATTGGAGGCTTATGTGGCTGTAGTTCTTTAAATCTTACTCTTCGCGTGTCGAGAAGTTTAAAAAGTGATTTGTTGTTTAGTGGTAAATCTCTTCGAGTTTAGTGTTTCATTTGGTGGCCCGTAACATTTTTTTTTTACTTTTTAACGTATTCGCCTTCCATTTCCAATATACATTTATATCAACGACGTTCCAAGTTTTTAATAACCTATGTATAATGCGAGTTGCCGCATAATGTAAAATAGACGGATGTCTCAAATTTAAAATCACCATTCAAAAATGTGAAGGTACATTCGAAGCATAAGTGATGCACCAACAACCCGATACGTGTGGTGAAACAACATTTTGAATAGCAACGTCTTCAATGGTCCAGTAGTTATGTGTAATATTTCTCGGTGATGCTCCTGTTAGGTAGTCTATGAGCACTGCATTACGAGAATCCCAAAAAATTGAAACCATGACTTGTACAGTAGACGAAACAGTTTTCGTTTTCTGTGGTGCACTATCACTTACTACCATATATGTTTGGGCTGCTTCTTCGTCTTTTCCATATAAAGTTGATTCGGTGTTTCTCTATCTACTGTTTGTCGAAGAAACTCAACAGAATCGCGTTTAAATAAGTTTAAACATTTTTAAAAAGTGTTCTTTTCACTGGTAAGCTATCCCATACCCAAAACATCATTATACATGATGTTTTGGTTAACGGATGGAGGATAGTGCATGCTAGTGGAGGAAGTCGATCGAGATGTTGACAATGTCAGCAAGCTCATTTAATTTGACATTGTGCATTTTTGTAATGATTTTGTTAGTTGTAACAGTTTTTAAGCGTCCAGAGCGCTCATAATCTTCAATGGATGCACGATCACGACTACATACAACATCCCACTTTTTGAACATCAAAACCGAAGTCCCTTAAATTGGAATCTGACTTACTTGGTATATATCTCTAGAATAAAGGGCTTAAAATAATCAATCTAATAAAATAATTTATCACAGATCAAAAAGGAATTTTTAAAAAAATGTCAAAACTTGTTGGCTTTATTCGATACTTATTTCATTTCAAACTAGACATGTTTACTACAAGAAGTAGATATGACGCTAACTCGAAATCGTTGCCACTGTCGTTTCGCTTTTTGAAAGGTACTGTCGTGGTAACAAAATGACATAAGAGATTAGAGTGTGAACTGACACTTGTTTCCAGCGCCATCTTTAAAAAAAAATTATGAACTATTAACCGCCACACCTGGCAAAGGCACACGTCTGAAAAACAGAAACATCCATCTAAATAATCACATTTTGTATATATCGTAGTCTTTTAGCTTTACTTATGCCATACTATGTCAGGCCAAGAATTTTTCACACTCTTTATATGAAAATACACATACACATAATTTTGAAGAAATTTTAAAAAAGCTCATTTTCGCCAGTCGGTTAAAATAAAAATGCAACAACCTTCTAAAAAATGACACGTAAAAACAGCATAACCCGCTCCCTCTTCACCCCCTCCCATCTGGGTTTCCTTGTTCCATCCCTCGGCGACGTTTCGGCCATTCCAACGCGATATATATCATCACGACCTCCAAGACCTCGGCCACCACACCATCCTTTACATAATTTATAAATAAACATTCATAATGCAGGTTATATTTTAGGCGGAACGTATAATGCGATGCAAATTATAATGGCGCGGAATGAAAATTTAAATTTTAATGTTATTTCCGTCCTCGGGTTTTAATAGAAGAAGAACAAGACGAAGAACGAACGGACGAAAGAAAGAAAACAAGGGGAAAAAAATAAAATGAACAATGCGAATGGGCGTCTTCGTGTTTCTTTATGGCGGTCGTGTCCTTTCGGTTTTAAGGGGTTAGAGGGAAAGGGCGGAAGGGTTGGATAGAGGGTGGTGTTAGTGTAGTAAGAGGTCAAGGGTGATTGCGATGGATAAATCATGAACGGTTTTCAAAAATATTTTCGTTGTGATCTTTCAGTGACTGATCTCTTTAAATATGTTTATACTTTATTAAATTAGGGGAATTTTTTTGTGCAAAGAAAGACTAATAATACTTAATGCTTAAGGTAAAAGAAACCTCCCTGTTCTGCAAGTTTAAGTGATTTCCTTGAACGTGAACTTCTGTACATACTAGGGGGTTTAACAAAAGTTCTTGCGTTTTTGAGATAATTATGCACTGCTTAGAAACTGTATACCTGAAAGTTATTTCCCGAAATACAGACCATTGTTTTTATAACCTCAATCTATCTTTAAGCCAGTATCTCTATTGCTCTTCGGTGCCCACTTCTGGCAATAATTCTATTTCCCCAAGGGCGAATTGTGCCACATGGAATATCAAATAACTGGAGTTACGCGATGTCGGTCGTGGTTGATATCTGAAAGAGTGACCGTATTATAGGCAACTAAATAACCCGACACTTAGCGGTCTAAGGATATTAAAAACCAAGGGCCTTCAAGGCCCGTAGCGTTGAATAAAATATACAAATTATTCACTGAAATAAACAAGAAAAAACGAAAACTCATAAGATCAGAAGAAAATGTGAAATGGGCAAGAAATACAATGCGGAATTTGCAAAAGATCTGGAGAGATATGGATGTAACATAGAACGCAAAGAAGCAGATAGTAAAAATTTTATTTTTCCAGTATTCCAAATTATTTATATTTTTATTATTTTCAAACAGCAGTAAACAGCGTATGTATATCGAGTATAGCCTCTGACATTATATATTTTTATTGAACAAAGTTAGAAAAATAGTCACAATAGACGTAAACGAAACAGTAATCAATAAACAAAAATAGATAGTACACAGCTGACCTAAACATATTAACACAATCGAAAAGATTAATATGTGAGACCTATTATGAAATTAAGGTGAAAGCAAAAAGGCCGATCTAGAAATAAAAATATACAAAACAAAGTTGATGGAAAAAAAACCAATCCAAGAAGAGAACAGGTCTGGTTAATCGGAGATGAAAATATTAAAGTTGAGAAAGAATGTACGTATCTGGGAAGCAAAGGGGACTAAAAGAACACCACAAGAGATATCAGAAATTGTATTATGAAGGTAAGAAAGTTACTTACTACCTGCATTCCGTCTTAAGATCAAAACGTGTACAAAGGAACATGATACTTTAAATCTGTAAAACACTCATTCGGTCGGTACACAATTATGACCCTCACAAAGAGTGGAAGAAGGGAAAGAAGGAAAAAGAAAGGGAACGAATGAAGGGACGAAGAGGGGGTAACAGAAAGAGGGATAGACCAAAGACACCGTGGCTGAACAATGTAAGAAGAGAAGCTGAAGAACTACTGGACATCAAAACGAGACGTGGGTGTATGAGTTTAACATGCAAACCAACCAACAAGGGTCGGTACGGTACCTCGTAACTAACGGACATCGAAAACAGCACGTCAAAATCGACGAAAAATCAAAATCACGTTGACTATTGTAGTGTTGTCCACTTGGAATTCCTGCCCCAGGGACAAACATTCAATAAACAATATTATTTGAGCGTTATGAGGCGGTTCAGAGAGAATGTTTACTGGAAAAAACCAAACTTGCAGGAAAAAAAATCCGTTTTGGATTTTATACGAGGCTAATGCGTCATCCCATAGATCGATCCTTGTATAGAATTTTTTGACCCAAAACTCAACGAATGTCACTGTATAGTCCAGATATAGTTTCGTGTGACTTTTTTTGTGTTTAAGTCCAGATTAACACTTCACGGAAGATGATCAAAGTCACAAAACATAATTCGCAGAAGAAGTGGAACGACATACCAGAAAGTAGCTATAAGAAATATATGAACGACTGGATTATTCGCAGACATAAGTGCATCGCATCAAATGTGTCCTACTTTGAAGGAAACAAAATAAATCTGGATGATTAAACCAATATTTTCTGTTTAATTGAATAATTCCCTTTATTTATTTGTCAAAATGTATATGTGTGTATTTTTAACAGATTGTAAATAAATGGGGATTAAAAACTTAGTTTCAACCATTTGCATGCAAAGCTCTCCGAAATTGATATGTAGAAATTTGTACAGTTTTTTTGTAATTAGTCTTTAATGTTTAACATATATACATATACATATTTCAGATAATACAGCTATATTTTTATGAATGAAAATAGTTAAAGTTAATTGCTACAGAATTGAACGTCATTCAATATATATATATATATATATATATATATATATATATATATATATATATATATATATATATATATATATATATATATATATATATATATATATACAAGTGCAGGATATCCTGGTGGAGGAAGTGACAAAGGCTAGAGACTCGATGAAAAATAACAAGGCTCCAGGAAAGGATAGTATAACTGTGGAGATGATAATAGCTGGTGGGACTTTACATAAAACACTAGCAAAATTATACTAAGAATGCCCCAAACAACAAGAAGTACCCAGCTTATGGAAAAATGCAGAAGTGATTCTTTTACATTTTTCACATCCAGGTCCTGCAGCAAGTCATAGAAAGACACAACAAATATATTATGCCACTGTGCTTGGCTTTTATCGATTATGAAAAAGCATTTGATTCAATCCCCAAGCAGGCCATAATGGATGCATTGCTTAATCAAGGTGTGAGAAAGTCTATGTAAATCTACTAGGATTGATATATGATGAAGCTACAGCGGCATTGGAATAAATGTGGAGCGGGGCGTATGGCAGGGTGACGCAATATCGCCTTTTCTTTCTCAGCTAGCCTGGAAGAAGTGTTCCGTAATCTGGATTGGGAACAGGATGAAATAAGGACTAATGGTGCATAATTAAATCATCTTAGATTCGCAGGTGATATCGTTCTTCTTTCACAAGACCCACAGGAGCTGCAAAGACACGTACATGAGCTGCAAAGGGCTGGAGAACCATTTAGGTTGAAAATAAACCAGAAGAAGAGTCAGATCATGTTTAATAAATTTGCTGAAGATAAAAGGATTTCTATTTTAGGAACGGATTTGGAAGTTGTGGGCCACTATATATATCTTGGACAGAGGGTTTCAATGGAAGGGGATACCGGCCGGGAAGTGGAATGATGCGTTAAATGTGACTGGCAGGCATTTGGCAGGCTCAACATGGTACTACCACTTTGCCTGAAAAGTAGGGTCTTTGATCAGTGTGTCCTGTCGGTTATGACAAACGCAAGTGAGACTTGGACACTCACATCACAGTCAGTTCAAAAACGTCGAGTAGTACAGAGGGGAATGGAAAGATGTATGCTTGGCATTACTAGACGGGATAGAAAGACCTACACATGGATCAGATAACAAAAAAAAGTGAGTGACATCATTGGAAGAATAAAGCAATTGAAATGGAAGTGGGCAGGCCATGCAGCGAGGCGATGGAACGAAAGATGGACCAGGGTGGTCCTGGTCCAATGAAAACCAAATTTAACCAGGCAAAATTGTCTCAAAAGCATCACGTGTTACTCCTATGGTTTTATCTAAATATTCACATGCTTTCGGGGAGATGGTCAATACACGAGGAAGATTCATTTCATTCTGCTTGACAGTACCAGACTACATGTTGTAGAATATGTGAAGGAAGTATAGTCAAAACTGAAGTGGGAAGTTTTTCTATATCCAGCTTATTTTCCAAACTTGGTGCCATTGAATTTTAACATTTTTCGATTAATACAACGTGCTCTTTTTGATTCTGTAATTACAAAGAGAGGAAATGGTTCGATGAATGAACTGCACCTAAAGAAAAGTCATTCTTTCACGGCGGTATTCAACAAGTGCGAGTACAAAGGTGATCGACTTTCTGAAAAACCACGTTTTCCAGTAAGTTCCATTTTCTGTAGTTATTCATGATTGTTGATGAAACTTGGTTTGATCACTATACATCAAAAACGAAGGAACAGTCAAAATAGTGAGTTTTGCCCACAGGACGTCCCCAAAGATGGCGAAGACGCCTCCACCGACCGAAAAGATCATGGCCACTCTTTTATGGAATTTACAAGCCATTATCTTTATCGACTAGTTAAAAAAAAGAAAAACGATCACACGAGAGTATCATGTTTCTTTATTGGTCAAATTTCAAGAATAATTGATAGAAAAACGAACTCATAGTGATATTTCACTATGACAATTCACCCGTCCATTCGTCCGCTATTATAACAACGAAATTGGCCAATTTCTGCCCCGAATTGATGCCGCATCCACCGTATTCTCCCGACTTGATCCCCACCGACATCTTTCTTTCTCCAAACATGAAGAAATTTATTTATTTAGCGTATGACTTACATGTAAGTTCAGCATCAGGTATATACATTAAAATATAACACACAGAGAGATTAAATAATAAACGACAAACATACTTATACAGAACCGAAGACTCATGACAATAAGTACATCAAGTTTTAAAATCGAGGCCACTGATCTATTCCAACACGAAGTCTGTGGCTTCAAAGAAATCATTCATTTCTCCACCATATCTTGTAATGGGGCAGTCAGCGGACTCGGAGTCCAAGTCCACAGTCACAAGCCGGAGACCAAGTTTGTTTCCATTGGTAAAAAGAGTCACGGTATATGCCATGGGACGTTCTTATTCTGTTTAGTATCTTCCACTCGTGACGGGGCAGCTCTATTCCTGATAAAGGTGCTGTAAGATCGATCACATGACCCGGTCCCGAAAAGTTCAAGAATTCCCTCCATTTAGCATTTGACATTTTGATGGTTGAGGTTGACATTTTCAGGCAGGAGTTGTTCCGCAGGCTGACAACAGGAAAGTCATGGTGTACTGAACAGTGTGGATTTGACAGTATTATATTGTATTCCCTGACCAGTCTTTGCTGTCTGCGGGTAGTAGAGGAAGCAATGTTGCTCACAGTGGGAAGCCAAAGTAGAGATATGCTTTTTAAACAGCCACTGATTATTCTCTTGGACTCGTTGAATTTGATGTCAATCATCTTTACGTGGCAGCTGTTGAGCCAAAGTGGAGCGCAATATTCAGTAACCGAGTAGACCAGGCTAAGAGCTAATGTTTTAAGGGCAGATGCGTTTGCACCCCACATGGTACCGCAAAGTTTGTGAAATATATTATTTCTTGTGTTTATTTTAGCTACGGTATTCTCCAGATGTTTTTATACGAAAGTGTTTGATCCATTGTTACAGCTAGGTATTTTGGATAAAAATTGTATAGAGTATCGAATCAAAACGTATCGAGTTATTATTGAAGTGTATTTGTGGCTTCAGCGTGCGTGCGTGCGTGCTTGTTTATTATTGAGGTGGAAGCACGACACTTCAGTTTTATTCATCTTTAGGATTAATCTTCAGTCAGCGAAATATTTTCCCAATACAGACAGAAATAACAGGTGGAAAGAAATTCACTGAAAATGCAGAGATCATTGGTGAAATAGAGGACTATTTTGCAGAGTTCGATAAGTCGTACTTTTTGGAAAACATAAAAAAGTTGGAAAATCGTTGGGTGAATGTGCATCAAGCTAAAAGGACACTACGTTGGAAAATAAATTGATTTTCGATAAAAAACAAGTATTTGACTTTTCACTCTACCCTCATATTTGCCACATTTTGAGGTAAACGATGACACTTTTAATATTTACGTAAATCACAAATAATTGGACAAATAAAGAGAGACATGATCATTTCAAAATAATCTTATCGTATCATTTTCCTGCATCTTATTAAAAACAATTTAAATTTTGTTGCACAGATGGAAATTCCAATTTAAACCCGATTTATTCCTGCCGAGTTGAATTTTTAATGGGTATTTTGTTGGTCCGAACGCCCAGAGAGTCATCCGCAAGGTAAATTAATAAATAATTGCAGCGAATCTATGTATAAATAATTAGATTTAGCTTGTTATTTCATTATTTACTGCTGCGATTATTTATTGAGGTTTACAGGAGCTCCGTTTTGCCTTTCGAAATTATCATTGTATTTTTATTCGTTGAGGAAATAACTAAACAAGGATGGATTTTTCCACGGAATATTCCTATTATCTACCAATTAGGAACAAGCGGATTATTGTCGTTGCACCAAGTTATTGCATTGCGAAATCAGATTAGTTCGATTTTGTTTTCAGTGGTAATTCTGATGTTTTTTAAATCGCCCAAGATATTTTAATCAGACAGCAGAAGAAAGACGACAATTCAACGAAACACCTTATCTTTAATTTCCAGTACTTTTGTTGTTCTTCTTCCTGCTTATAACAATAAACTAGGGTACAAGTCAAATTTATATAAGCAAGTTTAGCATACATACAAAGTTAACAAGTCATATTAAGTATACTTTAATATCAAGGGTTATAAGAAATGTATTTTTTTTGAAATTTCAGAAACTTTGCCTATTGACACACAACACTTTGACTTAGTATAACAGAAGCTCTATCCTAGGTATATGCAGGGTGATTCACAGTGGATGGTACATTAAATATTTACGGAGAACTACTTGGAGTAATAATTTTAAATTTTGGGTACTTATGTAAATGAACTTGAACTCTCTATTTAATATATTTTCTGTGCTGCAGTGTTGCCAGATTTACTCGAAGCTAATTCCAACTTCATTTTTTTAAAGGAAATACCCTATATGCTATTTACATTTCTAGAGTCCGTGACGCATTTTGAAACTTTTTATGTAACATATGCTATATCTATCTTGAGCCGTTTCAAAAATAAATAATATTTTTTTAGGAATTTGGCAACAAACTTCCTGAAACACCTTGTATTTTATAGTGGAGCACAAAGAGCAGTAAATTCTGTAGCTAAATCTATTAAGTGGTGATATACCTATTTTTAACGGTTTTCGACTTCGTAAACAAAACACCGAAATAATGTAATTAAAGCAAAGATAACGGCTTATTTTATTTTAGTAAACAATAAAACAAAATTAAAATTAGAACCATGTTCGAAACGCTGAGCATTTACCTCTGAACACTTCAACATTCTAATATGGACCCCATCCGTGACGTGACTACATTCTAATATGGACCCCATCCTCTTTTTACATCGATAGGATCTAAGGTTGCGAATGCTTGATTCATCCGATGTTCTAACTCCTCGCTAGTGTTTACTGACGCTTTGTAAATAATATATTTTACAGTACCCCAAACAGTACTAAACCACCTGTCTTGGAATAGTTCATAGAGTTGCCTGTTTACTTCTCTACAGTGTGCCAGAGCACAATCAACCTGACAGCATTAACAGTGGAAGGTTTGCTGTTAAATCTACTACTGTACCTGTACTACTGTTGTTACTATTTCTAGATACTGTAGTGAAGTTAACTGTTCATCGTAAATAAAGTATCGAATTTGTTTGCCCACGATGAAACAAAAAACATTAAATCTAAATTTGTGTTGGTATGCGAAATCCCAGATAAAATAAAGCTTGAAATGAATACTGGTCCAGAACTGACGATTCCGTGCGTTAAAAACTCATTCTCTCGAAAATTTGGACTCATCAGTCGAGAGGATTTTTTGGTAAAAAATATGAATCTTCCTGGAAAGAAACTAATAAATATTCCACAAAATTCCACTCTTCAGGGCAGTCTGGTTTGAGAAACTGAGCTTTAGAAAATTTGTAAGGACCCATGCCGTGCTTTTTCAGTATTCTATATATTGAGGATAGTGTTATATCCAGCTCGTCTTCGGCTCTTTTAATAGAAGATTGTGGACATGCATGGAAATAAGGTAGAAGGTTAATCTCGTTATAGCCATCAGGTATTACTGCGCTTAGTCAAATTCCGGGGTGCCTTCGAAAAACCAACATTTGTTTGAATCTGTCTAAATTTTCTTTTATCCATTCGTGCTAAATTATGATACATTGCGTTAAACTGTTTCCAGGCGCGGTCGATAATTTTGGCACACTGTCAGTACAAAATAAATAAATTCATTATCACTGAGTTAATTCCTTCCATTCTTTACTGAGAAATTATTTACTTAAATACATTAATAATGAATTATCAAACTAATAATGTCAAATACACACATTTTCATATTATTTGTTTAGAAATAATGCCATAAAATAGGTATAGCATCACTTAACACTTTTAGATACAGAATTTATTGCACTTTAGCGGTCCACTATTAAATACGGGGTATTCCATTTAAAATTCCTATACAAAATTAATTTTTAAGTTCTATCAAAAGGGCACTATTTTGTAAATGCCCTGTATGCGATAAAGTATGTCTCATGTCATATTATCATAAAGCAATCTATTAAGGAAACATATACAAAAATTTAAAGTCTGTTGCCAAATTCCTAAAAAAATATTTATTTCCGAAACGGCTCAAGATTTCAAAATGCTTCACAGAATCTAGAAATTTAATAACATATAGAGTATTCCCTTTAAAAAACGAAGGTAGAATGGTTGTAAAAAAATATTTTTATATTCCGGGATGTTACAGAGACGGGTGGAGGGTTCTAGATCACGCGACAGACCTCCATAAAGGTGTACAAACCAAATTAAAGACCTAACTGGTACATCTCTGCCGCCATAGAAGGTAGAAATAGAGAACGCTGGCGGGAAGTAGTCCAAAAAGTACACGAAATAAATGAGTCTCCATAGGTCACGACTCTTCTGTAAAGAAGAATATGAAGAAGATATGTATTATTTATTAATTCACGTAATACAGCGTCCGCTGTACGCATTAAAGATCTGTTAAAAGAGAACAATTTTTACCACGCGTTTACCTCATCATGTTTAACGAAAGAGGTACAATAAAACGGTCCACTTTGACACTTTTTCTATTTCGGTATATAAACAGCTCTCGAAAGCATTTAAAAATTCTCATTTTCATAGAGAATAACACAGATAAGCGCAAACAAGAATAACGTTTATTGTAGCAAAAAATTTTGCAGCAAATAGCAAAGTGTGTGGCTGTTTTTCACCTCACACCAGACGACGAAAGGGACGTAATAAAACTAAAACCAAAAAAACGATGTCGTTTTGGGGGGAGGATTTTCATACGTTTTTTTTGTGTGTAGGATCGGACGTTCGCCCGCTACAATGTTGACTCCGACACCGTTTTTATGAATATTAAAAAAGTTTCGACCGCTGAAAATTATAAAGGCATTTGCATATCGGACGGCAGCTTTGTATTTTAATTACGGTATATAATATTTAATTCGAGTTTTCCGTACAATTAAACGCACGTAACGGCAAATGAAACGTCGCCGGTTACCGCCTCCCCCCCTCCTTCGTTTCCAGCAGCTTCCCGCCCCCGCTAGTCGTTGTTTTATTTGTCGGAAAAACGTGTTCGGTTTTGTTTTCGAGCTAATTCGACGGTTTTCCAATAGCTAAAGGTTTGTCCACACTACCTGATGAATCGTTCCATTGATCTAATGTTCAATAGTGAATTTATTAATGCTATTGCTATATGAATGCTATATTTTTTTTCTTTTTTGGGTTTTTCTCCGCAATCTAAAACTTAAAAAATATCAAAAACGAAGTCAAACTTCTCAATAAATCTTTTCTGTAATAAATTTGCCAAACGAACAAAATTTTAAAAATATAAAAATGTTTAAAAGTCTTCTTCCCTCGTTTTCAAAATGAATCTAAAAAATAAATTATATTAATTTCTTTAATTAAAGTAAAGATAGGAAGTAAATATATTTTTTTGTATGTCAACGATACTTACATTGACAGTAATAGTTTTTTTATGGCAGTAACATACTATCAATATATATATATATATATATATATATATATATATATATATATATATATATATATATATATATATATATATATATATATAGGTTTACTGTGTGATTGTTTACCAAACAACAGAATACCAAAAATGTTAAAAAAGCAAGCATGGTTATGGCCTCCGTATTTTGGGATGCGCATGGGATCTCGATCTCGAGAAAAGTAAAACCATCAATAGCGAATATTACATAACTTTATTGGTGCGTTTGGAAGGGTGAGATTGTAAAAAAGGGCTCCAAATAAACAAAGTAGTGTTTTACGAAGAGAATGCATCATGTCATACATCGTTGGCGACGATAGCAAAATTGCACGAACTGCACTTCGAATTGCTTCCTCATCTACCGTATTCTCCAGATCTGATCCCCAGCGACTATTTTCTCTTCTACGACCTCAAAAACATGCTCACTGGAAAGAAATTTGCCACCAATGAAGAGGTAATTGTCGAAACTCAAGGATATTTTGAAGGCAAAGAGAAATCGTTCTATAAAAAAGGTGTAGAATTATAAGAAAAGCCTTGGAATGATTGTATTGCACTTCAATGAGAATATATTGATGAATAAATTCCAAATTTGCAAAAAAAAAGTGTGTTTTATTTGCCAGAACGATGACTTTTGAATAAACATAACTGCACAATTTGGATCTATGAAAATCCTCAAGTGATTGGAATTAGGACTCAGAAGTTACCTCTTCATTAACAGAAAGTCATTGTTTGGTGATGTTTTTAGAATGAAGGAGAGTAATAGAACCTTATTTTTTTGAAGACGTTAGAAATCGAGTTACTGTTAATGGTGAACTCCCTAGGTATATCTTAACAGAAAATGTTTGGCCTGACCTGATAAATGTAGATATAAACAATGGTTTCTTTAAACAAGATGGTTTTACTTCATGGCGATGGCGTCACATATCTCGCTAGACAATCAATATTTGCAAGAAAAGTTTCTTGAGCATCAAAATCAGGCGATCTCCGGGCCTTGGATTGTGGTTTTTCTCTAATTTTTTGATAAAATAGAAAAATATGTAATTTTTTAAAAAATTATTGGTTTTCTTTAAAAAGAAAATCCCGAAGTATCTATTGGGACACCTTTCATAAACTTGACTCAGCTTACACGTTTAGATATTGAAAAGTTTAAAAACATAAATATATTATTATTGAGTACACATTATTTTTTGTATCGATATATGTGCCGATACATATTTCTACTTCGACAAGAAATTTTGTCATGCCGTTGTTTAACATATACTTTAATAAGATCCAGTTTAATTGGAATATGTGCTCTGAATCTCGATATATTGACATTTCCTAATAGCGAAGCCACAATTTCACACCCAAAATCTTCTCGACCCTCCCCCTGTCCCTTCTTCAGTCTCACTCGCACCCCAGCAACTTTAACGAACTTGTTTACGAGCCCTAAATTACAATTCTGCAAAGTTCCGCAGCCACTTCTCCAGAAACCCACCATCTACATAAATATCCGAATTTCTCGAGCAGTTGGAGACTGCACGCTGGATGAGGGGTTCGGGTGGGGCTGGGGGATTAGGAGGAAAGGAAAGGGGGAAGGGAGTGGTTGATGCAAGGGGAACGGGTCGAAAGGAGGTGCCCGACGTGGATATTTCCGAGACTACGTTGTATGGAAGTTGCCCTCTAAGATAAATAACCTGAGCGCAGATAGTATTGCACGCTGGAGGTGAACAATGTTTATATAACAAACGCTCAAGTTGGCGAACTTCGAACGTCGGGTCTCTATTGATTGGATAAACTTTGCGAAGGCGAACTGGAACTTATCAACTAATTAAACTATCCCGCTGCTGGCGTCCCCTCCCCCGTCCCCCAGCCGCTCCTGCTCCTCCGCGACCCCAACTCCCACCACTCTCCTGCGACAATGGAGATATGGAAATGTAGATTGCACGCCGTTTATCAGCAAGTATCTCGGTGTTTAATTTTGAAATTTGCCCGCTCGGCTACGAGGCAGGACTTATTTCTGTTTCCCATCGCGTTTACTTACCATATGGTCCAAACATAATGTCTTAATTCAAAGGGCTTATACAGTAGCAGTAATATTTAAATTGTATTAAAAGAAGTTTAATCTTAAAAAAACTACCTAATATATGTGTTTAATTAATTTCATATTTTCATAATTTTGATTAAAACTGACCAAAAAACATTAAACAAACAATTTATAATTGATTTTATTCAAACCTATAGACAGTTTCCTTTCCAGTTGCGTATAAAATCGGTTGAATACAGAGATCGGGATAAAAAAAATCAAGCTTATAAAATATTACTGCAGAAATACAAAGAAATTGATAACGATGCAAATTTACAAACAATTTAAATAAAATAAATTCTCTACGTGGTGCCTTTAGAAAAGAATCGAAGAAAATAAAAGATTTCCAAATGTCTGGAGCTGGAGCAAATGACACTTACCAGCCACATTTATGGTACTTTAAAGATTTAACATTTTTAACAGATCAAGAAACTCCGCGAGGATCTGTTTCGAGTACAGATATTAATGATGAAGAATTGGCAGATATGGTAATTACATTATTAAACAGGGTTTTCCAACAAAGGTTGTTTAGTTTTGCACATATTTTCAATTTACTGTTAACTTTTTGATCCACGGAAAGTAAAAAAGTTATTAGTTAAAAAATTTATTATTTTTACTTAAACGATACATTATTTTTTGCATTGTTATGAGAATGGTATATTTCATATGCCATATGCACACAATGCACACAATGCAAAACATTTCGATTTGAACGTAGTATCCCTTACATCTTTTGCAATAACAGAATAACTAGCAGAAGCACTAGAATAAAGAATAAAACAGAGTTATCTTCTGTAACCTCACTATCCTCATCCGTAAGCCAAGCAAGTGTAGTTTTATTAAACAGAAGACGACATTTAAAAAGGAAAATAACCAGTTTAGCAGATGAAGTCTTGTAAAAGATATCTGCACAGCTCGACTCTGCAGATGAAGTTAAATTGCTTATAAGTGCCAAAAATATTGCCAATGAACTTAGATCATTGTCTCCTGAAATAGCAACTGGAGAAGCTTTTAACTGACAATCTATTAGAAGCTGATATGGGCAATAAAACGAGATACACCAAAATTATTCTGCGGAATTCACGTTTTCAACATCAAAATACTCAGTCTTCCCAATCGCAAGAATTAGATTCTACCCGCCAATATTATTCAACATTTGGCGAACATTTTCAGAATATAAATGATTCGTTTTCCAATTTGATAGATGTAAAAAGAATATAATTTTTATTATTATTACGTTTAATATATAGTTAATAGTTATTATTACGTTTATTAATTTGTTGTTTATAACCATTTTTTATTTGTTAAATATTTATTTTTCTGAATAATTGTATATGTGATTATTTTAGTACGAATTATTGTTTGTTATTATACCAATTTCCAGGCTCGAATTTCAACATATTTAATAACTTAATATGAGAATATATAATTAACATATTAAGTTATTAATTATAATATAATATAACAAATACTCTGCTAGTACTTGTTTTATCCTCATGACGTAGTAATTCTAAGAACAACTGAAAATTACTGCTGGGCTGATTCTGAATCACTCGGCAAAAAAGTTTGGCGATTCAACACGATGTTCCGAATTGCGGAGATTCGAAGGGATGAAAAAGAACTAAGTCTGTGGTCGGCTTAAGGCGTGAATACTTGCTAGTCTATCGGTATAGACCAAAAATTTAACATAACCCGAAAGAAAATAATTTAAAGGCATTAAATCACATGACCTTGGTGGTCAATTAACAGGTCCGTTCCTCGAAATATCCTTTTCAGCGAATTGATCCCTCAGTAAATCGATTATTGCGTTGACTGAAGGACATGTGGAGTCTTCCTGTTGGAACCACATGTTCACCAGATCCATACCATTGCTCTGTAATGATCTCCATTAACAAATTGATAAATTTGAATCTTCATCAATACTGTCAGCAACATCGGTGATATTTTCTTTGGAACGCGCAGTTTTTTGTTTTGTTTTGTTTTAATATCGAGCTTGGTGAAATGTGTTCGGAATTTGTCGATAATTCGGCGAATACATCACTCGGTTGGACGATTATGTACACCATAAAAGATTTTATAAGTTTGGCGCACAGAACACTGATTTTCATAATAAATTTCAACAATTTGCAAGCGTTGTTCTGATGTTAAACGTTCCGTGATGACTTGCCAGATATTTGATGTACCATGATGATTTGACAGCGACCCCTATCGGAAGTTTGGACACACTAAAAAATCACCCTTCATTATCGGCCTTATCTTTAATGAGTACTTCCCGCGCTGTGGCCCATCTTTGTGGGATCCATCTCTCTTTAATTTCTAGTTTGCGGGGAATCAAGGGTTGAACCAAAAATGTAAGTATTTAATATTGTTTTATTAAAAAAAGATATTATATTAATGGTAGAGGAAATAAGGAGAAACACTTTACCTCATTCAATGGTCTTAATCTGTGATTGTTTGTGTCTGACACATTTACGTTTGAGTTCAAAATTTTAACTTTACCTAAATTAAAGACTAAGAGGGGTACCGTTTGTCCCCTTCAGGGTCAAGCGGTGGAGAGGGATATGGTGGGACCCACCGCTTCTTCTTCGTCTTCTTATTTTTAATAAACATTTGCAAATACACACATGTTCAAAAGTTTGGAATATTTAAAGATTTTCATTTTTTATTAATATAAAATTTTTCTTCTACTCGTTTACATAATCATCATTTTATTACAATTGTTACTGGTACCAAATAATGCTCGATACCAATTGTACCAATTGCATTCAAAAGTAATTTAAAAATAAAAAGTACAACTTTCAATAAAACTAATAAGCAGTAGTTCCTCCATTGGTCTGTATGCATGCCTGTAGGTGATTTGACATCCTGTCGATTAAATGATCAATTTGGGCATGTGGAATTCTCTCCCATTCTTCACGAGTAGCACCTTTCAGTTCTCGCGGGGTAAGAGGTGGATTTTTCTTTTCTTGATGCGTGTTTTCAGAATGTCCAAAGCATGTTCAATAACATTCATGTTGGGGGAATTTGCTGGTCACCCTTATTTGGTTATTCCCTCGCTTTCAAGAAAATTTTGTACTGCTGCTGTTCGATGAGGAGGTGCTTTATCATGACCAGTAGAGATGGTCGTTTACTCCTCATAATACCACACTAAAACATCACGCTCCCACCTTCAAATGGAATACGTGGTTGAGCTGTTTCTGGTTGGGTTTGTCGACTGGAGCTCTCCAAACTAATGTTACCAAGCCAATTCTCGTCTCATCGGAGAACGTCACATTATTCGAGTTAGGACTACCATCCACCATTTCTCGAGCCCATTGCAATCTTACATTTTTTTGTTGAAGGGTTAGTTTTAAATTAACCGCTTTCAGTCTGCGTGTTATCGTTTGTCATGAAACATTTACCTCTTCAAGTCTAACAAGCTCCCTTGATATACCACTTGTAGATTCGAGACAATTTTTGCGAGTTATCATTGATATCTGCCGATCTTGTGCATGTGTCGTACATCGATTTCTACCACCTGTGGTAGAAATCTGTGTCTCTTGGAATTTTTTATAAATTTTCGATACATTAATTTGGGAAACACATTCAATTTCAGCGATATCACTTTAATTAAAGCCTTGTTGTAACAAAGCAATTACTGTTGATCTGTTAAAATGATATAACATGTTTCTAGGCACTTTAAAACGGATTGATTGAAAATTTAATACTGAACTGAAATAAATTGTAAACAATACCAGTATCAACAGAATGGACAAAACAATGCTTTTGTTATTTTTATTTAAAAGCGATCTAAAATAAATATCCACCACAATTTTTAAAGTATCATTGGCGTAGATATCCTGTTTGTAAATATTCCAAACTTTTGGACATATGTGCATATCACGTTGGTACATCTCGAGTTGTTGGTAACCGATTCAACCACGTTCCATATATAATACCCCAACGGATTCAGATCTAAACAGGTTAGAAGACATGTTATTCGATAGCCAGGTTTGAGCCAAATGGTTTGTGTGAGATGTGCACTCTTCTATTGAAAAACATATGAACTTGTGGAGGTTATAGCTTCTATATAAGGTTGGTATAATATCATCGTCACTTAAATGTTGGGTCTACAGTAAACATTTTTTCGTCAGTACCTCGTGGATATATTTGCACCTGAAGCGTCGGATAGCATTACACACTTGAATTTCCTTGTCGGGTAAACCATGCACATGGACGATAAAGAATCAAAACTACTTTCCGCACAACCCTATAAGTTACAACACAAACCAAGCATTTCATATTTCATTCCTTTCATCATATCCAACAGACATGGAAGCAAAAAACCTTTTCTATCCTTCCGGTATAATATATGTATCGCTGAATATTTATCAACCCTTGTTTCACCCCCTTTATTTTTGTTCCTACAGCCGTTATATAAATTATTAAAAATAAAAGAACGACCCGAACCGAATCGATCGAGGAAAAAAAATATTGCATGTTTATTACCGCGTCATTAAACTCGACATTTCATTATGTAAATACATGAAAAACGTAATTTTTTTTCAATTATTCAGCGTCAGTTCCGTTATCCATTGTCTTTTTCTTTACGTTGTTTCGCTTTTTGTCCTTCTCTCTTTTTTTCCTCCGTTTTGTTTAAAAATCGAACTGATCTACATAATTTAAGTGTAAATGCAATATCGATACGAAATTGTATGTTTAAGCGTGATTGGAAACCACAATAAACATAGTGTAATTTTTCAATGTAAAGGCAATTTTACAATGGCACTTTTTTCCTTTAATTACTAATTGTAAGTTATGAAAACGTCGCAAGAAAGCCGAACTGGAAAATAAAATATTTCATATTTAATTAATAATATTTAGAATACAAGGCGCAGAGAAATTAAGTAAAATAGTTAACAAGAGAAATCAAGAACTCTTTTTGATTTTTTTTGGCTAATACAACAACCAAAAATTGTTTCGACGACATATTAAGGATTTCAGAAATAAAAATCATCAGAAATGAGTTAATACAATACATGAACAAATACTGAATGCTGGAGAAAATACTTTCAATATTTATTATGCACAAAAGACCAAATACTGTCTCTTGTGCATAATAAACCGAACAAACAGAACAAACAGAATGAACAGAACAAACAGAACAAATAGAAAAAAAAACAACGGAACAAATATAACATAATATAAATGATGGCAAATGCCAAAAGTTGAGTAAATAGAGGTATTGGAAGCAAAACATAATTAAAAGGGAAAGACGCAGCTACACACCGAGATATCTGCAGTTTCACACCGAAGGTTCCAATAGAAGAATTGATCTACAGATATGTGTGTTAGAAACAAGACTCATTTAGTGGCACGGCAAGAGAATAACACGCTTATCACAAATACATAGGTAGGTGTGTTAAAACAACGCATGTAACATTATTGTACACTTTTAAGTGCGTCTTCAGAACTGAGAAATTTAAAATAACACTGTTTAAATCAGCATAATAGTCTGGTCAAATTAAACAGAAAAATAAGAGTGAAGGTACATAAATTCACATCAAGCTGGATGAAATACCGGTAGTCTTAAGCGCCACTCCGTAGTGAAAACAGGTGTTTATTCTAACCTATTTCAGGCTGTTTTGAGTTTTATAATAAAACAGTCAAAATATTGTTTTATTTGTGCTAAACTTTTAACTGAAAGTGAAAATGTTACTGTTGAACATGGTATGAAGACATTAATCAATGCAAGTATCGAACGAGCTGATGAATTTTAAGAATATCTTAAAAATCAGAAATCTGTGACAATACACGAAAATTATCGTCAAAATTATACTCGAAAGTCTTCTATTGCTGCAGCTAATAAAAGACAACGTAAAGAACAGGAAGCCAGTACATCTACATTAAGTCCTCCTCGTACTAGATAACGTATAAGTGAATCACCTTTTTGTTTAAAAAACTATTCGTATTTTGCGGCAAGGAATTGAACGAAGAGTATGAGAGAAGAAAATCCTGGGATTTTCCCTGTCAAATTAGCCAAGTAAATACACTTCAATTCAAAGATTCAATTCTGGAAGTAGCTCGGGCTCGTTCCGATGCTATAACAGAAGCTGTTATTGCGCGAACCGAATTTAAATATGATTTAGTTGCTGCTGAAGCTAAGTATCATCGTGATTCCTATATTTCTTTCATGAAACCTTCAACTGGGGCTAAAGTCGGTCGTCCTAAAGACGAAACTACGAATCTGGCAATGGAGAAAATATTTACTTACATAGAAAATAGCGACGACTGTTAAGTTCACTTTAAACGAACTAAGAAATGTTTGCAAAATTACAACTTTAGATCACAGGACAATTAAGCTGCGACTAAAACTAAAGTATGGTGATAAAATTACTATCACCGAAAAATCAAGAGCATCAACATTTATATGCTTAAGAGACAATCATCATATTTTGAATCAAGCCTAGTACGGAAAAAAGAAAATGGATAAAAAAGAAGAACGATTCAGAATCCTAGAAGCAGCTGCAGCTATCATTCGCGAAGATATTCAATCCGCAGTGTTTGATAATTCTAACTACCCTCCACCAGGTTGCATGTTTGAAGATTTAAACAATGACATCCCAGAGCCGCTGACATATTTTATGGAACGAGTGATTTTAAAGAATAAACGATGAAATTTAGATCATTTAAAATTAATATGCACAAATATTTGTCATAGTATTATGACTGCTGTTCGACCAAGGTCTTTTATGTCCAATTAAACAGAATCACAACAGACCTGTGGAATAGGCCTACTGGGGAAACCATGTTGTTAAAAAAAAACGCGCTAAGTACACTACCTAAGAGGTGGCGTGGAAACGTGTGCATATCATGACCCTTACAACTTTTTGAATCGTTATATCTCAGGAACGGTGGCTCTTAGGAAAAAAATTATCAATACTTTTTTTATAGATAATTTTATGATCTATCATTTTTGTCTGAAGTAATTTTACGATAAAACTTACCGTTTTGACGAAAATAGAGAAAAACCCATTTTTTGACCTTTGATCTCGAGTCAATTTTTTTCCACTTACCGGAACTATGGGGAATTTTGAAATGTTATTATTAATTATGTTTTGAACAATTTTACTGAATGTATGTACCTTTGAATGTCTAGATTGACCGGACTATAAATATTATTTGAAAAATACGTATGATTAATTTTTCTATTCCAAGAATAAAAATAAGAAATTTATTAAATAATTAATATTACATTTATTTAAATTGTATAAGTTACAAATATAATATTAATTTTAAAAATAAAATTCTGTACGCTGGTGATTTAATGAATGGAACATAATTTGGTCTACCCATCACATTAAAAGAAGATAAATTAAGTAGGAAAATTATATTTTTTGAATTAACCACGATTCTTCTATTACTGAAATCTTGAGAAATACGATAAGCATTTAATTTTTCACTATAATTTTCAGTGATAAGTTCAAAGAGTACAAATAATATTTTATCATTTAAAATTATTATTTCATCAATCTCTCCGAACAGAAGCATATCATCGTCATTACATTCCAATAAAATTATACCACCCCATCTATATACAGTTCCAGAGCTAATAATCTAAGATTTCATAATTTTAGATGAAGTCCACTCTGATTCATCATCAATAAATTGATGAAATAGATTCATGAATGGATGATTAATAAGATCAAAAGTTGTACTAGTAGTTTAGTAGGGTACCCAGGGGAATAGTTGGTAATTTGCTAAAATAAAAAAGATAAACTTCTATAAAAAAAAAATCACATATCTATGGAAAAGCAGTTTATAATTTAAAATTTTTTAAAAATGTTTCATAACTAAAAATATTGAAGAATATAAATAAGAATGTATTCTTATTTTAAATTTTTAGCAATATTTATTTCAACAAGCTACACGTGTAGTACATTATGAGAAACATTGTAACACATGTTACGAGTTTAACACACCTCAACAAAATTCACATTCTGCTCGTCCTGAAATGAAAGACCTGAATTTGACTGATTTTGAACCGTTCATCTGATTTTGACCAATGACTGGGGTATGATAAAAAATCGTAAGAAAATGATTCCAAAAACATATTTCGCAGGATCAAAAGGACAATAGGAGGGAAACATGACTTTTTAGGGCGAATTGAAAATGACTTTCATTTTCTAAAATGTGTCATTACTGGTGACGTCTTGGATTGTCGAGTCATAAATTGCATACTCCACCAGAATGAGCAAACTAAAAATTTCAAGCAAGCTAATTTTCCTCTTTGATAGCCAGGAGTTCGCGCATAAGGAATTTTTAGAGCGGCACCAGCAAAAGGACCAGCATTTTTATAGAGATGTTCTTGAAAAACTCTTGAAAAAAGAGTTGAGATGCTCTTGAAAAAAGGTCATTCGCGTAAGGCCGAACATCAAGAACACCTGGATGCTGCATCACGACACTGCATTTTGCCAGCCAGCATTATATATTATCGTTTTTGGCAAGTTAATTGTGCCTCTGCAGCCTCATTTACCAGACTTCTCTCTTTTTCCCAAGATTGAAAATTCACCTCAAAGTACAATATTTTAGGACATTCGAGTACATTTGAATGGCCACAACTTACCAGCTGAAGGTGATTTTGAGTATCTGAACTCCAGCACTGCTACGAACAGTGAACAAGCCGTTTTCAGCCTTGTGTAGCAGGTCAAGGCTGCTACAGCAATCGTACTTTCACCCGAATAAAAAAAATTATAAAAAATCAGTCTCATTACTCTATTCACACAACTCGCATCCTAGCAGCAATTGTTTCCCATTTTGCCACGAAACCCTCCAATCAGGACTGCAGACGGTAGTTGGGCTAGAAACAATATGTAAAAGGCGAACAGGAGAAGACCTACCAAACCGGGAAACTCCCCCTCAACAAGAAATAAACATCAAACCAACCTTTCCAAAGAAAATAACAAATGAAATAAAAACAAACATTGATCCAGAGAGCTCCTGGCTTTGATCCAATTCTGGAGAAGTATTAAAACAACTCCCAAAGAAAGCCATAATAAAACTTCAACATCTCTTTAATGCCTCATTCAGATTAAGGTATGTTCCTAGGATCTGGAAAGTAGCAGAATTCATTATGATCCCTAAGGCAAGAAAACCTCTTCATGAAGTGTCATTATATAGGCCAATCTCTCTACTACCTATGTTCTCAAAATTATTTGAAAAAATATTCTTGAAAAGGCTGAAACCCTTTATTGAAGAAAGGCACCTAATACCAAATCATTAGTTTGGTTTTAGAGAGAGTCATTCTACCTATAGATCAAGTACACAGAATAACTAATGTAATTGAAAAAGCGCTAGAAAACAAAGAAGTCCGCTCAGAATAAAATGACAAATTTTTAAACGCAAACTTTTTATCATCAATAATTATTAATCGAATTATAAAATCTTCCGATTGCTATACATTTGCAACAAATACAATAATTTACATTTATCGAAATATATATTAAGACTTACCCACGGTAACTTTACGTCTAAAACTAGTAGTAGAACGTCTTTCTAACACAAAACTCACCTGAAATAGAAAAGAGGAGAAAATTACGTTAGTAAACGATCATAAACCATCATGGAACAACTTCAAAACAGCCGTAAAGAATCTAACACAGTGTATATAACAAGATGTTGGTAATAAAGAGCAAAGCTGACGCCCATCGAGCAATGAAAATCTGGGCTCTAGTGGAGAGATAAAAGAGAGCCGAGAGTTTACGACTGGAAAGCATTTTATGATCATATTTATTTTATTGTGCGGGAAATATCTTCCATGTCACGGTGGGGAAAATCCAGCGGGAAAAAGCTGCCGAGATAGATGGCGTTTTCATGCGTTGACCGCGCGGAAAATAAACATTTTCGTGAGTGATTTTTGTTGATGGTGCGAGGTTAAATCGGTGCGTTTTTTAAGTTGTGACGTATATGTCAGCATTATTCAATTATTTTCATCAGTTTTCCGGTAGATTTTCGTTTTTTTTTACATTAAATAACAGTATACGAAAAATATTTTTTATTGACCACCATACTAGTGCTTGTATAAACGACAGCATAACTAATACAATCGTAAAGGATAATTGTCAAATTTGAAAAATATATGCATCTACTACCAATAATTTACTCTACTTTAATCTAATAATCTAAAAATTTTATTCAATACAACAAAATACGACTAATACAGCATAATAACATAAAACCTAAGGTGAATTCCATTAAAAACGAAATATTAAAAACAAAAATGCAAAAATCTCGGAAATTATGACAGATAGGTATAGGACATGTTTAACGAGAATAGAAGTATTTTGTCTTAGGAATATTGTAAAATGAAAAAATATTAGGCATTAAAAAAAACAAAAAACTATGTTTGAATGAAAACAATTTAAAACAAATATGTTTTGAATTGTTTTCATTTATCTTAAATATCCTGGACACCCTGTATAACGTAGACAAATTTTGTTTGCATTAAAAGTTAAGTCATAGTTTCACTAATATTCCTACTAAAAATGATAATCATACATCAAAAAATAAATGATATACGACACAGCAAAATAGTATGTAACTCATTTTTTACAAAATGGTGGATATCGGTAAAACCATTTGGTTTAGGTATAGAAATATTTCACCAAATACATTTAGAATCAATAGCAAAATGCAAAAATGGATGAACATATACGGTGTTCGATACGAAAAAACAAAACCATAACCCGTCACGGTTTTGTGAGAAACCCTATATAATCACAATTAATTTTAAATTATGTATAATCTTCATAATTATATATATTGAGAAAAATCATCCGTTTGTTCTTTGATCCAAATGACAAATTCACAATGTTTTTTTTGAATGATTTAGTGGATTTAGTTCCTGTGTGATTTGAAACTTATACGCCTGAGCTAAATCCTTTCATAAAATATGCCATGTTGTGGATTCACTGAGTCCAAATTGTTGTGAATGTCGACTAATGAACATTTCTAGGTCTTCAGCAACACTTTCACGTACCAAATCAACATACTCTTGTGAACGACCACTACGACTATATATTGCTCTTCTTTTATCTTCCACCGAATCAGTTTCTTGAAATTTTTCAACAATTCAATTGATAGGGCTTTCAGAGGGACGATTGCGCAAACCGTAAATATCACGTAATTTTCAAAAAACATTTTTCACTGAACGCCATCACGGGCGTAGCCAGGATTTAGTTTTGGGGTTTAGCTTGAAGTAAATAAAACAACAAAAATATACTTACATGAAATTTAATATCTATATCTTCATCGGAAAAATTACGACATATTTATTCGGATATATATTCAATTCAAATGTAATAATTTAACTCTCTTCACTCCTATTTTTTCGGTATAATATTAGGTAATATTTGGCTTATTACGCTACGCCCGTGATATATATATATATATATATATATATATATATATATATATATATATATATATATATATATATATATATATATATATATATATATATACAGAGTCCACGTCATGCCCTTCACTTGTTTCTGGCTGCATTCCGGTCGCGTCACGTCAACATAGGCCCTGCGCACCTTACGCTTTTTTTTATTCAGCGCCTTGCCACGCTCCCCGATATGTTAATGGCGGATGGCGCAGCAAAAGTTGTAATAAATCGGCGCGTACAAACACTCACACAGACACAGCAAGCGCCGACAACGATACATTATAATACGGGATACGTACGTACGTCACCTCGAACGTCATTTGTTAGGCGAGGTAATGGTAATGGGCGGCCGGCGTTACGTCTTAGACGTTCATTTGTTTCGATTAGGGCCGTCGGCGACTACAGTAAAAGGCTGAATATCTCTTACTTAATTAGACTTGTACGAGGTGTGTCTTTTAGACTTATCAGTGACAATGGTCATCAGTACTACAGTGCGACCAACCGAAATAAAAGTAAAGTTTTTGGGGTTAGACGCGCATCAGCAACTGAGAAGGCTATTTAACGATTACATATGGGTTCCGAACCACGCTCATCGGCTACCGAAAAACCCGGTCAGCACCCCCTTGAGCTATCAACCCTTGGTTTTGTGCTTAACCATAAGTTAAGAGAAGCCTACGGACTAGTGAGTGGCCAACGTAGAAGACCTCTCAGAGGGCATACGGCCTTACTCAGCCTCGAACTGCCATGCCTGAGGGGTGATTCCTTGTCAGATTTTACACTCTTATCTAGAAACATTCATAAGAATTTTAGAAAAAGTCCTTATATCGTATCTAGTACGGGATTCGAACCCGCTCTACATTAACTGCCGTACCGTAAGGCTGACGCCTTAAACACCACAGCTAACATGGTTCCTCAACCGAAATAACAAGTAAAATACACATTAAGTATTATTCATTATAAAAAAAACTGTGAACATTCAATAAATAATCAAAAATAAACATAATAACTGGTAATAAACATAATAACATGGTAACTGGATTGAAATTTCCACATAATAAAAAAAAAACAATAAATAAACCAAAACCTAAATTACTGTCAAGTTAATTGATCACAAAAGTCATCCGGTTCATAAGACGAAAGCGAAACAATTGAATACGTCGAATTGAATGAAATTATTAAAGATAAAAATAAGGCAATAAGAGAGGATATGGAACCAGGATTTCATGGGACCAGGATTCAAAAAAGAAATTGAACAAAACAAGAGTCTTGAAATACTAAGAAGAAACAAACAAATCGGAATCAATCTAATTAACAGCTCCAGCCTGATTCATGACGGTTTAAGGCCAGAAACTGGTTTCGGGGGACACTTACTGGCGTTTCGGAGGTAGCTGAAAAAATCGGCAATTTTTGCATAGAGCACGATAAGCAATTTTCCTTGTTTTTGAATATTTATAATATTTCCCACGGTCCAACTATGCAACTTGTCATGCATGGTATCTAGACAGGACCTGGATGGTTCACAGGCACTTTGGCTGGATTTTGATCAAGGACGCAGAAGGCTCAAGCTCATGTTCAGATAGAAGACATATTTTGAAACGCTACTAAACTGAACCATTGCATTTTTGTAATAGAAAAAACGGGTTCGACATTGTAAACTTGGTTCGACAAAACGCCATTGTAAATTCGTCGAGTTTAGAGCAAAATAAAGAGCCTTTAAGGCACGTACTGGATTTCTTGTTCAATTAAAAGAAAAACGCAAGTGAAAGCCGTGGTATACTTGTGGCAACTTACGGCGATGTCACGACTCAATACGCTTGTGGGCATTGGTTTAGACGATTCAAAAGTTGTGATTTCGACTTGAAAAATGAAAGAAGAAGAAGACGATATGTAAACTCAACAAATGCCAGAGAGGTTAAGTGTTGGTCGCCGAACCATTTATGATCATCTGCATACCACGGAAAAGATCCAGAAGGCAGGAAAATATGTACCACATCAGCTGAATGACAGATATATGGAAAAGAGAAAAACGATTTGCGACGTTTTACGTTGTCGGCATGAAAGAACTGAAGAAGAAGAAGAAGGGCTTCTGAAACATGATGAAACAGTTAATACCGTTCGCTACTGCCAACAAAAAATTAATCTGAACCATGCATTCATTAATTGAAAAGCGACCAGAATGGCCTACAAGACAGGGAAGTGATTTTGTAGCACGACAGCGCCCCATCACACACAGCGAAATCATATCCGCGCACTTCCACACTTGGCTGGGAACTTTTTCCCCACCCGCCGTACTCACCAGACTTGGCCCCTTCGGACTACCGCCCGTTTTTATTGATGTCTCATGCACATCCATGAAACCCTTAACAATTACGAAAATGCCGAAAAATGGCCTGATGACTGGACCATCTCAAAAGATTTCCAGGGAGAGCATCCACAAATTCCCAGAAAGATGGAAAATATATTCAGCTAGTTACGGCGCATACTAGCTATTTTCATTACGTACAGTTAGTTACATAATATGTACAGCTAGTACACGTACAGCTAGTTACATTACATAGCTAGTTACGGCGCAATAAACCATTTTAAACCTTTCCCTCAAATTAAACCTGTTTTTTAAGGAAAAATTAAGAATTATTAACTGCCAGACCTGGTAAAAGCAGATTCAAGTAGAATTCAGAGAAAAATATTAATTTCTGTCAGAAAAATTACAATTCAACTCAAGAAGTAACCAACGATATTGTTTCTTGTGTCGGAGTCAACATCACGCCTAAGAAAATACTTACATAATAATGGAAAAACCCCTTCATCTGTCACAAAACAGAGAAAATAAAGTTCAGTTCACAAAAAATACGTAAATTTCCACTTAGATTTTTAAAAATCAGTAATTTTTAGTGAAGAAAAGTCTTCAAAAAGTGAGAAAACCCGCGTGTATAAATTTTAGTTCTTTAAAAACTTTATTACTCTCAAAATCTATAAATATATCAAGTGATAACAGCAACAAAAATTGTAGAATCAATACCGAGATGGTGGCAGGCAATCAAAGATAATGGATACAGGATAACATATTAAAAGTTTAACAATTTTTAGAATTTATTTTGGGTGTTCAAATAACTTTTTCCCGTTCAAAATTCTTATTTCATAAACTATCATTCATTGAATTTTATATTCTGAATTAATTTCGGTATAATTTTGTTGATAATCAGTTGTATGTATAGATATAACATGAAAAAAATTAAATAGCTTAAAATACAGGAATTTAGGAAAAAGTGGTTTGTTCAAATACTTTTTTTCTTCACTGTATATTACGAAAAACAAACACGCTTGATATTATAGTAAAATAATAATCTTTATCATTTTACAATAAATATAACATCGTCTTCAAGTGACTGAATAATTTTAAAAAAGCCTAAATCGTTTCAAATACAAATATTAAAAAACAATTATGTATTAATAAACTATTTAATAAGAAACAACTAAGAAAACTTGAATAAGATTTACCTTAATATTAATTTATGTTGAATTTCACGATTCTGCACAATTTTTCGTACCACAAGCTTCATTACACAGACTACAAAAAATTTTTAGGCGATCTATCTCATAAACACGAAAATAACCTGTCGCGAATGAACGCTAAAAAGACACATTTTCGTGTTTGCATTGGACATAAACCTCCTGGTTGCCTAGCAACAGTATCATCAAGAGGGCCATGCTCACTACCGATCTCGGGAGTATTGTTTGTAAACTGACAGTAGGGTGTCCCAAATAAACATTAATAATTTTAGCGGTGCATTTTAATTTACTTTTATACAGTGTCTCAAAAAATTATAATGATACTATGGAATAAAGATAGCGAAATTAAAATAAATAAAAAAGGACTTTTTGTATTCTTGTTTGTGTTTGATACAGGGTATTAAAATTGTAATAATTATACAGAATATATTAAAATGCCATATATATGATGATCATATATCTATGATTAAAAATTAAGATGGTTTTTAAGTAATTTTTTGTTCGTTCAGATTAATTTTGTCTCCTTCAAAATAATCTCGTCTCACTGCAATATTCTTACCAGGTGAAGAGGTTAAAAGTTCTTAATTTTTTCTTTAAAAAAACACAGTTAATTTGGAAGAAAGGTAAAAAATGGTTTATCTAAAGTATGCGCATCGCTAGCTGCACACTTTTCCCATCTCTCTGGCAATTTGTCGATGCCCTCCCAGAAACTGAATGGTCTCCGACCGCTTTCGCTGCCTGCGTTGGGGAGTTATCGTGCTGCAAAATCACTTTTCCGGGTCTTGTAGCCCATTCTGGTCACTTTTCGATCAATACATGGTTCAGGTTCATCATTTGTTAACGGTAGCGAACGGTATTTACTTTTCACCTGGTTTCGGAAGCTCATGGTACACGACTCCCTTCTGATCCCACCAAATAAACAGCACTGTCTTTTTTCCAAAGCAATTCGGTTCTTCCGGTCGATGTTGATGGTTGTCCTGGGTCAACCCATGATTGTCTGTGTTTTTAGTTCTCGAAATATATCCATTTGTCATCTTCAGTCACGATCCCATGCAAATAAGTATTTCTTTTATCCCGAGATAGTTAAACTTCGCACACCCTTTTTGGCTTTTCCATCTGTCTGTCGTTTAGCAAAAGTTGTACCCTTTTTTCCTGCCTTCTGGATCTTTCCCATGGCATGCAGACGATCACAAAAGGTTCGGAGATTAACAATTAACCTTTCTGAACGTTTTTTGTTGAATTTGCATATCGTCTTATTCCAATAATGCTTGCAATTCGACATCTTTAAGTTTTTATTTAACAAAATGACATAAGAGATTAAACCATGAACCGATATAATTTCCAGCGCCATCTTAAAAAAAAATTAAATCTATTAACTGCTACACCTGATACGCTCTCATCTTCAAATATTCATATATTTCAGAATTTTCATATATTTGTTGCGGAATGTATAATTACGATAAGGTAGTCAGGTTTCAAGAGGTACAGGACGTTGAGAAAGAACTATAAAATGTAAAAATTGTTGGCTTAAAGCTTTTGCTTTGAAAGATCCGGCCCGCCAATGTCATCAATCCGGCGCGCGACTAGCGAATTTAGCAAGCGTATGCTCGTTTAGGGCGCGTACTCGGCGACTAGATTAGAAATTATAGATTATAGCTGGAAATTAAAACGGTTTTGGCTATTGGGACTTACTGGAGTAATCAGCATGGCCCAAAGACTGGAAAGTTTGAAGACCCTTGGCTCACTTAGCCTAAGAACAGATTCAGAATGAGACTCAATAAACTTCTTCCCAATTGGAATATAAACTGGATATGATCCAATAAGATCCTTTCAATCTATTTTTTAACTCTCACAGTTATGATAAGCATTGACGTCAACGACTAGAGTAGTGCTATCGACATTCTGCCTGGAATGCAGAAGTGAATGTACATGCGTCTAGTAACGAAACGCAATGCAATCCCATACATGATCGTTGGGCTTTAGTTAACACATCCATCAATAAGTTCCCGGACTGAAAATAAAACCCACTTTTTTGGCAAATTTCGGCTTTATTCATCAATATATTCTCCTTGAAAAGCGATAAAGTCATTCAAACGCTTTTCTAACATTTCTACACCTTTTTAAAGAACGATTTCTCTTTTCCTTCAAAATAGCCTTCAGTTTCGGTAATTGCCTCTTCATTGGAGCGAAATGTCTTTCCTGCAAGCATTTTTAAAGAACAGGAAATGGTCACTGGGAACTAGATCTGGACAATATGGTGGATAAAGAAGCAATTCGAAGTTACAATTCATGCAATTTAGCCAACGATTTGACACGGTGCATTGTCTTGATGAAACAGCACTTTTTTGTTAATTTGGAGCCTTTTTTGCGATCTCGTCCTTCAAATGCACTAATAATGCTATGTAATATTCGCTATTGATGATTTTTACCTTTATTGAGATAATCGATTAATAATATCCCATGCTCATCCCAAAATATAAAGGCCATACCTTGCCTGCCAAAGGTTGTGTTTTTGGTCGCTCAACTGACTGCCGATTTCATTCCAAAGTGTAGTAAGGATCCATGTTTTATCCAATGTCACATATCGCATAAAAAATCCTTTTAATTTAGCTTAAACAGCTCCAAACATTGCTCAGAATCATCAATACGTTGTTGTTTTTGGTCCGACTGTGAGAAAACACAGTACCCATTTCCATAGCAAATTACGCATTTTCAAATGTTCACGTAAAATGGTGTAAGCACTTCCTTTCGATATTTTCATGATATCTGCTATCTCCTGCAGCTTTACTTTACCATTTTGCGAAATAAATATGTGATTTTTTCTGATTTTATCTGGTGTAACCACTTCATTTGGATGTCCAAAGCGTTCAGCATCATCGGTGCTTGTACGGCCACGTTGAATTCAGCATACCAATTAATTATGGTTGATTTTACTGGAGCAGAATCCAGGTAATGTTTATCAAACCCTTGTTTTACTTCAATGGTATATTTCTTCATCAAAAAGCAACGCTTAATCAACACACCAAATTATTTTATTTCCAATGTTTTGAAACTCAGAAACACGACAACTCAGAAACAAGTAGACAGATTGTTATGAAATTGTTGGCACACCACTGGTAAGGATTTTTCGTAAGTGATTCTATATATAATTTTCGCATCTTTCATTATCGTTGAGAATCCATATTTCATCACAGGTTAATATCTGATACAGGAAGTTTTTTTATTACATCTAGTAATTAACGACCGAACATCAAAATGTCTACTGTTATTTTCAGTTGTGAATTCAAGGAATGGTTTAGAGTTTGGAATGGTTAGAGTTTAGAATGGTTTTGCAGTGTTACTCCAGTTCCTGTTCGAGCTCTAGCACTGTACGACAAGGATTTCAGCATCAGCAGTGCTTCCAATTCTTTACTTTCCGTTTTTTTTTGATACCCGGACGTTCTGAGTTTCCGTAGGATTTGATTTTTTCAACTGAAAACCGAAAAGAAGGCAACGCCTCAGATGTTGCTTTTTGAAAGACATCCCGTCCACTGACTTTTCAGGATATATTCACATCAGTCAATAAATCCCCGGTCTGACATATAGATATGCAGACATATACAAGCTCAAGCGCAAATGTATTCGTACCAGAGGCCGTAAAATTAATTTACATAAAGTTATATATATATATATATATATATATATATATATATATATATATATATATATATATATATATATATATATATATATATATATATACAAATACTAAACTGTCCTGAGCCCTTAAACAAATTAGCAACACTAAACCCTAAACAAACAAACCCAGATTCATTACCACCGAATGAAGAGGAAATAATTAGGCAAATCAAGCGGCTTAAAAATAACAAAGCTTCTGGTGAAGATAGAATCACTGCTGAACTTTTGAAATCCGCTGGTCCAGGTACAATCAAGGAAATAACCAAAATTCTACAAGAAGTTTGACGAACCGAATGGATTCCGGAAGACTGGAAATATGCTCTAATCCATCCACTACATAAGAAAGGAGATAGAACGGATGTAAACAACTATAGAGGGATATCTCTTCTCCCAGTTTGTTACAAGATTCGATCTCAATGTCTACTAGACAGAGCACAGGGACAGTTAGAACGCACATTGGTGAATATCAAGCAGGTTTTCGACCGGGCAGATCCTGCCCTGAACAGATCCTGAATTTAAAGTTGATTCTAAGATATCAAAAACTGTACAAAAAAATCTCGTCTGTACATTTGTGGATTTCAAAAAAGCATATGATTCTATTGATCGCGAATCTTTATTCCGAATCTTGAAAGAACAAGGACTAAATCTGAAAACGCTGGCCATTATTAAAGCAACGTTAACTAACACGAGGTCAAAAGTTAAATTCATGGATGACATCTCAGAGCCCTTCGAAATTAAAACTGGTGTGAGACAAGGGGCTGGACTCTCGCCACTCTTATTTAACTGTGTTCTAGAAAAAGTAATACAGGAGTGGCGTGAAAAAAAGTCGACACTGAATATTGACCAGCCCATTAAACTGGGGAGAACCAACATCAAAATTGATTGCCTGGCATTTGCTGATGATCCAGCAATTTTAGCTCAAACAGATTGAAATCCTAAAAGAAACAGCAGAAAAGGTAGGACTCCAAATTTCCTTTGAAAAGACACAATACATGACCTGCAACAGACTAAGAACACCATTTCTAAAAACAAAATATGGTAACATCAGACGAGTCTCTCAATTTAAATATTTGGGTGAAATAATCATGGAAAATGGGTTGGAAAAAGCGGCCAATAAGGGTAGATGTCAAAAAATGGAAACGGCATTGAGACTTACACAAAATATTTACAACAAAAAATGCCTATCTAAAAACACAAAACTGAGACATTACAACACGGTTATTAAGCCAGAATGTCTATATGCAGAAACTGCAGAAACAGTCATTTTGAATAGAAAGAGGGACATCGACGACATTGAAATGAAGGAAAGAAAAATCATAAGAAAAATCCTAGGCCCCAAACAAATAAATAGCACAACATACCGACTTCGAGAAAACCAAGAAATCAAACAATACACAGATATACATAGCGATATGAGAAAAAGAAGACTTAAGTTTTACGGACACATCAAACGGATGAATCCGAGTAGGCTAACTAGACAAATAGTCGAATTTTATGAAAATAGGAGTAGAGCTAAAGTAGAAATAATTAAATGGATTGCGGCAATTAAAGAGGACCTAAGATCAGCAAATATTACACAAAGTGAAATTCAGGATAGAGGCTGTTTCAGACACAAGGTTAACGTTTGGAAGGTTGGCCAGAGAGAAAAATGTAGGAAGACTGGAACAACTTGGTCTGACGAAAGGAAAAAAGCTCATAGCGAAAGAATGAAATTAGTATGGGTTCAAAGGAAGGCTAATAACAACAAACGCCTCTAATTGTACTTCGCGTGGTCTAATCTAATAATATATATATATATATATATATATATATATATATATATATATATATATATATATATATATATATATATATATATATATATATATATATATATATATATATAGTTTTTTTCCTTGGGGAAATTGGTTGTTATCGGGCTGGCGGTCTGCAGTAAAACAAGTGTTTAATCGTCTCAATATTTCGTCATTGTTTTGATAATTTCATCAGGAGACTCTAAAATTATTTTTTTCTTTTTATTGTTTAATAAACAATGAAATAGTATAGAACACCAACATGTTAAAATACAAATTCACACAACAATAAATATATAAACTTACAATTAATGACTATAGTTTAAAACATGTGTATCTAAATAACGTTCTTGAACGATACGGGCCCAACCAGGAATTAACAATCTTTTTTAAACACTAAGGTATTTCAACCTACAACCATCGAGGTTGAAAAGACTGGAGCACTTTCAACACGAACATCCATTGTTTGGTGTTATTTGAGAATATGGCAGTAAATACTGCTAAGACCACTCGTATCTGATTTAAAATTCATCGTGGTCTTATTTTGTCTTATATGACACATCTCTAAAAACAGTCTCTTTTTGTAGTTATTCATCTGTTGTATGACTTTTACATTGTCGAAATCCATATTATGTCCAGTACTCAGGAAATGGTCAACCACAGCACATCTGTTGTTGTGATTACGGCAGTCACTCTTGTGCAATGTCATTCTCTGTTTAAGCCACTGACTGGTCTGTCCTATATAAGACTGTTCACAATCTTTGCAGGTCAGTTTATAAATTACATTTGATTGTAGACCGATTGGAATGGTATCTTTGATTTTGGTGAACAGATTAGCGATCGTTAGTTGATTGTATTGACTGATTTTCATGTGAGGAAAGTCCTTGAATACTTTTGTCACCCCTTGGGATAGACCATTCACTTTTGGGATTTTTTTGTAAACTAATTCTGGCCCGTTGTCTTCTAAAGGGCCATCATAGAATTGTGTGCTGTATATAAATCGTTTCAATATATTTTTCGGGTAACCATTGTTCAGAAACAATTCGTATAGAATTTTTAAATTTTTTTTTGTAACAGAGTGCTATGGCTGATCCGTGTGATCCTGTTTTTCATTTGGACAATTGTGTTATATTTTTGGCTTCTGGAGTGATTTGAATGGTAGTTGATGAATCTACCTGCCGCAGTGGGTTTCTGGTACCAATCCAAGATTATCTTGTTGTTATATTGCACGGTCGAGAAACATATCAAATTATATATATATATATATATATATATATATATATATATATATATATATATATATATATATATATATATATATATATATATTATTCGTCAAAGTAAGAATAATGTTAATCTTTATTTTATTACCCTACAAGTTGCAAATTATGCTTTAAGAAAAATTTAGTAAAACAGGTTATTAATATTTATGTAGCATCAAAAGTATTCCTACCCTACCCGTTAAAGCAACACAGTTTTTTGACACTCGTTAAAAATCAAACAGTCTACGCAAAACAAATGATATTGATTTGTTGCCAATAATAACTGTCATATCGTGACAACTATTTATTAAAATAAAATTATTAAAATGGTTCGCGGACGTGCGCTGAGTGCTGATTTACCAACATCTATTATTAAAGATTACTAAGATGGTAATTCTTATAATACAATTGCTATAAAATTTAATTCAGTGAAGAGTGCCGTGCAGTACATCATTTCAAGATATCAAAGTATCAAATCAGGCAGTATCAAAATTTATCGGAAAAACTTCTTCACAAGATGATCGTGCTCTGAGAAGAACAATTATAAAAAAACAGACGTGAAACCACAGCAACAATTAAAGATGAATCGGAAAATATCACTAGGAAGTATATTTTAATAATTACTTGCCGTCGTAGGATGAAAGAATTCAGATACGGATTTTACAAGGCAAATTTTCAATGATATTTACGATTTAGAGTGTCCCTGCTATATTTTAAACTTACAGGCAAAGGTAAAAATGTTGCTAACAGTGGTTCAGAAGCGTCGCATACTGAAATAGGCTAAAGAACGTTTGGTCTGGAATCAAGACCAATGTTATTATATAATTTTTAGCGACGAGAGTAAATTTGATGTGTGTATTGGTGATCACCGAAGTAGAGTCATAAAAAATAAGTTCGACGCATTTCATGATGATTGCCTGAAGAGAACAGTAAAATTCACACAAGGATTAATGGTGTGGGGCTGCATGTCAAGCCAGCCAAGGCGTTGGAAACCTTTATTTCATAGAGGGACTTGTCGATGCTAATAAGTTCCAGAAAATTTTACAAGTTTATTTGTTGCCATCCATTCAAAAATTGCAGGCGGTTAATGGTTACATTTTCCAAGATGGCGCTAGTTCTCAAACAGCAAGAAGTACCAACGTATAGCTTGCCAGAAACATTGTACCAATTTTAGATTGGCCCTCTAGTAGCCCTGATTGAAGCCCCGTTGAAAATCTTTAGGGCATTATCAACAAACAGCTCAGAAATCGTCGTCGTCCTACAAAAGAACTGTTAAGATCTACGCTACTCGACATTTGGTAGTCCATTACACAGGAACAGTGTCAAGAACTTCTCAACACAATGAGTAAAAGAATGAAAGAGGTAATTAAAACAAAGGGCAAGTAAGCCTTAAAGCAAGCAAGCAAGTAACCGAATATTAATTACCTTTTTCATTACATGTACGAATTCGTTTTTTTTTCAAAGTTTTTATCAGATTAAACTTCTTAAATATATTTTAGTTTGATTATGTTCATGTTTTTAAACGTCTATTTAATATCATCCTTTGGACCATACAACAGAATATTATTTCTTAAATTTAATTTAAATAAATTCTAATTATTTCTAACATATTGAATAAATTTAACGGCGTACGAATATATTGTGTATGGTCGATTGTACCAACCTTCAAACGTCATGTGTCAAAATTTCATGACAATTTGTCAACTAGTTTCTGAGACTTTTTTTCAAAACAACAGAAAATAAAATTTTCGTGTGTTGATTAAGCATTGCTTTTTGATGGAGAAAAATACCGTTTGAAGCAAAACATTGGCTTGATAAACATTACCCGAACTCTGCCCCAGGAAAATCAAGCATAATTGATTAGTATGTTGAATTCAAACGTGGCCGTACAAGCACTGATAATGCCGAATGCTCTGGACGTCCAAATGAGGTGGCTACACCAAACAACATAAGAAAAATTCACAAAATTAAAAAACCGGAGACTTATTCACCGATGTGTTAAAGTAAACCATAAATGTGTGATAAAAGAGATAAAAGAAAATTATGAATGATGGAAATGAACTTTTTTTTGATTTTCGAAAAGAAAACTTTAATTATAGGTTTAGAAAATAAATGTTGTTGTGCCTCTTCCGTTCAAGGAAGTGTTGTATGTGTATTTAGTGGGATACGAAGGGTGAACGTGTTGTTGAACACGACAAACAACCGCTAAGCTGAAAGACTCCGTACGCGTGAAACTTCTAAAGAAGTTCCAACTTAAATTTAGATCATCGTTAACGCGATCATCAGAACAACAAAAGAACAAAACGGCCCACAAAGCCGACCGACCGTCAGCCGCCATCAAACAAGACAAACAAACGAATACGGCAAAACGGTCAAAGCCGACTCTGAACTATACGATTTCAATTAAAATAACGCAAATTAATAAACATTCCATTAATAAATACATTAAATACGAGCGCTAATGACTGCGAGACGCCAAATTAAACAAACAGATATCGAGCCGTTGAGATTATTTACTTTTGGCGTCCCGCTCCGTCAATTGATGACGAATCCGGTCTGTACGGAGGCCGATCGGCGTGGGCGTGGGGCTCTTGGATCAAAGGTCCGACGTCAATAACTCATTCGGTTTTATGGACTTTTTGGTGTTTTTCTTTAATTTCCGTGAGCGCAGCGTCAAGTGAAGTCTTAATTTCAACACCGGCATCGGTATGGTTTCACAATCTTAAATGATTTGGAATCTCGTGGAAATAATTTCTTTAGAATTTAATAAAGACCCAGATTTTTGTATTAGCTCTACCCATAAGCAATGTCGACAATAATTTAAATTACCAGGTATGACGGTTTTAATTTTTTCTTAAAAAACACGTTTAATGTGGAAGAAAGGTAAAAAATGATTTATTCAAAGTCATTATGTGAATCCCCTCAAAGGAAACTGCTGATACAGAGGATGTGACTCCCCGATTTTTCCACAACAAAACAAATCCTATTTCACTTATTAAGCAAATTAAAATGTATAAATATTACCAAATTGTTTTACAAATTCAATCTTGTATTAAACGTCATTGTGTAAGGTTTTAAAAATAAAGTTTTTAAAAACGGTCCCTCGTTCGAGAAGACAACTAAGTATGCGCCATCGCTCTTTATTTGGATCGAAACTCGACATGTTTACCACTAAAAAAATATGACTCGAAATCGTTTAAACATTAATGGTGTTTTGAAAAGTACTGTCTGATGAATGTATCTTGAAAAACTAAGAGAATGGTCCTGTCCAGTATAAATAAATTATGGTATGGGACTAAAAGACAGGACATCCCATGTGTTTACATATTTTTTGTATTATTCTTAACATTAATCTCTTCTTCTATATTATAATGACCGGTGTCCAATATTGTTGTTCATTTTTGTAGATATAATTAATAGAAGTCGGATTGGGATGAATTTTCTCTAACCGATTCACGTACACGTTCAATAATGTTTGGACCTCTGCTAGACCTTGGACGACATATAGATGGTAAATTTAGAGTTGATTCTGTAGTTTCAAACTTTTTTTTATCAATTTCTCTATTGAATTAACATGTGGTGCCTCGTTTATGTCGTGTAAATTGTATTATAAAGACGACGAGCCATAATAAGTGAATTGTTGTTTTGATAATATGCGCGAACACAAAACGCACCTTGTTGTCCGGTGAAACTCTCCATAGCAACTAATTTTCTCTGAACCAAGCTTCGATTTAAAGTTAACAAGACCAGCGTGTTCTGCGCCACCTAGGAGTAAACCACCAAGTAATTAAATATGAGCGACATTTCTGGACACCTGGTATAATAGTATAACATAAATTACTATACCAAAATAGCATCTCTCAGTTTGTTTACAATGTAGCATAATTGATAAGAAATCTTTACAATTATTAATTATACTACAGGAAAAAAAAGATAGGGCACTTGTTTGTTTTATAGAAACAATCTGTTTATGTTTCTTCAAATTACAATTTTAATCTAGTTTTCTTTCTTATATGGAAGTGAAAATAAATCAATGATTGTAAAAAAAAACAATTTTGTAAATGCACAAGCGAAAATTGTCGATTTCAGAAATCTCTCGATGTACAGGGAAAAGTCGACAGGTAATTATTAATTTGATTAAGGATCCTGTAAGAGTACAAGAAAAACATTACTGGTTTTTTTAAACATTACAAACAAAAAGCTGCAATCTTACGCAACGATGTTAATATAGCGCATTGATGTCTCGTCAGAGACTCGTCAGAATGTTAAAAGACTCATTCAATCAGTTCCACATATTGAGAGAAAAAAACTAGAAGACTGGAAAGAAACTGAAGACTACTGCGCCCCTTAGAAATTGCCATAAAAATCATCAGAAACAGTGCGTTCACGACCATTTTTATTAAGATAAACAACAAGAGCAAATAATGTTTAAATGCTCTTACTATTTCCATGACTTGAGAAAACAAGAAAATGTTTTCTCAAAGCTACAAACGGTTGATGGTAGCGACATGTTTTGGGCAGGTATCAGTTATGAAATAAGACTGACACCGTTTTTATTTCTGGTCGAATGAACAGTCAGGGTTACGAAAATATGGTTCATACGGAGCTAGGAACCAATTTGCAAACAACGACAAACGATAATTTTATATTTCAGGAAGATAATGCTTCCGTGCACACAAATCGGTTTGTTAAGAAGTATTTTCAACGGAAGAATATTCGCATTTTAGACTGGCCAATAAGGTCCCCAAATCTAAACATCGTTAAAAATGTTTGGGCATAGTTAGGTAGAGAAGTATAACACACCGGTCAATAAGTCTCTGGTCTGACAAATAAAACACATTTTTTACAAATTTCGACTTTATTCATCAATATATTCTTCTTCAAGAGCAATACAATCATTCCAACGCTTTTCTAACATTTCTACACCTTTTTATAGAATAATTTCTGTTTGCCATCAAAATATCCTGCAGTTTCGGCAATTAACTCTTCTTTTCAGGCCTGAGAACAGGAACAAATCGCTGAGAGCCAGATCTGGAGAACACGATGGATGAGAAAGCAATTCGAAGTTCAATTCGTGTAATTTAGCAATCGTTGCTAAAGATGAGACACGCTACATTGTAACAGCACTTTTTTTGTTTATTTAGAGCCTTCAAACGCACCATTAGCGCTATGTCATATTCGTTATTGATGCTTTTACCTTTCTCGAGATAATCGATCGAAATACAAAGGCCATAACCTTGCCTGCCGATGGTTGTGTTTTTGGTCGCTTTGGACGGCTGCTGCCCACTCAGCTGATTGCCGATTTGACTCTGGAGTGTAATGATGGATCCATATTTCATCTATTGTCACATACCCCATGAAAAATTCTTTTTATTTCACTTAAACATCTGCAAACATTGCTCAGAATCATTAATAAGTTTGGACGTCAGAGTGTTCAGCATCATCGATGCTTGTGTGCGTGGCCACGTTTGAATTCGCCATACCAATCAATTATAGATGATTTTCCTAGGGCATAGCCCGGATAATGTTTGTCAAGACATTGTTTTGCCTCAACGGTATTTATCTTCATCAAAAAGCAATGCTTAATCAACACACGAGATTATTTTTTTGATTTAATACACATAGAACTAGTACACATGACAGATTGTCATACAATTTTGACACATAACGGTTGAAGGTTGGCACAATAAACCACTGGTAAGAACTTTTCGTAAGTGTCGCCATCTATATATCGGACCGGAGACTGACAAATAGATGAGATTGACCAATGTGTTACAAAGATTCGACGCTATTTCAAACTCAAAAGGAATAAAAAAAAGATCAACAGGCGAAGAATGGGCCAGACTTCCCTAAAATAACATCAAGCGCCTTTACGAAACTCTTCCCAATCGAATGTTTGCAGTTTTAGAGAATTAATATGTAATTATCAATTGTATCGATGTACAAATCTTTTTAATAAAATTAATGGGTAGGTCAAAATTATGCCGTCTTTCTGGTCCACCTTAAAATCAGTTGCAATTATTATTGAATTATTTGCAAATATTTCAAATGTAACACTTTTTATGCCTGCCCATATTTTAATATTCAATTAATAATGATTTCTATAAATAAACATTTACGTAAATATCAAGATAATGATGCTAATACAGTAAAGCTCGTGTATATCTCTCGTACTATAATAACGTATCCGTTATTAAGTACATCTGATAGAAAGTACCAAATTTCCTGGTCCGCGTATTAAAATATAAGGTACTTTTAATTTTTAATTTTATTTTTATTTGGGTAACATGTATTGTGCGGTAGAACGGCACCATAGAAAGTTGTGCTAAACATGTCGACATTTCTAAATCCAGGGCTTTAAAAAATACAAGATTGTCCACGATACTGAAAAACAATTCCGAGAAGTTTCGAAAGGAAGTAAAAGAATTCACAAACCTGTTCAAAAAAACACCTATGAAGCATTGCTTGAATGGTTTACGTATCAAAAAAGCATGGATACTACCATTACTGCATCCATTCTTCAGACAAAGGCTGAAGAGTTTGCGAAAATGTTTAATGTTGCTAGATTTTCTTCCGATTCGGGTTGGTTACATAGGTTCAAAAGGCTGTACAATATAAGTTCTAGTAAAATTCATGGAGAAGCGTAAACCTGGAAAATGCGATGGATTGGGTTAAATCAAAATTATTTAGAAACTATGACGCTAGCGATGTTTTTAACGTCAATGGATTTGGTCTTTTTTACACACTTGCTCCAGATCGTACAATGAGCTTTAAGGGTCAAGAATCGAAGTATCGAGAGAAACCTATCGAAGAAAAGAATAACCGTTCTTGTGTGCGCAAATATCGCAAACGCAACTTTTAGTTATTGGACAATTTAACAAACCCCAACAAACGCCCAAAAAACAATTAAGAATTGTTTCATACATGCATGGCCATCCCATTGCGAGTTCGATGAGGTCAATGACTCGTTTCTTACCCAATGGCATATTAAACAAGCTAAGGCGGATAAAGACAACCTGCCTTTAAGTATCTGGCTTACTAATAATAATTTTAACTTGAAAAAATTTAATTCTGCTATAATAGACGCTTTTTTATTATACGAAGTATGCCTACCGACCAGGAGATTATGGCGCAAACTGGTGGAGCTGAACAGTTTGAAAGTGATGAAGAAGTACCATTAGAATAAATATTCCCAACTTTGCATAATGCCTAATAGGGATAAAAAAAAAGGAAAACGATTTTTAGAAAGTAGAAGCACTACAGAAGTTAGCATTTTGAGTTCAGCGCTTAAAATAGAAATGTATTTACAACAAAATATTGTAAATCGTCAAGTAGCAACTTGTAGCAAGTAGCAGCTTGTATCGCCAAAAGCAAACTCATATTACAGAGTTTTTTACAAAGTAGTTTTAAGTTTTTTGTGTATTTTTAGAGTAGATTTTAAGTTTTAAAAACGAAATTTTCTATTATTTTATTCTTGCTTCCAATATAATACGTGTGTATTTTTGTCAAGAATTAATAAAAGCTATACAAATGTAATTACATATGTATATGTAGATACATGCATATTTTCGTTTTTTTTTTGACGCACTTCTTATATAACATATCGATTATTAAGGTCCCGTCCGGTACGTTGTAACCGAGTTTTACTGTATTATTGAATTATTTCAGACATTTTTTGTCCCTGACTATATTTTAATCTCCAATTAATAATGATTTCTATAAATAAAAATTAAAGAAAAATTAAGATATTTTGAACCGAATTTGTATGTTTGTTTTAATCACCCTGTAGACTTAACACAGCAGAGCCGGATAAGCAAAAAGTAAAAGGAAAAAAAATGATTAAAGTTATCGTCATCGAACAATACATTATTAAGGCGCCAACATCGAAATCAAAAGGGAAGAAATAAAACTAAGAAAAATCCAATTAAAAGTTCTTTCACTGAAAATATATTAAAAATGAAAAGGTATTATTTCAAGCTCAATATAAATTTTAATTGAAAAAGGGTAAAGGATGTGTTCGGACGAATTAAAAGTTTTTATTTAATCCGCCTGGAAAAGAATATAACTTCTACATCGAAAAGTTTGGTGAGTTTTGCTTTTTCTCTTTCTCTCACGACCGATTGTGTCTTTATACCTTCTGTCATTTTTTTCTAGCAGTGTCATAAACACTATTAAAATATTATATATAATTCAATTAGTTTTTTCGGTTTTTATCGAATGTACATAATTATTATAATCAGACATGTATCTATGACTATATCATTATTATCTACGACTACATCATTGTTATCTACGACTACATCATTGTTATCTACGACTGCATCATTGTTATCTACAACCTTATTACTGCCAAATAAAACAGGAAAACATTATCCCAGCATGCATAAATATTAAATCATCAAATTAATTCTGAGTATTTTTGTGTGTCGTCTGATGAAATACCAAGTGTGGCAGTTAATAATTCTTAATTGTTTTAAGAGATGCACTTGCGGCACGGCACGTATTGCTTTTATTGTTCAATCAAAAAAAAAACACGAGTGAAAGCCGTTTTATACTTTTGGAAACCTCCGTTGATAATATCCCAACGCAAGACGCTTATGGGAGTTGGTTATATATGATTCAGAAGTGGTGATTTCGACTTAAAAGATAAAGAACGCCCAGGCCAACCGATTAAATTTGGAGATGGATGATGGATATAACTCAACACAAAACAAGGGGCGGACAGGTTAAATGTCGGTCGCCGAATCATTTGTGATCGTCTGCATGCCATGGGAAAGATCGAGACGTCAGGAAAATGGATACCACATCAGCTGTATTTCCAACAGACAGGTGGAAAAACTTTTTTGCATCGGATCGTGACGGAGATGAAAAGATATGGATATATTTCGAGAACTCAAAATGCAGAAAATAGTAGGTTGGCTGAGGCCAACCATCAACATAGACCACAAGACTGAATCGCTTTTGAAAGAAGACAATTCTGTGCATTTCATGGGATTAGAAGGGTGTCGGGTACCAGACTTAGCCCCTTCTACTATCATTTGATTTCATAATGACGCACTTTCCATGAAACGCTTCAACAATTATGGAGATACCGAAAAATGGCTTGATGACTGGGCCACATCAAAATACGTATGGTTTTCCTGGAATAGCATCCACAAATTGTCAGAGAGATGGAAAAAATATGTAGCTAGCGATGGCGCATACTTTGAATAAATTATTTTTATCTTTCTCCCATGTTATCTGGTATGTAAATTGTTTTCATTGATATTAAAAACGCATTTGACACAGTACAAAACACAGTTACACAATGCAGTTGACAAAGTTCGGCATTCCTCAGAAGCTCATCAATATTTCTAAAAGTTTTCATAATAAAAACAAGATATATAGTATTACACAATGGTAAAATGACATCCTTTTGAAGCCTCCTTTATCAGCTGTGCCTCTAAAGCCTTTTGAAAACATCGCCATTGGGTTGTCGTTAACCATGACCTATTCTTAAAGGCAGAGGTGGCCGTGTACCGAGCTATGATCGTGCCTATGTTTACACGGTTGTGAATTGTGGAAGGTCTACAAGAAACACCTAAGGGTTTTCGGAAGCGCACAGCAACATCATCTGAGACATATAATGGGAACTAGATAATGCCATAAAAAATAAAATAACGTTAAATAAGTTCTCAATGAGACGAGCTGTTTGTCGATAGAGGTTCTCGTGGGGAGACGACGCCTATGTTGGGCGTGACAATTAACCAAGCTGGATGACCATCGTCTAAATAATATCAAAGCGTCTGTTCAACTAACTCACACATGTAAGTCATAGGATACCGAATGACTCTCCTGTTGAATTTTCCCTAAAAATGGTTTGTGATATTACTCCAAGTTCCTATCCAAGATCCAGCAGTGTATAGTAAAGATTTCCTTCCAGCAGTGCTTCCAATTCCTTCAATTCCTGTTCCATCTTTTCTGACTCTCTCGGATGTCCTGCCTCACTTAACTCCAAACTTCAGGTTCGGAATTACTGTAACTACTTCTTACAAGTACTGTACTGAACAGCATTATACCCCAAAGTCACATAAATGATCTCGCGAGCTTCAGCAGCATTTGTTTTCAGTTGAAAGGAGAAAAGAAGACAAGGACTCAAATGTTACTTTTCGAACGGCATTGCGTTTACAACTGATCTTTCAGGATATATTCACAGTAGATTGATATATTATATTTCATTTTGAAGCTGAAAAATGGCGCTTTAAAATAACTACATGGTGGGGAAAACTTCTGATTCGAATAGGTTCTGCAGTCGAATGAATCGGGGTGGCAGAATTAACTTAAGAATCTAATATATCCAACAAATAATTTCTCACCTATTAATAATATTTACAATATCGCATTAAGTAAGCAGAGCCTAAAGGTTAAGCGACGTCAGGTGTGGACGATATCTGGATGAGTCACTGTAATATAGGTAACTCAAAAAACCGGCCGACACTTAGCGGTAAAAGGGATATCTGATTTTAAGAAAATAAGAAAGCAACATATTATCTTTTAATTTTTGCGCTTCACCAAATAAACGGGAACCCAAAATGTTTCCTTATTTTTGGCATTTTCTTGTTTATTCGTCCTAAAATACAATTCTGGCGGGAAGTGAAATCGACGACATGCACGTCAAGTTCAAGCCAAAGTGTAATTAATATATATAGCAGAATTGTATAACATTTGTTAGAGCGAAATATAACAATGGAAACAGCACCACAAAGCTTACATAATATATACAAATTTAAAATATTACTATAAGTGTTGGTAATATATATGTATTTTTTTACTTGACAAGTTTTGTAAAGGGCATCACACAGCATTATAATTATTTATAACGTTAAAAAGAAACAAGATAAAATATTATTTTTCTATAATATGTTTATTTCGCATTTAAATTTTGTTTTAATTAATTTTTGAAAAATATATCAATCAAATGTCAGCCATTAGAAACAATGCAATGCATTAGAAGCAAGCAATTTTATAAATAATTTTCCATAAATTTTTTGTAAACAGATCTGGTGTTAAGGTAGTACTGTCGATACCACAAGTGTCAAATGTGTGCTCTGTGTTATTTGACTTCCGTAGTATTTATATTTAGCAATGCCGTGTAAAAGCAGAAGAGATGATGCAAGAGAATTATGCTTATATTAAACATTACAACAAATGATTTACTGGATTCTTTTCTGAATTGGGAAGATGCTTGCAATAAAATAAAATTTTCAAAAAATTTGCCTAATGTAATGAAAGAACTACACACGTTGAAAGATTGTGTATCTACAGGTATGAGGAAACAAAATGGCTGCTGCAAACGTAACCTATGAATTGCTTTAAGACGCATATAAAACAAATAAATATCCTGATATAGTGCAAATTTTAGGTATAGATGAGAATAGTGCTGTGAAAGTTACCAAAGCCAAAAAAATTTTAGAAAAAAATTTTAATTACTTCGAAAATAAAGAAAAAAGTAATTAAAAAATGTATTTATTAAAATTTATTTATAAAAAAGTAAAGTGTTAGGGTTAGAGGCGCATCAGCAACTAGGCTATTTAGCGACTGGACCTACAGCTTAACGTGGGTTCCGAACCACGGTCATCAGCTTCCGACAAACCCAGGCCAGCACCCCCCTCGGGCTATGAACCCTTGGTTATGTGCCTACCCATAAGTCTATCAGGAAACCTACCGACTGGCGAGTGACCAACGTAGAACACTTCTCAGAAGGCATCCGGCCTTACCCAGCCTTTAACTGGCGTGACTGAGGGGTAATTCGTTGTCGGTTTTTACATTCTTGCCTAGAAACAATCACAAACATTTAGGAAGTTAGCAGACAGAAGAAAGAAAGAATAACAACCATCCGAGCGGTGGAATCGAACCAACTACCGCTCCGATGCGATTTCGGCACAGCAGCGGCAGGCCCTTTGCTCCTACCGTCCGCACCAACGCGACCGACTTTTATTTATATAATACTATATATTTTGTTATGTGTTACTTTATGTAATAAACGTAAATGTATTAATAAAAAGTACTTCGTATGTTTTGTAATAAAATGTGTATGACACTGATATCCTAACTATGTATGACTAATTTCGCGCGCGTCATAACCTCTTTGACGGCGTTGCCACATGTAATTAACATAGTACATTTTTCTTAAATATTTGCTAATTACTCTTATCACACGCCCTGAAGGTCGATTTGTGAGAAATCCAAAATGTTCGATTTTTTTTTTCCGTTGATACCACTTGCATTGTAATGTGAACTATGGTTGTAATATGGTACTTTTTGTGAAACAAAATAAAATCTGTGCTTTCTCTTCTTTTATTAATATCTTTTTTTTTTGTTCTCTGCAGCTCTTTAAAAATGTAACTGGTTCATTATCTTATTATAATGTACCAATATGAATAAGTTTCATTTCATTCTGAACAGTAATTCTATAATCGACAGTACTATCTTAAAGCAGTGATTTCGGCACGGATGTTATCCTTGAGTTGCAGTATGGTTTGGCTACAGTGTCACAAGAGAATCGTAGAACAGTCAATTCTGAATGGTACAGAACCATTTCTTTGCCAGAAGTTTTTGAAGAAATATGAAAAAACAACCAGCGACGCAGGATCATTCTTGATCACGACAACGTTAACTCTCACACATCGGACCGAGCAACTTAATATTTGACCGGTCAAAACATCGAATTAACGGGTCATCCACCGTGCAGTCCTGATTTGGCACCAATGATTTCTTTTTTGAATAAACTACATGGTCAGCGATTTTCCACGCCAGAAGAAGCGGTTGATGCGTTCCAAGTTTGATGCATTCAAGTTCAACGTAAATTGCATGGAGAAATTCCCAATTGACACCAGGTCGTTGAATCGACGTTACTGGAGACTGCAGCCCGCGTGCAATATTTTCAGCGCTTCACTGTTCTGGACCTGTTCTGGTACTGTTCTTGGGTCTCTGATGCGGGACCTATCCCCAACTGTTCCTAGTTCTTGAAATTGGTTGAATTAAGAATAAATTGTCGTTTTATGAGGACAAAAATTACCAAAAAAGTGCATTTTTTAGACGAAGCGGAAAGTCTTTTATTAAACATTTGTGATGAATTTCCATTAAGCAGAAACCAACACTTTCCAAAACTATTTACAGCATTGATAAAATTAAAAAAAAAACTTCACTGTTACGAACAACTCTCTTGGTAATAATGGAGTGGATGCCAATAGCAAAAAGAAATAGAAGACCAAGGGAACTTAAGACAATGTCGGAACGAGATCTTAAAGTGGATGAATGGTTGCACAGAAAAGCGTAGTCAGAATATGACTCCAGTCGTTGTGAAACCGGAAAAAGCTCACGCTTTATGCATCGATACAACCATTTATGTTTTAAGTTGTTATAACTGTCCTTAACATGAGCGGGGATTACATTGAATTACTTTTCGGTTTATTTAAAGTCACTTTATTTTTTGATACTTGTTTTGTTATCATATTAATATTATCAAAAAATGATCACATCTCGGTTAAAGCGAGTTAAATGCGTTGCGAGTTAAATTTTCACAATTACGGCTCATCAAAGAATGGATCTTCTTCCCATGTGTCTTATTAGTTCGGTATTGAATATGAAAATGGAACAAAACAAGGAAACAATTACGCATATTAATTATTGACAAATCCTTTTTACAATTCCTATGGGAAAACTATTAATCATCAATTCGTTTTGCATGAATTCCACCTTTGATCTAAATTACAGAACGAGCCTGGCGAAACGATGTTTCGACCTCGGCGCCCTCTACAATTAAGTCTAACCGACCTTTTGAATATTTCAATATGAAAAAAAACCCGTTGCACAAAAAATAACGGTTAAAAAACCATAAAAAGTTTTAATTTTAAAAAGGTAGTTTTGTCATTCTACTGTTTTGTAATTACGCAAAAAAAGAACAGTTTTGAATCAGTAATGACTGGCTTAGTCTAAAATTACCTGAAAATTTACATTTTCTTTTCTGAAGCTACTACTATGACCAAAAAATAAAAAAATAGCTGACTTCTGATTTAAAATACGCGCGCTTTACGTATTGGTACATTCACTAGTTTTTTAAGTTGGTGGGATTATCTTTGACATCTGAGAGAAGTTTCATATCGTTTCCTTTATTAAGGTAGAGGTTCTAGCGTCTTTTGTAATTATTAAAAAAGTCACTATACTTTCACAATCACAAATATACCCACAAAATCACAATGCTCTCTTCCAAGTCCTTTGGAAATCCTTCTTTTTTGCAGATATTTTGAGTGAGTAGTAATAACATGGTCCATGCAGTAACACAGGTCGGTATGATTTTTGTAACATTGATGAGAATGCTCTTTTTGCGTTTCATTTGGGTGGTATTAAAGACATTTTCACAGAAATGGCCTAGCACGTCCCATTGTCAAGTACTTGCTTATCCTTTATATCATGGGAATATTGAAATTATTTGTGCCCCATTTCGCACTGAACAAAGAAGGAATTACCACAAAACCGTAGAGCGTACCACTACAAGCGTTTAAGTTGATTTTATATAAATTCTGGCAAAAAAGTCCCGGGAATTGATTCTTCTCAGACGAAGACAGCCGGCCAGATGATAGACTGAAGAAAGTGTATGATTTAGTCCACATGATGAATAAAAAATTTCAATATTACTCCAACCCAGAGGAGGACGTAATAATTGATGAGACCATGGTGCCTTTTAGAGGTAGGCTGAAGTTTCGCCAATATTTACCAGGAAAGGCACACAAATATGGAGTAAAATTATACAAGGCTTGTGGAGCAGACGGCTATACATACAGTGTTAAAGTTTATTCTGGTAAAGAAGATGACAAAAATCCAGCGGATTTGCGGCACAGCAATAAAGTTGTGTTGGGCTTATTGCAGAATTATCTAAACCAAGGGAGGACCTTAGTGGTCGACAACTTTTATACAAATATCGCAATAGCAACAGAACTTTTGAAGTCCAACACACATTTAGTTGGAACAATGCGGGCGAGAGTGAAAGACGTTCCCAAAAGTATTTTAAATGCGAAATTGAAAAGGGGAGAGGTTGTTGGACTTGAAAGCGACGACGGCATTGTTGTCGGCTGCTGGAAGGATAAAAGGGATGTGCGATTCATAACAACAAAGCATACTTTGGAAATGGTACCTGTTGGAAAAAATAGAAAAGGCGAAACAGTAAACAAGCCAACAGCCATTACATATTACAACAAGAGGAAGCAAGGCGTGGATCTCTCTGATCAGATGACCTCTTATTATTCACCGCTGCGTAAAACGATTCGTTGGTTCCATAAAGTTGCTTTCTTGCTGATACTAGGAACATCTGTTGTAAACGCGTGGCTAATTTTCAAAAAATTGACAGGATCTAAACTGTCCATTGCGAATTTTCGAGAATCTCTGATCGACTATCTCGTAAGCACTTCAGGACCAGCAACTCCGTCTACCTCTACCAAGAAAGACAAGCATAGCTTACAAAAAACCACCCAAAAAGATAAGAAAAACCACTCTGTGAGACGTCGCTGCGTTAACTGTTACGCCACCCTCAGCAAACATCTCGGCAGAAAAGAGGCACTGAAAAAATGCCCTAAGGTTGTTACCAAGTGTGTGACATGCCCAGGGGAACCATCTATGTGCCTAGAATGCTTTGATAAACATGATACATAGTTTTGTTTTTATATATAAAAAGAATTTTTTTTGTATTTTTTATAAATTTTTTAAAATTAAAAATCTCAAAAACTACAAGACTTTTCCTTGGCCCAACTATACCATTCTGTAGGTCTCACTTTACACTAGGCAGTAGCCAAGACACAATATCCTCCTTTGTGGCACAGTATTTTTAAATTGCCATAAGAGAAGCACTAGCGTGAGCCACTATATCGACTCTCACTTTTTTGTTAGCTTCTTTCCACTGCGAGACGAAATCAACCCGCAATAGTGTACTACCTAAATTTCTTTGCGAGTCGATTTCGAACCACAAATATGTGTTAACGCCAAAGTACCAAATGACCGCGGGATATATAGACTGAAAAAAACCACTTATGGTGGTAGCCAACGTGTTAAGTTTGAGAGAGATAGCCGCTGATTTCTCTGTGTCTCACGAATCAATTCGTGCCATTTTAAGCGATTCTTTGGGCTGGAAACGCGTTGTCGCTCGACTAGGGCCGAAAGATCTAAATTTTCTTCAGAAACTCAATCACGTAAAGGTCCTTGAAGAGATGCTAGAATGAATCAATTCCGACCCCATATTCATAAAATGCATTATAACTGGTGATGAGACATGAGTATACGAGTTTGATATGCAAAGCTTCGTAATGGCGCCTTCCAACTGAGCCCAAACCGAAAAAACCACATCAAAGTCTATCAAAAGTTAAGGTGATGTTGACTGTTTTCTTTGATCACCGCTATGTTATGCACTCGGAATTCTTGCCTGAAGGTCAGACGCTAAATAAAGAAAATTATCTGAGCGTTATGCGGCGTTTGAGAACTGACGTCGATTCCGGAAAATGCGTTTAAAAGATATATTGACAATTGACTTATTCGTTGGCATAAGTGTATTATTTCGGAAGGGGCCTACTTTGAAGGCAATACAATAAATTTGGATAAATAATAAACATTTCAAGCCATCCATTTAAATGTAATAACATACTGTTTCTCTTGGTATCTTCAAACAGTCCTTCTTCAATTTAATATTAAGAATAATCTTAATTATTAGAAGAATTAAACAACATACGGTGATTTTGGTAATAGTCTATATTTTATTATATTTTAAAATTCAATTAAAATCAAATCAATTTACTCTGGATGACGAGAGCGATTTAATCCGGCGTTCGAAAATAAATAAATAATAAAAAATGCAAAACATAAATAAATCAAACGTTTTAAATATGTGTAAAATTCATTTTCCGATACGATCGAGCATGGGCGAATAATTATAATTGCCACGGCCGATAAATGTTACATTCATCGGATTTATTTAATATAAATCGACGAATTAATAGCGATTAAACATAATAAAATGGAAGTCGTAAAACGATGACAAATCGAGAATGACAATTCCGACCAAGGGTCCCCCTCCTTTCATTATCCAGTTCTGGTTAATTGGCGTCGAAAGCTTCTAACTTCATTCGAAAGAAGAAAAAAGATTGTGACATTTGTCAGTAATTAGATTAGAAAATTTAGGTAGGTGAAATTTGTGTAGTCCTTTTTCCATATAATTTTCTTGTACACCGGTATACAACAACAAGTTAGGTATTAATTGAATACATTTTATAACATTATATATATATATATATATATATATATATATATATATATATATATATATATATATATATATATATATATTAAATCGCAGTATACTTCACCTAGGGTACTGGACGGATCACGGGTATAGTGAAAGTTTCATTACATATTAATGGACAGCTGCGAATATCTCAAAATAAGCAGCCCCGAACCAAGGCAAAAAAACTAAATCCACTTAGCGTCTGACTTATATTAACCGGTGGAGTGGTCTGCGTCTATTCACAGGTGGTGCGACTGAGATTTCAATTCTGGAACTATCCCCTCCAGTCTTAACCTCTGAACCGTCATGGTTCAAATCTTTAATTCAAAGTCCAAGATGAAGCGTTCTAGTAATTACAAAATTACCCCAGGAGGTAGACAATCCTCTGCCAGTTTTGCTGGTATATCTGGACTTTCGGATTCTGGGGCGTCCGGGCTTAAACGTAAAATCTTTCAGAAGGAGTCAGAGACCTCTGGCCAACGTCTGAAACCGAAAACAAAAACTTTCTTTGGAGCGGTAAATATCAACTCTATCCTGCGTCCAGGAAAACTACATGAATTGGGGCAACCATTGAATCAGCAAAAAATCCAAATTTTAGCTCTGCAAAAAAACAGATTGACATATGATAACATCTTGGAATTCGGGAACTACAGACTTTTTAAAACTAAAACGGACAAAAGAATACTCAAAAATACACCACATCTCGGTGTTGCTTTCGCTATCTCAAAAACCATTCTTGGTTCTCTAACTAATGTCCAGCTAGTAAATAATCGACTTATAACACTATCGCTCAAGTGTGCTAACAAAAACTATACATTAATCAATGCACAATGGGTGATTTCAACGCCCAACTAGGGAAAGAAAGAAAGTACAGAAACACAGTCGGCAGTTTTCCCGCTCATAAATGGACTAATCATAATGGCAGAAGATTGGTTGAAGTATGTTCGTACTTTAATGTAAAAATAATGTCAACCCTTTTTAAAAAGAAAATAACGAAACAAAAGATCTGGATGTGTCCAAACACGTACATGGGTGAATTTCAAATTGACCATGTTGCCATTTCGTACCCCAATTATAAAGAGATTTTGAATGTTCAAGTCAGGAAAGGAGCTAACATAGACACGGATCACTACTTGACTAGAATCAAACTCGAAAAAACCTCGAATACTGATTCCAAAGAGACTGCTAATACCAAAGTTCGACCCTACGAAAATAAAACCAACCCTAACAGAAGAGCTTGATAAACAACCAGCACAAAACTGGCAAGAATTGAAACAAAATATTGTTAAAACAGCCTTAAAGTTGGTCTCCTTACAAAAAAGTAGAAAACATCAGGGGTGGGGTGAAGTTTACGAGCAATCAGTATTAAGCCGAAATAAGGTATTCAAAGAGTGGAACAGCAAAAAAACAGCAATAAACTATAATATCTTTTTGGAAGTAAGAAAAGAAACATCAAAGCTAATTAGACAAACTAAAAGAAAGGTTTTCGACCGGGCAGATCCCGCCCTGAACAGATCCTGAATCTAAAGTTCTCCGATCGCCCTGAAATCTGATCATAAGACATCAAAAACTGTACAACAAAAATCTCGTCTGTACATTTGTGAATTTCAAAAAAGCATATGATTCTATTGACCGCGAATCTTTATTCCAAGCGAATCTTTATTCCAAGTCTTGAAAGAACAAGGACTAGGTCTGAAAACGCTGGCAATTATTAAAGCAACATTAACTAACACAAGGTCAAAAGCTAAATTCATGGGTGATATCTCAGAGCCCTTCGAAATTAAAACTGGGGGAAACAAGGGGATGGACTCTCGCCACTCTTATTTAACTGCATTCTAGAAAAAGTAATACAGGAGTGGCGTGAAAAAAAGTCGGCCCTGAATATTGATCAGCCCATTAAACTGGGGAAAACCAACATCAAAATTGATTGTCTGGCCTTGATTGGCTAATGATGTAGCAATTTTGGCTCAAGTTATATTAACGGCACAAAACAGATTGAAATTCTAAAAGAAAGAGCAGAAAAGATAGGAATCCAATTTTCCTTTGAAAAGACACAATACATGACCTGCAACAGACTAAGAACACCATTTCTAAAAACAAAATATGGTAACATCAGATGAGTGTCTCAATTCAAATATTTGGGTGAAATAATCATGAAAAACGGGTTGAAAAAAGTGGCCAATAAGGGTAGATGTCAAAAAATGGAAACTGCATTGAGACTTACACAAAATATTTACAACAAAAAATGTATATCTATATAAGACATCACAACATAGTTATTAAGCCAGAATGTCTATATGGGACAGAAACGATCATTTTGAATAGAAAGAGAGACATCGAGGAGATTGAAAAGAAGGAAAGAAAGATCATAAGAAAAATCTTAAGCCCCAAACAAATAAATAGCATAACATACCGACTTCAAGAAAACCAAGAAATCAAACAATACAAGATATGAGAAAAAGAAGACTTAAGTTTAACGGACACGAAATGGATGAATCCGAGTAGGCTAACTAGACAAATAGTCGAATTTTATGAAAATAGGAGTAGAGCTAAAGTAGAAATAATTAAATGGATTGCTGCAGTTAAAGAGGACCTAAGATCAGCAAATATTACACAAAGAGAAATTCAGAATAGAGGCTGTTTCAGACACAAGGTTAATATTTGGGAGGTTGGCCAGAGAGAAAAATGTAGGAAGATTGGAACAACTTGGTCTGACCAAAGGAAAAAAGCTCATAGTGAAACAATGAAATCAGTATGGGCGCAAAGGAAGGCTAACAACAAGTTAACGACTCTAACTGTACTTCGCGTGGTCCACCAGAGCCCATATGTGAATAATATATATATATATATATATATATATATATATATATATATATATATATATATATATATATATATATATATATTCAATGTGAAAAAGTTTGTTTTGTTTAAGTCACGTCAATGCTCCGGGCGTTATTTAGTTCAATGAAAAAGAAATTAGTTATTTAATAAATAAAAAAAAGAAACAATTATTAATGCATCAAATATATCCAAAAGTAAAGGGACCAAATGATAGAAAATATTATAAAATTACATATTTCGGTCCAATTTCAGTACAAATAGTTCGCCCTTTAAAGAGACAAAATTTATAAAAATAGTGTTTAAAACACTATTTGTAAAATTCTTTAAAACACTCTTTGTAAAACTAAAAAACTACTTTAAAACAGTCAAACAGTAAAGAAGTTTTTATTGCCAAAAATAGAACACCATAAAATAAAAAATCAGTAGTTTCAACAAGTGCACTAGCAACTATATGGAGCAAACAGTCTAAAGTTTTCAGACCGGATTCAAAGAACACCAATCTACGTATCTACTAAACAAACAAAAATCTAATTTTGCGAACCATTACACAGACACCGGACATATATTTCCTGAGGTAATTTACTTAGAGTTATGTATTTGTCTTAAATGGCCTATTCCCGATAATTTTTTTAGCAATTTTAGTGTTCTTGATGGTGCTGTATAGTCAGTAGTGCTGTTTGTGATCGTGTCTAAGCGGATTTATAAACGAATTGTGTTTTAAGCATGGATGAATCAACCAAAGTTAGTTCCACTAAAATGGTTCGGAAGGCTTTAACAATGGATGAAAAAAATTCAGTAGTTCAGGAGCTAGAACGTGGTGCTAAACAAGTCAACATCTGCAAAACCAGGACTTTGAAAAAGACAACAGTGTCCACCATACTGAAGAACAAACATAAAATAATGCAATTCCGAGGAGTTTCGAAACATGGTAAAATAATTCGCAAATCTGTTCCAAAAAACATCGTTCAAGCATTCAATGGTTTACGTATCAAACAAGCATGAATACTACAATTACTGTGCCCATTCTTCTGGCAAAGGCTGAAGAGTTTGAGAAAATGTTTAATGATGCTAGATTTTCTTGCCATTCGGGTTGGTTACATAGATTCAAAAATTCAATAAGTTCTAGTAAAATTCATGGAGAAGCAGCGAGTGTAAACCTGGAAAATGCGACTGATTGGGTTAAATCAAGAATAGTTCCACATCTTAGAAACTATGACGCCAGCGAGGTTTTTAACTTGGTCTTTTTTAAAAACGAACTCCAGATCGTATGTAATGAGCTTTAAGGGTGAAAAATGTATCGTGGGAAAACTAACGAAGGAGAGAACAATTCGCTGCATTCGAATTTATTCCACTGTTATTTTGAGTAAATTTAATTTTACCCCCACGACCGAGAAAGGGCGAATAATAATAATTGGCGGCGTCAACAAAATTTATTTGTATCGGATTTATTTAATATAAATTGATAAATTGATACCGGATAAATATAATAAAATACAATTCGTAAAACGGCGTCAAATCGAGAGCGTCAATTTGCCAAATGCCGTTTTTAATTTTGGCACGGTTTAAAATGCTGCAGGAAGGGAGCTGCGGTGATGCGGTGCGGAAAAAGGGGAATGGTCGGACCGGATTTTTCCGGGTCAAGGTCGCGGGCGCGAGTTGTTTTTCAGCCCCCTCGTCGTCGGACGGGTATTTTTGGCGTATTGTTGAAAATTTTCCAATGCGCGAAATTAATTAATAGCGACCGTAAATAGCTTCGAATTTACATCGAAATTGATGAGGAAAATGTTTGGTTATGGTTTCGGAATGCACCGGAGGGGTGGCCCGTTTTGGAATGCATTAGCGGGGCTTGTGCCTCGATTTTGATTTACATATGTTGATGTGACCGTATTTTTCGATATGAGCCTTGAGAGTTAGAGTTTATTTCAACTTTATAGTAACAGGTTGGTCGCTACCTTCCTGATCATGTTGTTCAATTAAGTTTAAACAAAGTCCGTCAATCAAAATTTAGCTGTGTATTTTATAGTCACGCACTTGAAGTTATTAAGGGACTTTAGAAAATGTAAAGGGTGGTAATCACAATAATGACTCTAAAATCATTGACTCATAGATAACTTAAGGAATGTTAAGAATCTACAGGCTGTGAAATCAGGTGTGTTAAACATTCTGGAACATTAAATAACGGATCATTTCCGATTTCCTGTAGAAATTGTATGACCACTTGAAAAACATACGAATTCAGGTTCTTCTTTATTGAGAGTGCAAAATTATGATGGTTTTGGAACAGGAAGGGTATCACTATGTTCGACCAGTCATAAAGCTAATGGTAAATTAGGATACCGCGCAGTATATTTAGATTTTGGTCCAGTGACGGCTCGTGAGAGAGGGTGTTGGGACGACGCCCCTCTAGCACTTATTACAGCAAACAATTTTTCAGAGCAAAACACCATATTTTATTTCCGTTCAGTTTCTTTCCTTTAACTCATTTTAAGATATTATTAAAAACCTAAATCTCCAAATGTAGAAAAAAATTCCATCTTCTCGCCACATTGTTAGTCGGATGTTTACCTCCAGCGACCGTACGCACCGTCCATTTATCTCGTCGCTGGCGTTACATTTTTTTTTGGTTGCCAGAATTCGGGAGCTTAATTGCTTTCTAAAACATGCGATTTGGACGCAGATTCCCAGCGACCGAGTCTATCGGTAAATAGTTTCAAACGTTTATTGACGGATACTGAGCGTTTGATATATCTCGCGTCTCGTATTTCGTTCGCCTCGCGAATACTTGTCTTGATTTGGGATTTGCTACGTGTATACGCACTGAGTAGTAAGTACTTTTTAAGTAAAAATAATCAACTTTTAAATGCAAACATGATGGGGTCTAATTTCAAACAAATAATGACTACTTCAAGTTTTTTTCGATTTTTTTCGAGTTTTCTCTATTGATTTGCAGTTACAATAAACTGTTTGAATGATTTACTCTTCGGAAAACGGTAAGTACCTAATTATTTATACCTTTATCTGCGCAACAGATAACAACCCATTCTCCAATGTCCTTGTAAGTAGTAACAATACAAAATTTTAATGTTTTCCTGGTTCACATACAGGAGATATGGTTTCAACAGCACGAAAAAGAAAAAGGAGGAAGGGGAAAGCATAAAAAATCTTTAGCAGCACTATTTTCTTCTACGCCATCCCACTTTAAAAACCCACGAGCCTCCACTGCTTTGGTCCCATACCTACTACATAAGGGAGACAAAAACAGCAATCTGTGACTTCGCCTTTCGATTTTCTTCGAATTACTGGCACTCTAACCCGAATATTTCGATTTGCACATTTAAACCAACCTATCAACGATAGGTTGGTATATATATATATATATATATATATATATATATATATATATATATATATATATATATATATATATGTATATATATATCTATATATATATATATATATATATATATATATATATATATATATATATATATATATATCATCATCATCATCATCATCATCAGCCCGTATCGATCCACTGCAGGATGAAGGCCTCTTCAGCATGCTTCCAACCTTCACGGTCCTGGGCTTTCCTCTGCCACTCGGGTCCAATATACTTAACGATCTCATCAGTCCATCGTGCTTTCGGTCTTCTTCGCGGACGTTTGCGATCAAGCGGTATCCACTCCAGGATTGCCTTGGTCCATCTGTCGTCCCATCGCCTCGCTATATGGCCTGCCCATCTCCATTTCAACTGTTTTACTCTTCCAATGATGTCACAGACTTTTGTTTGTTCTCTGATCCATGCGCAGGACTTTCTGTCTCGTCTTGTAATGCCAAGCATACATCTTTCCATTCCCCTCTGTGCCACCCGAAGTTTTTGAATTGATTGCGATGTGAGTGTCCAGGTTTCACTTCCGTATGTCATAACCGGTAGAACGCACTGATCGAATACTTTTCTTTTCAGGCAAAGTGGGAGTCTGCTCTTAAACACTATGTTGAGCCTACCAAATGCCTGCCAGCCACATTTAACACGCCGTTCCACCTCCCGGGCGGTATTCCCCTCCATGGAAATCCTCTGCTACATATATATATATATATATATATATATATATATATATATATATATATATATATATATATATATATATATATGTATATATATATATATATATATATATATATATATATATATATATATATATATATATATATATATATAGATATATATATACATATATATATATATATATATATATATATATATATATATATATATATATATATATATATATATATATATGTATGTATATATATATATATATATATATATATATATATATATATATATATATATATATATATATATATATATGTGTGTGTGTGTGTGTGTGTGTGTGTCAATTATCTGATTGATGGTTGATATGTCATTTATCAAATGTCATCATCATCAGCCCGTGTTGAGCCTTCTAAATGAAAAATATATTGACCCTAAATCAGACCGAAACACCTTTCAATCAGTTTAAAAAAATCAAGTTAGCCTGGGATTTGAAATGTGCGAAAAGAAAAACAAAACATACCTAAAAAGTGGAAAACATTTCCGGATGTTTGTGTTCATCATCATCACCCGTGTCAGTCCACTGCAGGATGAAGGTTTCTTCAGCATGCTTCCAACAATCGTGATCCTGAGCTTTCCTCTTCCAATCGAGTCCAATATAAAGGGTTACAATATTATGGGTTATTTCTCGAAGATTAAGTTGACAATAAAATTATTATCAAAAGTACCCTTATTTTTTAAATATTAATGAAGATTGGTCACCGACATCCAACGCTGTGATAGGGTTTAATTACTTTCTTCGGGGTGTTTAATGATATAACAAAGGGAGATTTATAAGAATTATCAAACGACTTAGAAAATAAAGACTAACATCCGACATGTCTTTGGTAAGGTAAAGCCATAATTAGACCAAAAGATAATATACGATATTAACAAAAAACATAAACGTGTGATATCGTTTGGAGCAGCTTAATCACATTTCAAGAACTAACTTCCGTGAAACATACACAAAAAGAAACGTTATCAATTACAAAAAAAGCGCTATATCGGAATGACCGGCAACTACATAGGGATTTTTCATTAGTTGGTCTTTTAGCGCTTCTAAACAAACATCTGTGTTAAATTAGTAATGATGATTATACCATTTACGGAGAGGGTTGAGGGAGACCAAGATGGTGGCCTCCTGGATCATCAAGTGGTTTGATCGGTTCAGGGGCGGAGATTTTGACCTGGAGGACCATTATCGTTCTGGCCGTCCTTCAGACGACACTGATGTCGAGGAAATAAGGTCCGTAATTGCCAAAAATCCAGTACTACAGTCTGTGAGATAGCAGATAAGTAACATTTTGGCAAATCAACAGTTCTATTGAAAATGATGTCTGTCGATACAATTCGTGGTTTCCTCGCCAACTTAGTGAACGAAATCTGGACCGAATCTCTGCGTGCGATCTTTTGCCGAAAAAAATACTAAGCTATATTTCTGAAGATGATGATTTCTGGTGATGAAAAGTGGATTGTGTACAACAACGCAGTGAACAATTATGGAGGTTGCCAGAGTAACGGTTGTAAGTACAGCAAAATAGTAATTTATCCTAAGAAAATTCGGCTTTGTGTTTGACGGTATTGGAAGCATACACTTTGAGCTTCTTCCTCGCAACCAAACTATCAACACTGACCTTTACTGTTCATAGTTAAATCGGCTGAAGGCAACAATTAAACAAAACCGGCAGAATTAGCAAACAGGAACTTCAATTGGTATGTTTTACACATCCATCTTACTCACCGTAAATTACAACCTCAGACTACCATATATTCAGCTCCCCCAAAAGTGTTTAAATCAGAATTTATTTACTTTTAATGCGTGAAAAACAACGTGTTGGCATTTTTTGGCAATAAAAATGCTAATTTTTGAAAAAAAAGTCATTATGAACCTACCACTATGTTGACAAAAAGTTAAACAAACATTGACATAACACATCGGACAATAAGTCCCCTGGCATATAGATGGCGTCACTTAAGTAAAGTCCTTACCAGTGATCGATTATGCCAATCTTCGAAAGTCATGTGTCAAAATTTTATAACAATCTGTGTACTAGTTTCTGAGTTGTACTTTAAGTGACGCTACTTTTGTTATTTTCAAAACGATAAAAAACACAGTTCGTGTATTCATTAAGCATTGCTTTTTCATGACGTCTAAATGACAGACAACATCAGAAAACATCAGAAAAAGTCACAATATTATTTGGCAAAACCGTAAAGTAAAGCTGCAGGAGGTAGCTGATATCATGAGGATATTGAAAGGAAATGTTTACAATATTTTGCATGAACATTTGGGAATGCGTAAATTGCTATGGAAATGAGTACCTTGTTTGCTCATAGCAGACGAAAAACAACAACCTTTTGATGATTCTGAGCAATGTTTGGAGATAGCGAAAATTAAAAGAAATTTTTCATGCGGTATGTGACAGTGGATGAAACATGGATTCATCACTACAGTCCGGAGTTAAATCGGCAGTCAGCTGAGTGGACAGCAGCCGGTAAAAGCCGCCCAAAGCGACCAAAAACAGAACCATCGGCAGGCTAGGTTATGACCTCTGTATTTAGGGATGCGCATGGGCTATTGTTCTCGAGAAATGTAAAACCATCAATAGCGAATATTACATTGGTGCGTTTGAAAGACGAGATCGCAAAAAGCCTCCAAATGAACAAAAAGAAAGTGCTGTTTCACCAAGACAATGCACCGTGTCACAAATCGTTGGTAACGATCGCTAAATTGCATGAATTGCACTTCGAATTGCTTCCTCATCCACCGTATTATCCAGATCTGCCCCCCAGCTACAATTTTCTCAAAAAATGCTCGCTGGGAAGAAATTTCGCTCCAATGAAGAGGTAAATGCCGATACTGAAGGATATTTTGAAGGCGAAGATTAATCTGTCTATAAAAAAGGTGTAGAAATATTAAAAAATGGTTAGAATGTTTGCATTGCTCTTCAAGGAGTATATATTGATGAATAGAGTCGAAATTTGCAAAAAAATTGTGTTTTATTTGTCAGACCGGGGATTTGTGGGACCGATGTGTTAAAACTATTTGGTTTTCTATTGTTCCTAAAAAATCCCTACGAGCTTTCCGGACAACCCAATACCTGACACTAATCACCAGGAAACTTGAGACATGTATGTTGTTTAAATCTTGATAACTTCGATCGTAGTAAACTGGCAATATTTTTTACGGAATCTTTTATATATTTGATACTCGATCGCCATATGTAAAATGCTTTAGAAATATGGACGTTGAAATGCAAAGAGTGTTCCGGTGGGCCTTGTTCACGCTCTTGTTCACCGTCCACACCGGCCGTTTGGTCCGTGATCTATTACCAGGTAATTAGCAGTAGCGCGAAAACCTCCGTACACCATATTGGCCGGCCGCGCCCTCTACCGGCCTGAACGCCGTCACTATTTACGACCGCCGTCGCTTCCGGACAGATGATCTATATCGCCTTATCGTTGCTTATCCGGTTTCTTTGCTGTGATTTATTTTTCCGCCTTGGGTGGATCGTACAAGGAACCATACGGAATATACCCTAGTCAATTCCTCGATGTAGCTGATGAAAAAATGCTAAAATGGTTTGAAAAAACATACTATTATAAATCTCTCTATCAAGATTTACCATTATCATCCCTTGTTCATAGGTAACTAAATCATTGGATATTTTTAAATTAGTTGTTAATCTCTTGTAAACGCATCACCATATCGCGGTTGTTTTACAATTATTCTAAAATTCTCACGTGTACCCATATCGTTACTATCGTTTTTCGAAACTGTACAAAATTGTATTTAAGAGGTAATAAAGATTTAATGCACTGTACAGCCTTCATCGTTATTGACAGTATTCACCCATCTTACTGACAAACTGTCTTTTCCTTTTTCGTAAAATGAGGGTGATTTCGAAATAAAATATTGTCGATATCGATAATTGTCGATATTTAGTTTCGCGTTAGAGATATCGAAAAAGTTGTCCAGACTATCATTTTAACCCCACCTACCGAGTTTGATGACAAAATTCGCATTTTTAATGTTTTCATTATTTTGATCTATACACAAACTTATTACTATTATTTTTTAATTTGATAATTAGTGTGCCATGGAAAGTAATAATTTGACACTACTGTTAAATGTCAGTCAGATTAAACTTTGAGATTATTGCGTTAAGTTCTAGTCAGTGATCACAAAATTAAAATACCATTGACTTCAAGAGAAAAAATCGAATAAAGGTTGTTTGGTGATTTTGCTCGTAGTAGCAGAGAAGTTGTTGCGGAGTTTAATAAGAGACATCCCCAACGTGCTCCCAGTACTCACAAAAAAGCAGCCGCTGTAAATGCTTTTTTCGATTAAACTGTCAGTGTTTTTAAAATTCATCAAAAAGGTCAACCTCATCGAATACACCTGCATCCTAAGAATAACGATATATTGGCGGCAAATCGAGCAAATCCATGTATGAATCTTCGAGATTTATCGCCTCAACTGAATATTAGCAAGGATAAAATCAGAAGATGTTTCGTTCGTCACAAAAACAAGCCCTATAAATCGAAGTTCTTACATACATTGAAAGAAGGTGATGATAATAAAAGATTAGACTGGTGTGGGATGTCAGGAAACCGAATAATTGGACATTTTTTCTTTAATGAATCATTGAATGCTGGTCGTTTAGTTAACTTCTTCGATGGAGAATTTTGGGATTCAATTGAAAATCTTCCTCTTAATGTGCGACAAGATATGTATTTGCAGCTAGATGGTGCATCCATCCACAATTCAAGTATTGTTCGCCAATGATTGAACCAAAAATTTCCTATGCGCTGGATAGGAAGAAACAGTCCTTTTAAACTGTGGCCTCAGAGGTTCCCCGATATTACACCCCTCGATTTTTATTTTAGGTAAATGGTCAAAAATAAAGTTTAATAAATAAGGCCTAGAAATTGAGATGAACTTTGTGCCAGAGTAAAGTGGCGAGACTGTTACGAACAGAATCGTAAAAGAATTGAAAAATGTATTCGAATACACGGATGACTAGTTGAGAGAGATCACATTTGATAATTAATTATTTGTATTATGAGAATGATCGTTGTTACTTTTTCTTAAATTTAATGAATTATCAAAAATTGTTTTCTCATAAGAATAAAATAATTATTCCTTTGTTGGTGTTATTTATTTTACTGAAATATTTGAATACATAATACTATTAAATGGACAATGTGTCAAGTTTTTACTTTCCATGGCGCACTAATTATCAAATTTAAAAATAAACTTATAATAATTTTGGGTAGAGACCAAAATAATGAAAAATTTTGTCATGAAACTCATGATGTAGGGTTAAAATAATATTCTGAAAAACTTATTTAATAACTTTTTTCGATATCTTTAACACCAAGCAAAATATCGAGAATTGACGCTGTTTGTGACGCTGTTCGTAGTAGGCTGAGTTTAATGCTCAAATTTCAATTGAGTATCTAAAAAAATGTGACCCATCAACCGGTATAACTGTACAAAAATTAAAATCTGTATTCTTTCAAATAGTGAAAATATGGGGGTGTCTTCATCTTAAATTCGACACACTGTATATATTATAAAGCACCTCGTCAATTTTATGTCACCCAACCAAGCGATGCATTCGCCCAATTATTGACCAATTCCGAACGCATATCACGCTGCTCTATATTAAAACAAAAACCAGACAAAAAACTGTGTATTCCGAAGAAAATATCGCCGCTGTTGCTAGAAGTGTTAATGGGTCCAAATTTGTGAATTCTTCGCCGTTCGAAGGAGGTTGGGCTTGGTCATTCAACTAGAAAGTTGAAAGTAGAAAATTTGATCTGAAGGAAATATGGTTTCAACAGGACGGCTCGACATGTCTTACAGACAACAGAATAATCGATTTATTGGAGGAACAATTCCATGCATTTTCTCATTGAACTTAAAACGAACCTGTTAATTGGCCACCGAGGTCATGTGATTTAACGCCTTTGGATTATTTTCTTTGGGGTTATGTTAAATCTTTGGTCTATGCCGATAAACCAGCAACTATAGATGCCTTGGAAGTCAACGTAACTAGGATAATTTCGGATATAAAACAACAATTGCTTGAAAAAGTGGTCAGAAATTAGATTGGCATTGAAATTGTTTTCACACATTAATGCCATTGAATGTTATTTCACATAAAAGAAATTGTATCAAGGCATCTAATTTGGTCGTTTGGTAATACAAGTCAGCCGCTCAGAGGACAATCAATTCAGATGTGTGCTGTATTCAACTGGAGAAATATCATCAAAATATTCGGCTACGCTGGGAAATATCATCACATTCGACATATTTTATATTCCAATATTTGTACAACCCGAAAAATTATAAAAACTTTGTAGAACTTCTGATCATCTTCATCTCCTTCATGAAAACAAACGTCAGAAAAAAAATTGAAATATGTTTCATATTTCATTAGCTAGACTAGCAGAATAAAGTCACTGATGCTGATTAACTCAAATTTGATTTTCTACGTTGAAAACTGTTAGAAATTTCTAAATATTTCGTTACTCTGCAACTACTAATTACCAAAAAATCATCGTTTTCCATTAACCTAAAAGAAATCCACTTAAACATTCTTACATATGCACGTTACACCCCGCAATGCAAAATCCGCAATGCAAAAAATCCACCTGCCGGTCCCTGAAACCCTCACCGTCACCACCGCTGCCAACGAAAATTTACATTCGCACTAGGAACGTCTCACACATCGCGACGCTCTTTGTGGCGTTACGGCGCTGTCTTCCGCGTGCCGATTTTTCATTTTTGTAATTAAAATCCCGCATCCGGAAAAAACGTCCTCACTGGAACAAGGACTTTTTCCTTTTTCTAGAAAGGCCGGGATGCGGTCTGTGTATAGAAACAACTCCCTTGTTTATTTAACCACGCGTTATGTACTTGAACAAAGAAATCATCTTAAAAATATGCATAACAACTGACAATTGTCAAAAATGTTTGTTTTAAGATCTAGCGGTATTAGAGAGGTAGAGAAGAAATGTGGCGAAACTTCGCGAAAGTTACTTGGAAATGCAAAGAAAATTCCAGTTTCCCAATGAATTTGATTGTTTCTAACTAACCAAAGTACGTTAAAAGCCGCCTACAGAATTTTGTTTTGGAAGAGTTGGTTGAGCGAATTCTGTATCAAACTTGAGAGTCGCATAATAAAAGAATGTAAAAAAGTACTCGGTGTGGCGGTTAATAATTCTTCATTTTTTTAAGAGATGGCACTGGAAACTATGGTCTGTCCACGGTCTAATCTCTTATGTCATTTTGTTGCTATCACAGTGCCTTTCAAAACGCCATTAATGTTTAAACGATTTCGAGTTAGCCTCATATTTTTTCGTGTGGTAAATGTCGAGTTTCGAGCCAAATAAGGAGCATTTTCGGCACGTACTGCTTTTCTTGACCAATCAAAAGAAAAGCGCTAATGAAAGCCATCGCATACTTGTGAAAATTTAAGGTGACCAAGTCCCAACGTAAGACGCTTGTGGGCCTTGGATTAGACGATTCAAAAGTGGAGATTTCGACTTAAAAGACAAAGAACGTCCAGGTCAACCGAAAAAATTTGAATATATCGAATTACAAGCATTGTCGAAAGAAGACGATATGCAATCTCAAACAAATGGCAGAGAGGTTAAATGTTGATCGCCGAACTGGGAAAGATTCAGAAGACAGACAAACGAAAAATGGTGTGCGAAGTTTTGCTTTACGTCGACCACGAGAATTGGGCTTTTGAACATTTTTTTTGTCATAATTGGAAAGATCATATATAAATTTTATAACAAAACTATTTTTATTTTTATTTTTTTCCTTATAAATAATAAAAGTTATATTAAATTGAAAATAAATTTTTAAACCTAGTACCGATAACACGCCGATAATTCCCGAAAACAATCGGAGCAATATGTGACCTCACAGAATGTACCGCCAATCGCCTCGGCTCGGGCCAATTCCGTTACTTAAACCCGAAATTTTCTTTCGTCCTGTTTCTGAACAGACGTTCCGAAAGAACTGGAGTTTCGGGCAAATAAAACAATTTATCGATCTTTAGTCATTGTTCTATAGGTTTAACCTATATCTTTGACTGCTTTTGTTGGTTTGCGATCAATTTGAAAATATACTTGCTTTTAATTGTTATTTAGGCTTTCGGTGCTATTTTCGACGTTATTCTCATATAAATGGAGGCTCAAAGGTAAGTTCAGAATAAAATCAGATTAAGGTTACTTTTGTTTTTTGCATTCGTTTTAATAACTTTTATTTATATTATTTAATTCATGTAACGATAACAAATTAACGTGCCAAATTTATAAGGAATATTCCTGTGTGTCCGCAAATAATCTACATGTAGCAACACAACCGAGGGTAGAAACAATAAAAAAGCCTTACAGGATCGTCAATTTTGTAGGATAGGAATAATAATATTCAAGAATTGGACAAGAACAGGCAAGAACAAAATTCGACTACTGATTTGGAAGGTAATCGTATATGAAAAGTATTATATTTATGAAAGTATTACAGGATAATCTAATTTGTAGATGGTCGAAAAGTACAGAAACTTGTGTGATTAGTTGAATGAACACTAACTAGTTAAATTAAGGACTGGCAAAGCAGTTTTCCATGGAATCAAAACAAACATCTGAAGGAGTATGCAAAAAAAAAAAAAATAGAAAAACAAACCTACTATCCAAACAAAAAGTAAAGAAAATGGTATATGTATATTCTAAATAAAAACAAAACAGTTAAAGTATTTTGTGTTTTTCAGGATTTTGGTACATTTAATTTATTGATTGAACATATTCATTTCATAGGGTATCTTTAAACATAGATTAGAAAATTACTCATTGGTTCCAGGATATGTTGTGGTACATAGTGGTTTTATAGTGGGTAGACCTTAACAGGAGAGTTCCACTCAAAAACAAAAAGGTTTAGGTGCCTTCTCTTATTTAGGAAATCTCTAGCTGGTTATGCATTAGAGTTAGTTAGCAGCCACATTTATTTATATCTGCAATTATTATTAAAACAATAGTCTAATGTCGTGGTTTGTAAAACATGTAAGGCGAAAAATCGATATCGTTTTAAAAATACTGAAAACTTTAATTAAAACAATAATGTAGTATGGGTGGATTTTTTTTGAAAATATTGTTAATAGAGTTTAATGTGGTGGTTTGAAGAGTCGGTGTGGTTTTAAAAGGATTGCTAATAGAGTTTAGTGTGGTGGTTTGAAGAATCGGTGTGATTTTAAAAGAATTGCAAACTTCAAAGCAAGCAATCAAATAAATATGTATATAATTATGGATAGTGATTGTTTTTATTCTGAATTGATTATTAATGTAGTTGATATCTTATAATCTACGGTAATATATTATCCTAGTTGGGGGAAGTTTTATTATGTATATTTAACAGTGTATTCTTTCTTGAAATAAAATTATTGATATAAACAGTATGTATGTGTTTTGTTTTTCTAATTGTGCTTTATATTGTTTTTTCGCTCAAAAAATAATTAAAAAACTAGAAAATATCTTTTGGCTATTCAATATTTAACATTTTTCATTATTTTTGAAAACCAATATTACAAATATATAATATATACTTTTTTTTGTTTGAGTATTTATTATCTGCTGAAGCTGCACAATCGTGACATTGAGTGTCTTGAACTTTTCTTAATTTTTCATTAATAGTCAAGGTAACTATATAAGCTTTACTTCGAACTTTATGTGCTGGACATACACGTACAATGCAAATACCATTTTTGCGGTTAAATTGAACAAAACCTATAGCCTTGTCACCGTAACTCTCTCGTGACACCCTACAAATAGTGTAATTATATTTAATAGAAATATTTTGTTTCTTATTTACATTTTTATTATTTTTTTAAAAACTTACATCGATGCTTTAGCACCTCGAACTTCAGCTGAATTGAACCAAATGTCATTTTTCAGAAAATCTGTGACCATAAAAATATCCACTGCAGGTATATTATTAGTATTATCCTTTATGAACCCTTTGTCACTTAACCAACAATAATTTTGACAGTATATATATATATATATATATATATATATATATATATATATATATATATATATATATATATATGAATAAAAGCCGTTGACGACGTCACAAACATAGCAGCCAATCGTGGCGCGTTCGTAGTCACGTGACTTTTATTTAAATTTTATACATTTTAATTCAATTATAATTAATTGTAACAAATTTTTAAAAAGTTTTTCGCATCGATTATCAATATTATTTATGATAAAGTTTTAAAATAAAGAAAAAAAATCGATAATTATTTTTTATTCAAAAGCCTAATTGCGCTCATCGATATAAATATTTCTTGGGCCAGATGCGACGGAAAATCAAAGGGAATATATTGAAGTGGACGGAAATCAACCCAGAAAATTGTCATGTTGTGTCATACTGAAACGCAAAACTTCAAACAAATGTCCCACTTGTATGAAACGTGTGTGCCTTCAATGCAGCAAGCCAGTTTGCAAAAACTGTTTGTAACTATTTGAAAGAAGTTTAAAGAGTTATTAACTAAGTTTTTGTCTAAGTTTTACAAAGTTTAGTTAAACAGTGTGCAGATTAAGTAAAAGACAAATTTTTACTGCTCATAATTAATAAAAAATGCGTTAGCTTTTTTAAGTTGTTACATTTTATTAATTAAAGTTATATAAAGATTACGTGAAGCTAAGTTTATAGAAAAAACACTGAATTTCATATTAAACTAAGGTGGACTGTCAGACCTTACGTCGGTATTTATGTATCACAAATAGCTCGTCGGTACTTAAAGGGTAAGTTTAAATGTTTCTATGTTAGTTCCTCGCAAATGGTAGGTAACCTGATCTACTGATCTTCCCCTATCTTCAAGATTCATGGTGCAGATTGATACGATGCCTTTCCCCTCTACTTCACAAATATCATGAGAGTGAGCGTTTAATATCTCTTAAAATTGACTTAATTTTGCGACTTATTTCACTCATTTTATCGTTTTTGTTAAATATCACCGGTTGAATATTTCGCAGTGGAATCACTTTAATACCGAAGAAGGAATGTTTATTTGTCAAATCAAAAAGTTGAAATCGGATTAAACCTCTGGAGAATGAAGTATAAGCCTTTATAAACAAAAAAAAAACGTAAAAAATTTTGTACTCTAGTATATAGAACAACCACAAAAAGTGCTTCGAAGATTGGGAAAACTGTATGACAAAATGTTCTACAGAGAGCAGAAAGGTTTAATGGTTGTTAATCCATAGAGAAGAAGATGTTATTAATGGCAGTAAGTTTTAAGTATGTTTTCTAACTTTTAAAACCAATTGTGAGATACAGAATCAAACGCCTTACATTATTGTCAGGATTATTATTTTTATAGATCATATGTACAGTTGAAATAACCTGAGTTGAACAGTTAGAAACCAGTATTAAATAAAATATCCAAGTTATACGAAGTTGTAATTATCACCTCTTTAAAGAAAGTTATTTATATTGATGAAGCAAAAATATTAATTACTACGCTAACGAATGATTTTAAATTGTTAATTGAAATAAAGAAATGTTGAAACATCTTGTACATAAAGAATCATTATTTAAATATTTATTTCTCTGAAATATTTAAACAGGTATATTCAGAAGGGAGAAAAAAACTTGTACCGCTGAAAAAACAAATTTAACACCGATCTAATTATAAAAATGCCCACTGCCATTTCGCAAAATGAACACGTCAACTCTGAAACGAGTTTCGAAAGCGTCGAAACTGGTGTGTCTCTGTATGCGAGCACATATTTATTGAACCTGATTATTTAAAACGTAAAAGAAACCCTAAGGGAGATTCACCAAATTATCGCTCGTCAGGGCAAAACTTCATCTTTTAGCGGCGACAAGAAAGAACCGACTATGCTTGCTACATCGTACTTTATTATTAAAAAACAAACTTACCAGTTATGGTAACCCAATTAGACAAAAGGTGCAAAGGTATAAAAAGGCTCTTACCTGAAACAAAAAAAATATCGTAATAAACTAAGTTCATTCTACCATTTGATAAATGACATATCAACCATCAATCAGATAATTGACACACACACACACACACACACACACACACACACACACACACACACACACACACACACATACACACACACACACATACACACACACACACACACACACACACACACACACACACGCAGATATATATATATATATATATATATATATATATATATATATATATATATATATATATATATATATATATCTTCATCATCATCAGCCCGTGTCGATTCACTGCAGGATGAAGACCTCTTCAGCATGTTTCCAACTTTCACGGTCCTGGGCTTTCCTCTGCCACTCTGGTCCAATATACTTAACGAGGTCATCAATCCATCGTGCTTTCGATCTTCTTCGCGGATCTTCAAGTTTGCGACCAAGCGCTATCCACTCCAGGATTGCCTTGGTCCATCTGTCATCCCATCGCCTCGCTATATGGCCTGCCCATATCAATTCGCTTTACTCTTCCAATGATGTCACAGACTTTCGTTTGTTCCTTGATCCATGAGCAGGACTTTTTGTCTCGTCTTGTAATACCAAGCATACATCTTTCCATTCCCCTCTGTGCTACCCAAGTTTTTGAATTGATTGGGATGTGAGTGTCCAGGTTTCACTTCCGTATGTCATAACGGGTAGAACGCACTGATCGAAGACTTTTCTTTTCAGGCAAAGTACATCGTTCTTAAACACAATGTTAAACCTGCCAAATGCCTGCCAGCCACATTTAACACGCCGTTCCACTTCCCGGGCGGTATTCCCCTCCATTGAAATCCTTTGCCCAAGATATATAAAGTTGTCCACAATCTCCAAATTCCTTTCCTAAAACTGGAAATCTACTGTCTTGAGCGAAGTTATTGAACATAACCTGACTCTTTTTCAGATTTATTTTCAAGCCAAATGGTTCGCCAGCCCTTGGCAGTTTTTGTATGCGTCTTTGCAGCTTCTCTGGGTCTTGTGAAAGGAGAACGATATCATCTGCAAATCTAAGATGGTTTAAGTTTACACCATTGATCTTTACACCATCCTGTTCCCAATCCAGTTTACGGAATACTTCTTCAAGACCAACCAAGAAAGGAATAAGCGATATTGCGTCACCCTGCCGTACACCTCGTTCTACATTAATTCCCTCTTCAAGATCATCAAGTTGAATTGTGGCTGTAGCTCCATCATGTGGTGGTGTCCACCATAGTGGTTTAAAAAAAATGTCTGAAATGTCTGAATGATTGTGAAGTGTTCATATATTATTTTCTTTATTTGGGTTTTTCGCCACGATGTAAAACTCAAAAAATATCAAAAATACCTGTACTTATGTAAATAAAGAATCACTGGGTAAAAACAAAAAACCAAACGGAAACAAATTTCTCAGTGATATTTTTTTGTAATAAATTTGCCTAACGAACAAAATTTTAAAAATATAATTTTTTTGTGTATGTCAATAATACTTACGTTGACAATTAGTTTTTAATGACATTGACATACTACTACATACATAGTAGGAAATCTTTGATATTTTTTGAGTTTTAGATCGTGGCGAAAAACCCAAATAAAGAATAAAATTTAAAAAAAATCAGAAATTCGGACAGCTTGGTTTTCACTTCACAGCTACAAAGTACTACACACAGCTTGGATAATTATATAGACTGAACAGTTGTAGAGAATTACGCCTTTTGGTTTTTACTCTTATTTTACGACCTAGTCTTATTTTTTGACCACGTAATTTTTTCTGTCATTCATATAAACATATAATTATAACTAAAGCAATTGTTTATATTCGGACTAATACTATGTACGCCTTTGAAATTATCGGTAAATTCATTCTGGAGAATTAATATCGTCTTAGAATCAACCTAAAAATGAATTTAAATAAAATATATTAATAAGACTCCACAACTATTTTTATTGGTTACATGTATATATATATATATATATATATATATATATATATATATATATATATATATATATATATATATATATATATATACGTATGTATATTTCCTAGTTAAATTTTTTGATATGTACTTATTATTACAATCTGAAAAAGTGACCCTATGTAAAAAAGAGCATAGTGTAGATAAGTTCTATATTAGACATGTTATTAGTATATAGTTATAGGACGCGTTATGAGTTTCGAAAGCATAACATTGCCACTAATGTTACAATTGGTTCAAGAATTAATTTAAATTGATTTCGATCGAAGGCTTGAATTTTGAATGAAGGACTTTTGTAACTGGGCAATAGAAGTAAAAAGAGAAGAACCTGACTTTTAAATGTATTTTATTCACGGATGAGGCAACTTTCCCCAAAAATGGGTACGTCAACCGACATAACGTCCACTATTACATCAGTGAAAATCCAAGATTTATAGCATAGATGGTCTCTTAATGTGTGGGCTGGTATTATCGGAAATCGCCTCCAAGGGCCATGTTTTTTTTTAAAATTGAGTTCATGCTGATAGTTTTCTCAATTTTTGCAAAATAATTTTCAAGAGTGGGTTTAAGAATTGCCTTTTAACTGTAGCGAGACGAATGTGGTTACAGCTAGACGGGGTTTCTCCACATTTTAGCAGGCAGGTGAGACAATATTTGGACACGAAATATGAAAATAAACGGTTGTAGGTGTTGAGTTTACTAAGGATCTGTTGTTGGCCGAAATTGAAGCTGATCCCAAACGAACTATTCATAAATTAGGAAGGGTGCTTAAAACTTCATAGTCCACAATATAAAAGTGTTTAAAATAACTGAATGAACTGCAAAGAGAAAAATTGTGGGTCCCATATACTCATCCCATAACTTTCAGTTGAAAACAAAATTCAACGTGTAACCATCTGCAGCGCATTTTTGTCCAAGTTAAACTAGATTTTATACAGCAAAACAGATAAGAAAAATAATGGTTAATACCTGGACAATCACTTTTGTCCACTTCAAAACCAACTATTTGACGTTCTGAATCCTAAAAAGTGCTAAGTTTGATAGACTAGTAATGGCTTTGATTCAAAAACCTCTAAGACCAATAAATAGAAAATGTATTATTCCGTAATATGACAACGCAAGATCACGAGCCAGAATCACAAAAAAAATAAAAGAGTTCGACAGGGAAGCACTTCCTCATCCACCGTATGCTCCTGATGTTGTACCAGATCAAATTACCAATTTTTCAGATCTATAGAACATTTTTGTCGCAGAAAAAAATCTACTGCTCCAACTATCAAAACAGCACTCGAAGAATATTTTACTTCAAAATCGTCCTCATTTTACAAAAAGGAAGAAAAAAATAATAGAAAGTTTGTCAAATATGGGCGAAGATTGTCAAGAAAGATGAAGAATATATAGTAGATTATAACTGTATTAACAATTAAAAAAACAATATACTTATGGATACCATAAATAACAATAAAAAGTGAAATGGAAAAGATTTCTACAAACCAATACAGTAAAAAATTATACCAGGAACAAATTAAGGAAAATGCAGATAATGCAAGTGATAAAAAAATCTGAAAAGCATTGATGAGAAGAGTTTGAATATAGAATGACTGAAAACCACTCAAATGACCAAGAAATTATTCTTCAGAACATTAAAACAACTAAGACAATAAATCATCAGAACGTACATTAAAGAACGTAAAAGACTAAAAATTTGACAATCGTTACAGAGCATAAAGAAATTATGAGATAGTGGAGAGTATATTTCGTAGTTCTTTATTTTCAAGTCAGAGGTCGAAATGCAGTGTCACTTGTGGTTAGTATTTGCATTTGTGGCCGACCAAAGAGAGCCTAAGCTTGTTTATTGCATTTTAATATGCAAAAGTGTAAAATGCAGATCGGATGCTTTTCGAAAAGTTCTCTATTTTAGTCAATAGCTAGTCGGTAGGCATACAGTGTTAACCATAAACCCAAGTATAAGCATAAACTAATGTCGAAGAGATTTACTATTAAACATCAAATATGAGGGTTGCTCCGAAATTGGCAGCAATGGTGTTGTTAGACGCCGTCTGGCATATACATTGTTAAATTTGACACTGTTGACTGTATACGTACTCAGAGCTCAGAACGGAATTTCATGTCAGTTATAAAATGGAAATAACCTGGTAAAATAGTGAGGATTTTCGTGCTATGATTTACTACGACTTTCGACGTGATTTACGACGACGATTATCTCAACACCAGTGCATCGATCAACCCACTTCGACTTTTGGCGATGAAGCACCATCTAAAGCCACGGTAAACATATAAGTGATTTAGTGAATTCAATTGTGGCCCTCGTTTGCTGACGAACAACTTTAAATAAGGCCGTCCAAAATCGGTTGTTGTGTCAGATAACATCGATGCTGTGAGCGAGCTGATAAAGCAAGATCGCCATGTGACATACCGCGAGATTGCGGCATCCGTGGGCATTAGTATGACAACCACACACAAGTTTTTACATGAACATTTAGTCGTGAAGAAGATGTGTGAGCATTGGATTCCACATAATTTGACAATCGCTCAAAAAAGGCTCGTATCGATTGGTGCAAAGAAATGCTCAAAAAATAAAATCGTGGTGCGTTAAAAGCCGTATATAATATCTGCACACGTGACAAACTGCCAACTGTATGGGTCTTTCAAAATGAGTGAAACCCAATACAAATTGTTCACGCAAGAAGCACTTTGAAGCAAATGATCATGCAAGAAGCACTTTGAAGCAAATGATCATGCAAGAAGCACTTTGAAGCAAATGGTCATAAATGTGTATGTGGCTACAGTGTCACTAGATAATCGTAGAAAGGTAAATTCTGAATGGTACACAACAATATGTATGCCAAAAGTCTTTGAAGAAATAAGAAAAAACAACCAGCGATGCAGGATCATTCTTTACCATGACAACGCTAGCTTTCACAAATTGAACTGAACAACTCAATATTTGCACGGTCACAACATTGAATTGATGGATCATCTGCCGTACAGTCTTGATTTGGTACCCAATGATTTATTTTTGTTCCCCCCCATGAAGAATAAACTAACTAATAAATAAACTTCGTACTTAACGATTTTCGACGCCAGAAGAAGCGGTTGATGCGTTCAAAATGCATATTTTGGAGATACTTCAATCCGAATGGAAAAATGGTTGAATGAAAATTATGAAAATTGGTTCAAACGTATGCAAAAGTTTATCGATCAACGCGGAGAATATTTTGAAAAACAATAAAACCATTTTTAATGATACTTGTTTTTATTTATTATTCCGGATACATAAATAGCAACCCTCGCAACTTTTTTTTTCTCATCTCATCGTGCGTTTCGCTAACCATGTTAGTATCATCAGGAGGTGATTCTCTCTGATTTGAATTTTAGTGGTAAATCTCTTCTAGTTTAGTATTTCTCACATAAGGTTCAGATAGAGAAGTTGATGGCCCGAGGGAGTTTGCAAACTTAGATTAATAGGTTGCTGTTGTAAATGTAATTCACAGTCCACATTAAGCCATGATACTGATATGCATTTAACTTAAAATAAACCAACATTGAAGAAAAAAGCCAAAATTTTGGATGAACAAGAAACTATCAACCACAAGAAGGAAATGTCACAGAAATTGATTTCTATTACGTTTAATAGACACAAGAAAATACGTGACAATAAACAAAACAGAAGGAAAAAATTTACGGGCCTACTACATGGACTGTCTCGGCCGGAATCCCACCGACTAATAAACGTCGTACAGTCCATAATAAACATGTCAGACCGGGGTAGCGGTAAGAAATACCTGTCCGAGACCTGGACGGACATACATTACGTTTTATATCTCCGCAAACTAATTCGTTTAATGGCGGCGCATCGCCTTCGGATACGCGAACGCTTAAATTAGATTTCGAAACGATTGCGAAAATTTCAATTATAACGACACATATAAATAAGTTTTATTATTCGGTTCTCGCCAGAGCTCGAGTGATTAATACGTGGCAACGTCAATGCGGCGGGTACAGTTGCTCCAACAAATGCGCAAACAGGCGCATATCATAAAACGAACCGTTGGGATCATTCAATAAATCATCAGGTGTGAGCTAAAATTCGTATTCTTTCTCGAAACGAAACAATCTGCATAAAACAATCTTTCTATTGGATGATATACTTCTTTGTAACATATAGCAGTAGCAGTAATAACCCATAAAAAGCATAACTTAAGTTGGGTCCACATTAATAAAAACTTGCGTGTGTGTTGAATTTACTGAGCGGAAAAAATATTTACGACGCAAAATTACCACACATAGTCAATTAATATTTACGTTGTGCGCGATATACGTAGTACGTAGGTTGTGCTTGATTTGGTTATTTCAACAAGCGTCAAAAATAAAGTTTTTTATTTTTCACTGTTTATACTTATTTTGTTTTATATATTTAAATTAAATTGTAATAAATAAAATTAGGATAATGGACAGAGAAAATGTTCTAGACAGAGTATGGTAAATGAAAAGTGTTGTGGCTCCCAAAGCATCCTATCCACTTTCATAAATTAAAAAAGTGTGATGCCTGGGAAGAAATTGCAGACATATATCAGCTTGCTAGGCGCTTTAAAGTTACTCAGTAAATAAAACTCAATAAATAATAAATTTCTAATTAATTAATTTCAATATAGCCACGTCACGTAGACACCTTTTTTGAAATTAAAAACATTAATTTCACTTCAACAACACGTCCACACACAAATTCTGTGAGCCACAATTTGCTTTGACGTTCGCGAGAAAACAGATGATTCGTGTGCGTGCTATGCGGCGAAAATATTTGTGTGTAACCTTGTGTGTTAAAGCGTCTACATTCTCACGCACACACATCGCATTCAACATATACAGCCCTCACAACGCAAAATTTTATTGGTGTGGATCCAGCTTTATAATCGTAAGTAGTTTTGTATGCTATCGATGTGCACTAGGATCGCTCAACGTCAGTAGCATCACTAGTCATCACTATTGCAGAAAAATATTTGCGATTTGCATGGTAATCAAGGAAATTACAACAGCACATGGAGCCTATTGAGGACTAGATATTATAATATTTACATTGAAAAATATAAAATAGATATAGTTAACCAAATTTAATAGATTAGAGATTTACTCTGGTGAGTAAGCCGCATGCGAAAGTATTTGCCAACTAAATGCCTCAATCGTTTCCTATGTGTGATGGTGCATCATCATGAAGCATAATCACTTTATGTTGCCTTTTTTCTTGGTTGTGTTTCACGCAAAGCTTGATTCAAATCGATAAATTGTTGTCGGTTGCGTTCAGTATTATCGATTTCAATAGTTTTTAGCAGCTCATAATAGATCACACCTTTCTAACCCCATCAAATGTTTTTCGTCCATAGCGATTTGGCCTTGTAGTCGATGTCGATGATTCGCCTGGAGTTACTCATGATTTTTTTCGCTTAGGATTCTCAAAATATATTCACTTTTTATCGCCAATCACGATTCGATGGAGAAATTATTTTCTTTTGTATGGCGAGAAGCAGTTCGCAAGTGGTTTTATCGTTTTTTCTACCGTCTTTCATTCAGTACATATGGAACTCATTTTCTTATCTTCCGGATCTTTCTCATGGCTTTGAAACGTAATTCAGCGCGAGTTGTTGTTGCGATTGAGCGTCATCCTCATCCAACAATGCTTGTGATTTACCAATAGCATACTCACTGTCAGCCTTGACAAGTATTCGATGCGATTCTGCAGCAGTTTTCTTCAAATGGTAACAGACAATCAATGCTGTCTGCAAATTGTAGTTTCCAGGCACAAAATTTCACATGTTCAACGCCATTACAAACTATGCTGTTGTATGAAACTTGTATCGTTGTGAGTTGAAAATCTTTGTCAGATCTACAAGGAAATGGCGCCAATGACGCGGTTTGACGGTAACTACATTGACAGATAAGGCCATGCGGATTCATATTTACAGACCTGGCAAAAGACTTAACACAGATTTTATCTAGAACAAAATATCTATGCTTTTGGAGAATCGATCCACTTTTTTGACAAACTTTCTATTGTCACCTTGTAAAATGAGGATGATGATAAACATGAAGTCTTGCATTGTCATGCCGCTGAATAATACCTTTTCAATTAATCAGCCTTGGAAGTTTTTGCAATAAAACCATATTCAGTCTATGATGCTGAGCACAATAATATTCAACATTTTATCTTGTGTAGATTGCTGTATAGAATCTGCTTTTCATCTCCTGCACCAAAAGAGACAAAAGTGCAGATGAACTGCAGATGGTTACACGCTAAATATTGTTTCGAACTAAAAGCTGACATGGAACTCACATTTTTTCTCTTTGTACTTTGTTCAGTTGTTTTATATAATATAAATACATACAGCAGCATATAACAACACAAAATAAATTACTCATGTCAATAAAGGAGTTAACATTTAGAGTTAAGGAGTTAGTTTAATTAGTTTAGGAGTTAAGTTCAAATTTATAATCTATCCTATAGAAATCAGAGAAATTGTTAAAGAAAAGAGAAAAGCTAGAAGAAAATGGCATCAGTCGAGAGATCCAGCTGACAAAAACATTTTAAGTAACATAATCCAAAGACTTAGCAAGGAAATACAAAAAGTCAAAGAAGAATCGGTCAGTATATACCTACAAAATCTAGCGGCGGATAAGGAAATGGACGACTCGATATGGAAAGTAAGAAATAAGATCAAAAGGCCTATTACCTCAACCCCTTCGATCAGAAAAGAGAGAAAAATGGGACCATGGGCACGTGCAACATCTGACGGATATATCCATTCGTAACAAAATTAACGAAGATACTAGATTGGAAGTAACAGATAATCTAAGAACTGAAAATATAACTTCAGTTACTCCCAAAGAAGTACCTAAATCAATAAAGACCAATTTAAATTCCAAAAAAGCACATAGGTTTGATTTAATCACAGTTGAAATAGTAAAATAGCTGCCCAGAAAAGGCATACTTTTACTCACATACCTGTTCAATGCAGTCTTCTGATTCAGATCAAGTTCACCGCGTCACTGAGAAAATAGAATGAACCGACTGCTCAGTATAAAGCAAGAAGATGAATACTCTGACTGGGAATAAATAAGAGCGGGAGATCCTCAAGGAAGCGTTCTTGGTCCCCTCCTATCTACTGTATACCTCCTCCTTATCTATTGTATACTACCGGTCTACTAGTTCAGAAAGACACTACAATAGCCAAATTTGCTGACGATACTGTTCTATTAACAGTGGTCCAAAACATAGAAACCTCAACTAGAAAACCACAGTCAGCAAGCGATGAAATAGTTAATTGGAGCCAAAAATGAAAATCCAAGTTCAACGAACTGATATCTACTTATGTCAACTTTACCAACAAGAAAATAACAGAGCAGCTCCCTCTAGATACAAATGGTACAACTGTTCCATAAGTGTTCAATGCGAAATACCTCCGCATGACTCTTGATGCCAAACTAAGGTGAAAAGATAATGTAAAAAAGAGAAAAGCTCAACTTAATTTCAAATATAGAAAATACTATTGGCTTATAGGAAGAAATTCCAAGATGACAATAAATAATAAGACACTGACTTATAATCAAATCCTAAAACCTGGATGTATGGCATCCAGCTGTGGGGATGTGCCACCGCCTTGGTATATTCGTAATTATGATCTTCATCGACATCTTAGAATTCTAACAGTCACGGAGGAAATCAGGAGGTTTGCAGGCTAGTACAAAACCAGGCTATGTCTTCATGTTAATGCAGAAGCTTTAATTCCTGGACAACTAACCAACCAGCATTATTGGTAGTGCTATACTTTCGAAAGTTATAAAATATCAAATATCTGATGTGGAACTTATCCACCCTTGGCTCTAACATTCTTATGGGGTCCACGTTTTTTCCCAAAATTTTACAATAAGTACACTGAATATCAATATATTTAACTATTATAGAATATAGGTTATGTTATATTACGTTAAACTATTATCAGTAGATAGCAACATATCAAAAATTAAAAAAAAAACATTACATGAGAGTACACCTAATAAAGCGCTGCCTAATAAGAGGGTTAGAACTTAACGGGTTAACGTTTTTGTCTGACTGTTACGCGCCAAAAACAAATAGCGGGGGGAGAGGAGTGGTGTCAAATGCTTGACGGGCTTTTTATGTTTAGTAGCGTTGAATCGTTTCACGGGACCACAGCGCGCATTTTGCGTGTGAGAAGTACTTGAACTATTCAAATATTAAAAAATATCAATGCTTTTTGAACGAAGCATTTTACATATGCCGAATCTATCTAGAAATACTAAGTTGACGACACTTGTCAGATTTTCAACATTTATTATAATTTTTTTAGTTACTTAGTAATTTGCACTTAATTTAGAGTTGATTTTTTAAATTGTTATTAAAGTTTGAATTGTAAAAATGATTCGCTAAAGTAAGGTTAAGGTGTTTAACAACTGCTTTTATTTTGTACGTGCTATATAAGAGATGCGATTTTTTTTGCCTCTAAAAAATCGAGTGCATCGAAAAACCATTGCTGAACATTACTGACCTTGATTGATTTTTCATAAACTTCACAAACTTTTCTAATAATCTGACAGTTTTGCTGAACTGATTTATGTTTTAAACTTAACAATAATGTAGTTTTTCTCTGGTTATCACAATGAATTGTCGGTCCAGTACGGAGATCCGCGGGCAGCTCTGCGAAACGGCAGATAGATGGTCTTTGACGAAGAACAATCGCCAAATTAATTTACAGTATATAATGCCTATGGAACGCGATTCAATAGACTAAACAGAATCTGATTGGTGGTAGCTGGGACATCCTGGGGATCAAGGGAGAAGAGGGAGGATGTATCGGAGGTGTGGGAAATGGGATGGTGTTTTGGAGGGAGCCAGTTTACTGAAACAATTGTACTATTGGGGCTATTGCGAGAGTTCATTGTTTATAGCGATAATTGTTATAGGTAATTTTGAATATATAATATGATTACACTGTCCAACCAAAACATTGTTGTCCCGGTGCTGAAGAACTAATAACTGAATTTGGATATTTTTTAAGTACTGTTTTCAAAATTTTTGCCTCAATTTTTGGCAGCAGTTCTAGTTATTCAGATGTAGTATGACAAATTTTAGCATTTTAGCAGGCGAAATTAGCGAAATAATGGTATATTTAGTATTTTAGAGTTCTTTTAGTGTGTTTCTATGAATGTCGGTGTAATAAAACATTGAATAAAAGTCACGGCTTACACCGCAAGGCGTAGATGGGTAAATTCATCAGAAATGTCTTATTATACAGGATGTCCCGAAACTCAACGTCAAGCGAGTGCCGGGCGAAAGACCAGGTTAAATAACTTCTTCATTGACCGTGTTAAGTGATAGGCATATTTTTGAAAATCTTGAAATTTCGACACTCTAGGATAGATATATCTTTAGGTACTGTGATCACAAATTTTCCAATTTTTCAGTGTTATTTTCTATAATGTAATCCTGAATAACCATGCTGTTAATCGCAGTCACAAATCAAACAATGAACGTTGTTAATTTAGCAAAAAAAAGTTCCATTCAGTCTTTAGTGCTTTAAAAAATTATGTCAGCTAACTTTTACACTTCATTTTAAAAAAAAATCTATTACACTACACTGCGCAAGTTATTTCAAAAGATGGCCTATTTAGTCAAGAGTTCAAAATGGCTGGTTTAAAAAGAGCTATTAAGCCAATTTTCGTAAACAAAATATAGCTGCAGGTAATTATTCATCAACTTACAGTACGTGACGCATACACTTTAAAAGAATGTGGAAATTACAATCCAGTTTTGTGAAAGAGGCGGCATATCTGGCGTTAATTAGGAAATCACAATAAATCACGAACTCTACATTTGCAATCTAAAACAATCATTGAACATTTACGAAAAAGAATACAATATGCGTTGCCAATGATTTAAAGGGATCAGCGGGACGTATAACAGGATGACGCAATATCGCGTGTTCTTTTCTCAGCCTGCCTTAAAGAACTATTCCGTAATCTGTATTGGGAACAGAATGGAATAAAGTCAGTGGTGCACACTTAGCATCTTAGCATCTTAGATTAACAGATGATATCGTTTTCTTTTCATAAGATCCAGAAGAGCTTCTAAGACTCATAGAAGAGCTTCAAAGGGCTGGAAAATTATTTGACTTAAAAATAAAGGTGGAAAAGTTAGTGGAAAGTTATGTTCAATAAATTTTGCAGAGGACAGAAGAATTGCTATTTTAGGAAGGATCCCCACCTGAAAAGAAAAGTCTTCGATCAGTGCGTCCTGCCTATTGTGACACTCGCATCGCCGTTAGTTCTAAAATTTCGAATAGTACAGAGGGTAATTGAACGATATATGCAAGATGCATTACAAGACGGGACAAAAAGCCTTACACAGGGATCAGATAACAAACGAAACGATAACTTCATTGGAAGAGTAAAGGAATTGAAATTGAGGTGGGCAGGACGAAATATCGAGGCAATGGAACGAAAGCAAGATGCACTGGTGACATCATTAAATATATTCGACCCGAATGGCGGAGGAAAGGCGTAAAGGTTGAAGGTGTCGTTGGGTTCCACAATCTCATGTGGAACCTACAACAACCCGCGTCTCCGCCATAATGAGAAATGGTTAGTTGCTTGACCGGGAGGAAGCCCCACCCATCCCCTACATTGGAGGGCACATGTTTCGTCTGTTGGTGGTTAGACTCATCAGGGTACCGACATATGCTCTCTCGCCAAGAATAGGGAGTCCCCCTCCACAATCAAACAACCCATATTTTCGCCGACTTCTCGTCGGATGGCTTATAAATAGAGTTTTTTGACTTCTTTGGACTGCGTCCAACGAGACAACAGTAGGCGGGGGTGTATAACTCCTGGCTACTGTTGTCTCGTTATATGGGTAGTAAATGTAAACCTCCATGTACCAGTAACATGTAAACCTCCAACGCCCACTGAGGATTGCCCCTGCCCCCTTTGCGGACCTATGCTCTAAACAGTTAACCAGAAAAATTCGGTTCACAAAAAGAATTGCTACGAACCATCAAGTGACTGTAGGTAGTTCAAAACTGGTACAAAGACGCATCGGCTATTAGACTGTCCGAAATATGAATCCAACAGTGTTGCCAGATCCAGAAACGCTATGCCACTAGTCTCATTACTTTGCACACCGTCATGGTACACACCGTACAAAACGATCCAAAATGGATCCAATAAAATATATTTTTTATAGTACTGCATTTTTTGTCGTTTGGTACATAAAAAAATTAGGAAAATAAATATATCTCTGAGATAAATATATCTGGAGGTAACCGCCAAATGTCTTTTTCGACATATTTTTCCCCTGAATAGTAATAATAGACACAATGCCCATTTCTGCGAGTAATTTAATTATCTTCCGCTGGTTAATTAGTCGATTTAATAAACAATTACTGGACGCATTACTATTTCGTGCGGGCCGGGCTTTTGATTGAGAAGCCCGTTGACAGCTGTCACCCTTTGATTGCGCCCTGTCGTTCAATATTCATTAGACCGTCCATTGTCTCTGGGCAGAGTTCCCGTTCTACTCCCATATGAGAAAAAGCACGGAACGTTTCCTTCTCTACAAGAACTTATATAGTTTTATCAGATCAGATGCATGCTGATTTTTCAGTATTAATGAAAATTCCTTGCTTATGATTGAAAAATGCGTTTAATTTTTTTTGTTTCTTTAAGTTAGGTCATTTTTACAATCATGAAAAGTCCACAAGATATTTCAGACTAAATTATAATACTAAGTAGATCACTGATTTTTCAGCTCTTCAAAATTCGTTTGAAACACTGTCTGACTATATAAAAATAAATATTTACCAATAGAAAAGAAAGAAGATGAAAATCACATACAGTTTATTGAAGAACATTTCCTTCACAATATATACACATAATACATTGAATATAATCACACAAGACAATATTTTTTTGACATGTTGTGCAGAACTGATTCCAGTAAACTTCGTGGTTGCTTTAATTGAGAGTTTCTTCCAAATCAGAAGCCTAGAAGCAGTTAATTTTCATGGCTAGATGAATTAATTTATTATAATTAATAAATTAATTTTCATGACTTAATTTTCATGGCGGACGCGTCCTCGACAATGCTAGAACAGTTGAGCGTCTAACCGCTAAAAAGTTAGTGCAGATTGTCTTGTACAGAAGCCCTGATTTGCACCACATGTTCTTCAGCTTCCTCGAAATTTCTTACATATCGATTGTTTAAATTCACAAGAGTATAATGATTGACGCCATGCCATCTGACTGAGCGTTTTGGTTCCATAAAGGCTAGATGTGTATGATTAAGGATATATATATATATATATATATATATATATATATATATATATATATATATATATATATATATATATATATATATATATATATATATATATATATATATATATATACAGGATAGAATAGGATTAATGGTGCATACTTAAATCATCTTAGATTCGCAAATGATATCGTTCTTCTTTCACAAGGCGCAGAGGAGCTGCAAAAACACGCACAAGAGCTGCAAAGGGCTGGGGAACCATTTGACTTGAAAATAAACCAGAAGAAGAGTCAGGTCATGTTCAATAAATTTGCTGAGGACAAAAGGGTTTTTATTCTAGGAACGGATGTGGAAGTTGTGGATCACTATATATGTGTATATATATATATATATATATATATATATATATATATATATATATATATATATATATATATATATATATATATATATATATATATATATCTTCGGCGGAGGGTTTCAATGGAAGGGGATACCGTCCGGGAGGTGGAACGACGCGTTAAATGTGGCTGGCAGGCTCAACATAGTATTTAAGAGCAAACGACCACTTTGCCTAAAAAGAAAAATCTTTGACCAGTGTGTCCTGCCCGTTATGACATACGGAAGTGAGACCTGGACACCCACATCACACTCAGTTCAAAAACTTCGAGTACAGAGGGGAATGGAAATATGTATGCTTGACATTACTAGACGGGATAGAGAGACCTGCACATGGATCACAGAACAAACGAAAGTGAGTGACATCATTGGAAGAATAAAGCAATGAAGTGGAACGGCCATGTAGCGAAACGATGGGACGAAATATGGACCAGGGCGGTCCTGGATTGGATACCGCTTGATCGTAAACGTCCACGGAGTAGACCGAAAACACAATGGACAGATGGCATTATTAAGTATATTGGATCCGAATGGCAGAAGAGAGCTCAGGATCGCGAGAGTTGGAAGCATGCTGAAGAGGCCTTCATCCTGCAGTGGATTGATATGGGTTGATGATTGATGATCGATCGATAGAAATCGATTATGTCGTGAAATATGACACATGATACTTTTTATAACCCTAAGAAGTTCCGACGAGGATTTATATCAATACGTATGTATAGGACATATTTTTTGATTGTGATATTAACATATGTTGAATTTTTTTTAAGCTAACAGTAATTAATTTCAGAACTGATACTGCCAATTTAAGCAGTATATATAATGACATAATTAAATGATAAATTAACGTTTTTTTTGCACCTAAATAAAAAACCCAATACTGTTAGCTTAAAAATAAAATTATAAAAGATGTCAAAGTCAAAAAATATGTCAATTAAAAACTAAACGAAAAAATAATATATTAAAAAAACCCAACTAATAATTTATAATTAATACGATAAATAATTAATATTATTATTACAACTGACCGAAACCGCAAAAAAGTTAAACGGTTACATACAGTTGTGGTCAAAATAATAAGAGTGTGAAGTATTATCGAAAAATTACCATTATTTAATGTATCATTACTGTACGAATCCAAATATCTTATATTTTTATTAGTATTAGTATTTTGTATGCATTAGTATTAATGGTCTTGTCATTTACTAGTTGAATATAATATTAGACACTTATTTGTTTATTTTATTTTATCAGGTTAATACTTTTTGACGATAATAAAAACTTTAGGTGACAAAAAAATAAGAGTGGCTTTTAAATTTTTTGCTGTTCATTCCTTCATTCATTCATTGTACTCCCAAAGAGAGGCGTCTAATACTGCAGTTACGGAGTCAAAACAAAACTTATACATTTATTTATCATCTACTAAAGCTATCTAAATACGTTATTGCTAAAGTTTTAAAGGAGTAAATATTAACAAAGATATCACCAGAAACCAGAGGTCGCCCAAGAAAAACAATGAAAAGATTGGATAAATGTATTGTACGAGAGGCGCGGAAACACCCATTTTCCACTTCGTTTGACATTAAACGGGAAATGGGTCTACAAATCAGTACACGGACAATTCGTAGACGATTGCTAGAGATGGATTTTCATCGAAGAGTTGCAAGAAAGGTACCACATTTAAGTAAAAAAATATTATATTATATCTTAAATATTATTAGTATTCAGTACTGCTTGACAAGCTAGGTGTCTGTTATCTAGCAGTGATGTGACTATTTACTTTCTGGTTAGTAGGTCCTCAATTTAATTCTTGGACTTTTTGACTACCTATGAGGCTTAATTTATGAAAAAAAAGGAATACAAACTTACTCTTCCTCACTTTCTATAAATTTTTACCACTATTCAGGAAATATCGAATTTCAGATCGAAAAACGCTTGGTAATTTTGATGTGATAAAGTCATTCAGGCTTTTTTCGATTTACTTAAGAAATTAAGTGAAGTGTGATGTGTGATGTGTCAGCCACTGTCGATTCACTGCAGGAAGAAGGCCTCACCAGCATGCTTCCAACTCACGCGGTCCTGAGCTTTCCTCTGCTATTCGGTCCAATATAGTTGATGATGTCGTTCGATCCATTCGATCCGTTCGATCCATCGTGTTTTAAGTCTTCGTCGTGGACCCTTGTGATCAAGCAATATCCATCCCAGGATTGCTTTTGTCCATCTGTCGTCACATCGCCTCACTATATAGCCTGCCCACCTCCATTTTAATTATTTTACCTTTGCAATGATGTCACATACTTTCGTTTGTTCTCTGATCCATGTGCAGGTCTTTCTGTCCCGCTTTGAAATGCCAAGCATACACCTTTCCATTCCCCTCTATGCTACCCGAAGTCTTTGAATTGATTGTGATGTGAGTGTCCATGTTTCACGTCCGTATGTCGGAACAGGCAGCACGAACTGATCGAAAACTTTCTCTTCAGATGAACCACTTCCTGGGCGGTTTCACCCTCCATTGAAATTCTTTGCCCAAGATATATGTAGTGGTCCACCACCTCTAAGTCGCTTCCTAAAATAGTTATTCTTCGGTTCTCAGTATAATTTTTGAACATAACCTGACACTTTTTCAAGCTTATTTTCAAACCATATGGTTCTCCATCCTTCTGCAGTTCTTGTATGCGTTTTTGTAGTTCATCTGGGTTTTGTGACAAGAAAACAATATCATATGCAAATCTAAGGTGGCCTCATGCTGCAAAAGTCGTTAAGGAAACACTGGAGGCGCTTCAATGGGATGTTCTGATGACCCCATCCGCCGTATTCACCAGTTACAAAAAAAGCCTCAAAACTAACAAATGTGTTTGTAAAAAAAATGTTGGTAGTTCCAAAAATTCCATGTTGGTAGTTCTAACGATTTAAATCATATATTTTTGCCGAAAAGTTAAAATCAAGGTATAGGTATTCACTATTAAGAGTTAATTAATTTTTTCATATTATTTGTTATTATTCATTTAATTCTAGATTATAGGTAAAATTTGCTTTTAACTTCTAACTAAGAACGCGAAATTATATGAAACTTCTGTCAGATATCAAAGACAGACATAACAAATTAAAGGACAAATGGTTGTAATGATTCCTAAAGCGCGCGAATTTTTAAAACGTATTACTTTTTGCCCACAGTAATATTTCCAACTATTGCATTACTATATTACGCATTTATGCAGCGTTATTTAACCGAATCGCAAACAATGACACCATTAGCATTTTTCTTTAAATATCAATGTAATCAAAACGGAAAAATGTTATACAAATGCAAAATGTAATTTCGAAAAAGCGAATTACGTTACTAACTAACGGAATTGATTTACTGGTAGTAAAATAAAAAAAAACAAAAACAAACCAATATTCATTAAATCTTGAAGTTTCTGTTACAATGTTAGGCTGCTTTTACGACCGGAAAGTATATAAAAGTTGTTTAATTAAATTTCCTCTAACACGGCACATGGTTTTATAGTTTTACGGAAAGTGCCTTAAATATACAACGCGTATAAACGGAAAATAATTGAAAAATATTATTAGAAATAGCACGGCCCGGACGTAAAGTCTTGATTTTTCGATATCCACCACGCATTTACTTTGCCTTTTTTGCTTATTTTAACCTTAACAAAACCCTTGTAATTTTGTAATTTTTATGTACTTTATACAAAAATATTAACAACGAGTAGGTTCGGCATGTTATTATAACTCTGTCTTCTTGTGCCAAGTTAAGAATGTATCGGAGGCATATTCGGTGGCAAAAGTAGTGAAAATAAATATTAATAAAAGTGTGCAAAATTGGTTCCAAACAGTTTAGGTTACATAATCGGAAAGTTTGGAATGCTTGATAACTTTTCTTTGTATATTTGTAACGTATTTAACGTATTATGTATCGTACTGAATCTCCATAAGATCACGTATAAAATTTCGATAATTTTAAACTGCAATAAAGTTGTACAGGAAAATTCTGTTTTTAAACGTCTTGTAGCATAATTTAAATATTTATCATTAATAATTATCAAAAATAAATAATATTTAGAGGTTTAAATTAATATTTAAGTAATATTAAAAATTCCATGTTGGTGGTTCTAAAGATTTAAATCATATATTTTTGCCGAAAAGTTAAAATCAAGGTACATATTCACTACCAAAAGTTAGTTCATTTTTTAATATTATTTCTTATTATTAATTTAATACTAGATTATAGGTGAAATTTGCTCTTTCTTTTTTAATTACAAAAAGGTATACAACTTTACTCCCGCAGTTTTCCTATAGGTGGCGTTAGCGGTAAATAGTTGTCGAAATAAATAAATCATAGACGGCAGGCAATACCTTGCATGGCATGGCATCTTGTAAACATAACCCCATAGCACCAGTAGTCGATTTGTTTACATCATAAGTTATTCGCGATTAAAAATGTCAGTTTATGAGCCAAATTGTCGTAATTTGCGGGAGATGTTAATTTATTTCTTTAATATGAAGAAATCTGGGGCTGAGGTTCGCCGAATGCTCTCAGACATTTATGGTGAGGCCGCTATGAGTGAAAGAACGTATCGTGAGTGATTTCACGCTTCAAGAGCGGTAATTTTCACGTCGAAGACTGGCATAGCGGTGGAAGGGCGAAACAGGAAGAGCGTAGTTTTTGAAGATGAAGAATTAGAGGCATCGCTTAATGAAGACTCATGCTTGACATTGCTCAAAGTCAAGAACAGTTGGCAAGATCTTGTTGGAGGTACTCAACAAGCAATTTCAAAACGTCTCAAAGATCTGGGAATGACTCTGATCAAGGATATTGGGTGACATACGAATTGAAACCGAGAGATGTTGAACGTCGTTTGTTTGTTTGTGAACATTTGCTTGAAAGGCAAAAACGGAAAAGATTTCTGCATCGCATTGTGACTGGCGACAAAAAAACGAGTTTATTACGATAGCTCAAGGCGTCGAAAATCATGGGGGTATCCCACCCAGACTTCCACGCCGACGGGTCAAACCGAATATTCACGGCTCTAAGGCCATACTCTGTATTTGGTGGGACCAGCTCAGTGTTGTGCATTATGAGCTGTTAAAACCGTCTGAAACAATCACGGGGGATCGTTATCGAACGCAATTAATGCGTTTCAGCTGAGCATTGAAAGACAAACGGCCGCAATATAGCGAAAGATACGATAAAGTGATTTTGCACCATGTCAATGCTCGACCCCCATGTTGCAAAAGTGGTCAAAACATACTTGGAAATGTTGAAATGGGAAGTCCTACTCCACCCGCCGTATTCTCCAGACGTTGCTCTTTCTGACTATTACCTGTTTCGATCGATAACACCCGGCATGGCTAACCAGCACTTTCGGTCTTATGAAGAAGTCAAAAATTGGATCGGTTCGTGGATCGCTTTAAAAGATGACCGGTTTTTTCAACGACCAGATTCGAATGCTGCCTGAAAGACGGGATAAAGTAGTGTCCAACGATGAACAACTTTTACAATAAAGCCTTGAATTAAAAAAAACGGTGGGAACAAAGTTCTATACCTTTTACATTATTTTCCAACATTACCTTTATTCATTTTTCTTTGCTATGTTCTGTAAAGCAATGATATTCAGAAATTTATGATTTTCAATACTTTTACCTCTTATACATATTTAAGATGGCTATGTACCGAGCTGGGATTGTACTATTGCTTGTTTACGGGGATACATCTGGTTACCCTACAGGAAACACCTGAGGGTCTTCGAAAGACCACTTCTACGCCACCTGAGACATAAAAGCTCAAATAAGGAAGGTCTCAATGGGGCGAATTGTGCGTCGATTGGGATTCTGATGGAAAGAGGATTTCTAAGTCCACTATCGTCTAGAAAAGTGAATATTATAGGTGAACTGACCACACATAAGCATTCTGCAAAACTTCGTTACCAAGATGCTCTCCATGAAACATTAAAGATCGTCAGTGCTACTCAGAAACTAAGACACAGCTAGGAAAAAAACCAGACCTGAAGAATTGAAGAATGCATCATGTTATCGAAGGAAAATAGACTATAGTTATCTAGTCTTTCAGCCGTCATCAGCCGAGCTCCAGGTGAACGCAAAGAAAACAGGTGGGAGGGACGATTGAGGCTAGTTGACATGGCCTGGCCCCGATCGTCTCTCCGAACTGCTTTCCTTTCATTCATCTGGAACTTGGCTGATGACGGCTGAAACGCCAGAAACCGGTCCCGAGAGATACGTGATGGTGCATGATGTCAGTTGGGCCACAATGCGCGATGTGTCATCGATCACACCACGTGGAGAAAGAGCGAAAGATTTCTATAATATATATATATATATATATATATATATATATATATATATATATATATATATATATATATATATATATATATAGGAAGGAACAGGAAGTTTCAGTCGTATTCGATGCTCAGTTTTTGTTTAACAGTCATTCATGCCAGTCGATATTAGTGTTTCTGTAAAGATGGAAAAAAAATCGAATATCAACCCGTTATTAAATTCTTGCATTCAAAAGGCAATACGCCTACGCAAATTAAAGCCGAGAATCATTTGCCACCATGAAATTTTGATCAGCTGAATTTAAACATGGTCATATCAGCTTGGTTGACGATGAACATTCGGGACGGCCACAAACTATCTCCACTACCGATAACATTTAAAAAGTTCGCCAAATGGTGCTAGACGATCGTGGAATTAAGGTTAGAGAGATAATAGAGGCTGTGGGCATCTCAAAAGAACGCGTCTGTCATATATTGACTGAAGATTTGTCGTTGGGTGGGCGCGATCGCTCACTTAGGACCAAAAATACATTCGAATGAACATATCCGAAGGCCTGATGAAGAAGTATAAGCGAAATAAGTCGAAGTTTTTTGATGATGATGATTTTACAGATGAATATCTGTAGATGAAACTTGAACACATCACTACACTCCTAAAATCAAGGCACAGTCGAAACATTGGACTGCGAAGGATGAATCAATCGACTCTAAAAGAGACGATGAGTGTTCCATCGACCAGGAAAGTGATGGCAACTGTTTTCTAGGGTAGTCATGGAGTTGTATTAATCGACTATCTTGAAAAATGAAGAACAATAACTGCTCATTCACCAGCTCCTATTCGCCATCACATTCGTAAACGACCATTCTGCAGAACAAGATGTCAACTACTATTTGAAATAAATAAATGAGAGGATCGCTTGTGGAAAAGTTTATAGAATTACAACGAGACTAAGTTGAGAAATAACACGGAATTTGACAAAAAAATACTTGATTCTGTGTCGGGCTGGAAACTTTTGAGACTACCCTCGTATACCACCAAAAACCGCAAATATTTTTGTTAAACCCTACTAATTATATAGCTTAGTGGTCTTAAATCCAACGAATACTTGTTCTGAGTATACCAATATGCTCCAATATGCTCTGAATTCCAATACGCTCCACACTCTAAAAAAAAAGGCGAAGTTAATCTCAACTAAAATTTGATATAGTTATTACGAAGATGGATACCAATAAAGAATATTTTAAGTGAAGTAACAATAACAAATGAATGAAGAGTTTGTATTGTCCTCCCAACATTTGTCTTTTCATTTCTTTAAGTTGAACTTACGCCGAAAAATACGATTGAAAAAATCTATATTTATTGTCGAAAAATCGATTAAGAAAACAATAATATTTACGAAAAAAATTAAAAAGTTACGGTTTGTTTTTCTTCCATTTCCAATTCAATTAAGTTTGAATGGTAACAACCGAAAAGAAAAAATAAATTAAAATAAAGTGTTATATGACCCGCTAGACGTAGCTTTAATAAATATTTATAAGTTTACGTTATTAAAAACGTCAGCCACTTCGGCGTAATCCTATTAAATATATTTATTACTCCGCGTTCGAAATGTCATTACAAAGTGTTCCTTTTTATATATACGTATGTCCAAGAATATTTTTCACACCTTCAAGATATTATTAGTTCGTTAACATTATCAGGGGAGATTTAAAAGTTCAACAAACAATCATAAACCACAATGCAAGAGTCAAAATGGTCCTAATTTGCAAGAATATAAAACTAATAATCAGGATGTAAGAGAAATAACTTTTATAAATTAAAGCAAACATTCTTCAAAGGGTCAAAAACCTAAAGATTTCTGGGAAAAAAATTGCAAAATTATTAAATCGCCAATCGAAAAGCGATCATAAGAATTATCATTTTACGCAAATATATGTCAAAGCATTTTTTCACCCATTCTGGGGTTGAAATTGGCAATGCCAAGTTTCGAACCAAACCACAGTCAAGTAGACTGAAGGAATGACCTCTTGATTCTCGTTGTTTCCAAGATAACTGCCATTTGGGTTGCCGCAATGATACTTTCTGACAGTTGAAGTAATCTGATGTGTTGGGAAATTTGCTCGTGGACTAATCCACGATAATGGTAAAATGGTTCTTTTAATTTGTACATTTCTTTTAGTTGAAATACTAGCTCTTCGTATTTCTGTTTTTTCTCAGCATAGGTTTTTCCCAATGTTTTCATTTAGAGGTGTTATAAAATCAGTGATAAGAGCTGTTTTATCTTGTTCATTAAATAGCGTCATACCTGGTCGGTTGGGCGTTATTTTACTTTCGGTTATGAGGGTTGTGACCCATATAGCCTAAAACAGGCATTCTCCATTCTCTCTCTCTCTAGGATATGTTACCGATAGTATATAGTCGATACAACCTGATCCTGTATAGCTAAAATATTACCTTCGGTATCAGGGAACAAGTATCCCGTCTTGAGGTAAACGTTTGAATGTGTTTTATTTACCTTTCTTTTCATCATATTAGTTTTATATCTGCCATGAAATGTCTTGCCTGCTGATTCAGTTTCTAATTCTTTTAAGGATTTAGGTAGTGTTTCTTCCTCATTGGCCAGTTCTAGAGGTGAGAAGTTACTATTTATGCGTTTTATTGCGTGATGAATCAGTAAATTCATGTTATAGAAATAGCTTAATTTTTGGACATTCATGTTATGAGCTATTTCCACATTCACTAGACCCCTTCCGCCCCTTGCTCTCGATATATACAGTCTGCCGATTTCTGCTGATTTCTGCTTTTAGGTGGTGGTATCGATATTTTGTTAGCATTGATCGAATTTTAATATATATATTCCTCTTAAATCTGTTTTTGCCCATTTAAGTATCACGCATGAATAGGTCACGCTTGGCATCGCCCACGAATTCCGAGCGATGAAGAGGTTTCTAGATGCTAGTTTAGTGGCCAAGATTAACATTATTCTCCTGTATAGTTGATCCAACATTATCTTCTTAGTCGATTTTTGTGCAATACCCATTGATTGACGGAAGCGTAGATATTTATAGCTACTATAGGTAATGTTATTATAGGTAATGTTATTATAGGTAATGCTGTATTTATGATTGTGCCATCCATTAATGGATGGCACAATCATAATCACACATTAATGTGTTTTGTTGTTCTGTAATGATGCCTCTTTTTATATGTAATATTGTACATTTTTCCAGACCCCTTTCCATCTGTATATCCGAACTGAATTACTTGACCATTTCTAGTTGACTTTCGAGCTGATCTGAGTTTGAGGCATGAATAGGGCACTGAATCATCGAATGCTTTCTTGCAATCAACCCATGCCATTAACAATTCCTTAGTTCCTCTAGCTCTGTTTTTTGCAACGTTTTTGTTTATTAGTTAGTATTCGGTTAGTGTTTATATGTGTGGTCATATGTTGTGCGAGAATAGCAGTAAAGAGTTTATATATTGTTGGTAAGCAGGCTACAGGCCGATATTCACTCGGTTGGGACGCTTATTTATTTTAGGTATCATAATCGTGACGCCGTTCGTAAAGTAATCGGAGAATCAATCGGGTTTCTTCAGAGCCTGTTGTAATTGCTTTGCTAAAATGTTATGAGCAGTTGTGACCATTTTCGGGATTCTTTCCAGTTTCCCATATATGTGATCGTTGTTCTGATAGAGTTTTCTGTGATTTGAATTGGTGGCATATCCGGTATCGGAATGTCCTTTTCCACATTTAGAATCCATAGAGATGTTTCACAGTGTCTCGTTTCTTGTGCTTATTTTTATGTTATTATTGTTTATTTATTGTATACTATATAATATTATACTTATTTTATATTATATACATTATACATATTGTATATTGTTACAGAAGAAAGAAAGCTAATTTGGAATACTGTTACTGGTAAAATGGAATAGTGCAATATAAAAATTCTCAGCAACGCTATCTATTAAAAAACACAAGTCTGTCATGGAAGTCTGTGTACCAGTCATCAAATAGAGAGTGGCTGGGGATCCACCATATTGGATGTGTCGCCTTGGCAGTCATCCGCGTGCGCGTGCTGTTTTCGAACATTTACGAGTAAGTATTCAATCTGTTTGAATCTCGATTAAATATTATATTTATGTATTTGCATTAATACTAATCTATAGTTTGGTATATTCATTATTTAAATTACTATCTATTTTAGAACAATTATCTATATAAATAGTTTATAGTAGATAAACATGTTTGAGATTAAGTGTGGTTACGTTTCCAGTTTGGAATACGACGGGTGAAGTTTATTTGGAATATTGCATTTGGATATATTTGTTTTAGGTATGTCATTTTCAGCCAATAAATACAAAAAATGAAAAAAGTTGAGTCAAGAAGATATATGAAACTCAAAGAGATTTACCACTAAACACCGAAACAGTTTCTTAAAGTTCTCGGCGCACATTTCGTTAACCATGTTAGCATCATCAGTACATGATTTAATCTAATTTAAAAACTAAACTATGTTCTATTTATGTGAGACCCTAATTGCTAACCTGCTACCTACGAAGCGTACTACCTACCTAATAAAGCGTGTAAAAAATACAAAAAAGGAAAACAGAAAAAAAGGACCAAAAAAACGGGCGAAAAGAGAACAAAAGAAAGAAAATAATGGCGTGAATTTAACTGACCCTTACATTAATAATTGGAAAAGTTGACTGAACAAGACTGAACAAGCACAAGATTTTTCATTTCTCCCACACATTTCTCCCGAACTACCCTATTTCGACTTACGAATGAAACAGGAATGTCAACGGAAGGTCTACTCACAAAAAAGATAAAACAGGTAAGCCAGTCTTGATAACAAACCATATCAAGACGTGTTGGGGAGTTTATAGATAGCTGGGGCACAAAATCTGATTATTAACAAAATATATTAAAAAAAGAACAAGAATAACTTACTTGTTATTATAGTACATACGTTTAGCAAAAAAATATTAGAAACGAAAACACCTTTCAGGATGTGGCAATTTCTATGTCAACTAGTATATATCAACGTACTAAAATACAATTTTTTCTTTGATCTCATGTTATTGACAACCATTTCCATTATTATTACGTGAAATACTATTCTCAGAACGGGATGAGTCAATTTTTATAGCTTATAATGTAAACCCATAAAAGCAAGATACGAAAAATTAAGTTATTTATTTATATTAGGTATAGAAATATTTGATATATTTGTTATTTCTCTTTAAAAATGTCATTTAAAAGTGTTTATTTTTAAATATACGTATGGATACATAAAAATCACGAGGGCTTGTAAAAAGTTTTTATTCTACTGACCTCCAGCTGTATAATAATATTAACAAGAAAAGCGAACATCTAGTCTGAATTATGATTTGAGTCATATTCAGGAATTATTTATAAAGTAAATAATGTTTTTTTTATGATTAAACGTAGAATCTTCTTCATATTACATTGTTGCCTAATTTAATACTATTTTGAATGATTTTACAAATATAGGTGACCAAACAAACTTATTTTTACACGTTGAAGGGTTTTTTTTGCTTAATGATTATATGAAAAATATTAAAAAACTAACCTTTTAAAAATATTAGTTGAATCGAATGCAATTTGAATCTAATTGCCTGATGAGTTTATATTCAAAATCACAGGCTACCGAACAGAGTCTAAGAACCCACTTAAAGAAGGAATACAATGATTATAAAATCATTGGACAATCATTGTCCTCTCCTTGATATCTGACAGTACTGTCATGTCATTGTAAAGTAAAGTAAAGTTTTGGGGTTAGAGGCGCATCAGCAACTGAGAAGGTTATTTAGCGACTGGTCCTACAGCTTAACGTGGATTCCAAACCACGGTCAGCAGCAACCGAAAACCCTGGTCATCACCCCCCTCGGGCTATCAACCCTTGGTTTTGTGCTTAACTGAAAGTATCTCGAGAAGCCTACCGACTGGCGAGTGACCAACGTAGAAAACCTCTCAGAAGCCATCCGGCCTTACCCAGCCTCAACTGGCGTAACTGAGGGGTGATTCCTTGTCAGATTTTACACTCTTACCTAGAAATATTCACAAGAATTTTAGAAAAAGTTTTTTGCCTAGAACCCGCTCCACATTAACTGCCGTATCGTAAGACTGACGCCTTAGACACCACAGCTAATGTGGCTCCCATGTCATTGTAAATGTTGAGCATACTCTCATTAAGAAAACTCTAACTAGAGAATTTGATTAAAGAAGAATACAATTAACAAGATATAATGATTTCAATACACAATCAGTACAGTAAACCTCACTTATATATATTTTTAATAGTATGTCACTGTCATTAAAAACTATTTGTCAATGTATCATTGACATACACAAAAATATATTTAATTCCTATCTTTACATAATATATAGAAAATAACATAATTTATTTTTTGGATTCGTTTTGAAAATGGAAGGAGAATACTTCCCGTAAGTAAAGTATTGGGGTTAGAGGCGCATCAGCAACTGGGAAAACTATTTAGCGACTGGACCTACAGCTTAACGTGGGTTCCGAACCACGGTCATCAGCTACCGAAAACCCCCGGTCAGCACCCCCCTCGGGCTATCATCTCGAGAAGCCTACCGACTGGCGAGTGACCAACGTAGAAAACCTATCAGAAGGCATCCGGCTTTACCCAGCCTCGAACTGGCGTGACTGAGGGGTGATTCCTGGTCAGATTTTACACTCTTGCCTAGAAACATTCACAAGAAGTTTAGAAAAAGTTTTTTTGCCTAGTACGGGAATCGAACCCGCTCAACATTAACTGCCGTATTGTAAGAGTGACGGCTTAGACACCGCAGCTAATGTGGCTCCATTTCCCGAAACGTTAACGTTTAAAAGTTTGTATTTATTTTAGAACATTTTTATATTTTTAAAATTTTGTTCGTTAGGCAAATTTATTACAAAAAGGAATCAATGAGGAATTCGTCTTCGTTTGCTTTTTTGTTTTTACCCAGTGGTTCTTTATTTACGTAAGAACAGATATTTTGATATTTTTTCAGTTTTAGATCGTAGTGAAAAACCCAAAAAAATATATGAACACGCCACAATCATTCAGACATTACTTAAACAAATATGTTGTGTCGAAATTTAAAATCTATCGATAAAGATTTATTAAATCATTTTTTAAATAAGACAAATTTTACTGCGATTGTTTGTATGTCTAGTGTCTTGAATTTCTTAATAAAACTTTACTGAGTATCTTTGACGTTCTAGCCCCCTAAAGGGAAAGGAAAGTAAACAAACAGAATATGCCATGGTTCACTGACACGATTAGAATTATAGTTAAATTAAAAGATATAGCAAATTAAAAATTCGGGGAAACTCGAAGCAGGTCACATTGGGTTATTATTGTGTAATGAGAAAAAAATATGTTTAGAAACTTTGATTGGCCAAAATGGTAATAATTCTAGAATATTAAGGAATGGCTTAAGAAAGCTTAATATTTATAATAAGGCATTTAATTGGACACTTCCAGAAAAACTGTATAAACCAAATAAGATTAACGATAACTTACTGGAGCATTCAAGAAATCAGTCTGGAGTTGGCACTGACATTTTAATATACTATAGTCAAAACTTGCACTCGGGTGTTGAGGTTATGTTTGATTTTTATTCAGTAACGGAGGAGATTGTAAAGGATTATATTTTTGAAGTTAAATTTAATGCAATTGGGTCGGATGGGATTGGTTTGGACAAGGTGTTATTGTGTTTGAATAAAATACTTACAAATATAATAAATTCTTGCTTATTATATTCCGAGTTTCATGAAAAATGGAAAATTGCTAAAATATTGCCCTTGCTTAAACTATCAAGTCCTAAATTATTTAATAATAGTAGACCTATAAATATACTTTCTGTACTTTATAAGGCCTTGGAAAAGATAATGAATTATCAAATTAAGAAGGCCAATACCATTTACTACCAAATAATCAATTCGGATTTCGTAAAGGATTACAAATCCGGATTGATACGAATTTTAAAATAGCTACATCCACAGTTTTTGTCTACTATATTAAAAATCAAATTCACGAACTCATTGGTCCTTTCATGTTTTAACTACGCTGATGTATGTGTATATGTATGATCCGTGCCTGGATCAAGGAAATATTGCTCGTATACAGAGAGTGCAGAATTCTTGTCTTAGGTGTTTATTAGGTCTTTATATGGTTAAAGTTCTCTCCGATATCGCACAAATTAAAAAAGCTAACTGGCCTAATATCGATGGCAAAAAGACGAAGAATGCACACGGTCATTTTATTTTATAAAATAATTTGTAACAAAGACCCCCCCATATCTCATTGACCGACTAACGTACCGAAACGATGTCCATAATTAGAATTTTCACATCGATTACAAATTTTTAAAAGATCGTTTACGTATAATATTTATAAACTTTATAACAATGTTTTGCACAAACTAAAGAAATTATCACCAGACTCGTTTAAATATCACTATAAAATGAACATCAGATAATGTATCCTCCAGCATCAAAAATTAAAGAGTATAAAGGGATTTATAGGAGAAATGGATTGTTTAGTTTCTTTTTTGCTGTCTGTGTGCAGATGGTGTTTTTTTTTTATTATTTTTTTGTCTCTGTTACTGTTATCGCTTACTTATTTATTCGTACAAATTCGACAAATTGTATATACTCGGTTATTTCTAATATGTTTGAATAAAAACAAACTGGAACTGGACTAGATCTTTTTTAATTGCTTTCAGTTCCATTTTGCGTATCATTAATAGATGTTGGTGTATAATAATGGATTTATATTTTATTATAATTATTATAATTTTATTGGTATATATTTTTTAGTTTTTGTATTTTAATCATTGATATAGCAAATAAAAAATAAACTTATTATTATTATTATTTTATTATTATTATTATTATTATTAATATACAATTCCGAATACATAAGTAGCAACCCTCGTATAACGTTTACCGAATATCTTACATACTATAAAAGCAAACAAAAAATGTCAGGAGAATGTAAGCTCTATCTCCGCATTCTCCAGACATTTCTCCAATCTCCAGACCATCTGTTTGACACTTGATAATCATACAAGCAATGAAATATCTCGTAATAAAGTATACTACAGTATAATATTCATTAGTATTAGCATATTCATTTAAAACCTTATTTGAAAACTTCCATTTCAGTGAAAAAAACACACATCTGAAGATGCTCGTCGTTGGTAAGGAATTTTGAACTAAGAATAATTAAAACATCTATCGAAAATCGTCTTAATTAATTTATGTTTCAAAATGTACATTATAAATGATAAATATATCTTTTCGTCATTAGGCAAAATAAAACTTTTCAGATTACCTTCGTAAACGCCTCTTTACTATTAAATCAACATTCAAATAAGAAACTAAAAATAATAAAAGTGCAAATTAAAAAAAATAAATAAAAAATCCAGAGAAAAATCAAAGAGAGATGCAATTAAAAGGGAATATTTTATTTCCATAGCGAGACGAAGAAATAGTTAAAAGCAATTTGGGAATAAATTTAATTTTAAAATCAATTTGGGGCCGCCGCTCGAGGGGGTTTATTAAAATTAAATGTGATTTTTATATTGCGAATTTACGGAATGCCCGAGAAAAATATTAGAAATGCAAGTTTTCGCGAGATAGAGATAGCAGATTTGAGATTATATCTTCAGAGCATTTGGGGAATATTATTTTGTGTTTTGTAATTTTTGAAGACGGAGAAATTATTTTATACAGTATTTTGAAAAGTTGCCTAAGGTAAAACTCCAATGGTATGGTGGCTGGTTTGGTTCCTGCCCAAGGTATGGATGTTTGTACTTTGTTTAAACGTTTGTGACTCTTTCTAGATAAAAATGTAAAACCGGATGATGAACCACCCTTGAGTAACGCCTGTTCGAAGCTAGGTAAGGGCGGAGGCCTTTTGAGGGTTCTTCTATATTAGTGGTGAAAGGCAGCAATCTATCTCTGGTAACCGTGGTTCGAAACCTACTTTAAACCACGTTAGTCCACATTTTATACAGGGTGTTTCGTATCATTATGTTCTTCTTGCTTGAGGCCACCTAAGCATAATGTTTCAATTTTAGCATAAAATAGATTTAAGGTTCGGGATTAAAAGAAGGACACTCCATGTGTTTGTATATTTCAATGTTTTTATTGATCTTTTCTGGTATATTAAAACTGGATTTACAAAAAAGCTACTTTCAGTTTGTTTACAATATAAGTTAATACCTATGAAATATTTACAAATACTTGGTGTGACGATTAATAATTTTTAATTTTTTTAAGAGTTGGCGCTGGAAACAAGGGTCAGTTTACATTCTAATCTCTTATGTCATTTTACTGCGGCAGTACCTTTCAAAACGCCATTGATGTTTAAACGAGTTCGAGTTAGCGTCATATTTTTTTCGTGTGGTATTGTCTGCATATCATGAAAAAGATCCAGAAGGCAGGAAAATGCGTACCATATCAGCTGAACCTCAGACAGATGGAAAAACGAAACACGGTGTGGGAAGTTTTGCTTTCTTGGCGTGAAGGAGAGACTTTTTTTGCATCGAATCGTGACTAGAGACAAAAAAATGGATATATTTCGAAAACCTAAAACCCAGAAAATAGTGGGTTGACCCAAAACAATCATCAACAACGACCGCAAGACCGAATCGCTTGAGAAGAAGATACAATGCAGTGTATTTGGTGGGATCAGAAAGGTGTCGTGTACCATAAGCTTCTGAAACCAGATGAAACAGTTAATATCGTTCGCTACCATCAACTAAATCAATCTGAACCATGCATTAATCGAAAAGTGCCCAGAATGGACTACAAGATACTGAAAAGTGATTTTGCAGAGTCCATTATTATATATGGGCAGATCCATTACTTTTCGCGGAAACAGTGCGGGTATGGGTCAGCGATTTGACTGTCCATTTTTCTCCTAAAGTAAGTTAGTAAAGAAGGTGATCCTGAAAATTTGAGCTCGATACGATCAAATCCGGCTACTGTGGAATTTTTTGAAATTTAAAAAAAGTCGATTTTTTAGTCATTTTCAGAATTTTATACCTCGGCTCTATATAACCTAAAGACTTGAACCAAACGGTATTCTTCTCTACTGACCTTGTATTTTAGAAAAAAAAATGTTTCAAACTTAAATCGGGCTTAGATGGACGCTTTTAACTGAATTACTGTTTTAGCTTAGAAGTAGAAGGAAAACTTTTTTTTTAAATTTATTGCAGCATATAAATCATTTATATAACAGATTTATATAATATTTTTGTTGATGATATTATAATAATGTATTGATTTTTATTTAAAAAGTATATAGATTCATGTAATAAAATACAACAAATCATATATTTATTATCTCATAATATATATATATATATATATATATATTTATCTATGATCGTTAATTTATTGTTATAATAGTAAAATCAATACTAATATGATTAACAAAAATATCGTATGAATCTGTTTTAAATTACTTTATATAATGCTGTAAAATAATTTGTAAAAAAAAATGAATTTCTAAATATCTTATAATTTTACTAGAATTTTGAATTTTTCAAGCTCCATATATCTTTTTTTTCCGTAAAAATATTAAGTATTCATTTATTACGAAAATTTAAGAAATAAAACGACAAAAATAACGTATTAAGTAGAAAATTTGAAAATTTTAAAAATTCACAGCTCGTAGATCACTTCAATTTTATATTTGAAATGTTCAGGGTTGTTTTGGGACACAATAAAGTGTATTTTCTGAAGATTTCAAGCGATTTCGAGTTAACAAAAAATAGTTATAGCTCTTTAAAAAAAAATTGGCTTTGCAAAGTCATATATCTAAAATATTGAGGCAATCAATGAAAATTAGGGTAGACACTAATAGAATGGAGAAAATTCAAACGGCCGGATTTGATGGAATTGAGCTCAAATTTTCAATATCACCTTATTTTCTAACCTACTTTCAGAAAATCATCGGCAGTCACATCGCTGACACACGCTTGCACGGTTTCGTCGAAAAATAATGGATCTGCTCATATATATATATATATATATATATATATATATATATATATATATATATATATATATATATATATATATATATATATATATATATATATATATATATATATATATATATATATATATATATATATATATATATATATATATATATATATATATATATATATATATATATATATATATATATATATATATATATATATATATATATATATATATATATATATATATATATATATATATATTATATATATATATATATATATATATATATATATATATATATATATATATATATATATATATATATATATATATTACGCATTCCACGGGAAGTCGGCAAAAACATGGCTTGTTGGCTGTGGATAGGGTCTCCCTATTCTTGATGGTATGGTATATGTCGGCACGCCCTGAAGAGTCTGTACATCGAGGGACGAAACATCTCCAATTGATGAGATGAGATGAGAATTGATGAGAACAATTGATTTAATGAAAAAAAGGCGTTCACTGAGGAATGCAGGGAGTCTTTTTGGCAGAGTCGAGTACGTTGAACTTTGCAAAATTATAAGAAAACGTATTCGAGAAGAAACCCGTCGGTTCAACGTACAGCTAGTGCAAAAAACACTAGAAGAAAACAAGGGAATAAACAAAGCAAAATACAAGCTGAGAAATAAAAGAACACAAATGTATGCCTTAATTCGTGAGGATGGTACAGTGTGCAGGGAACGTACGGAAATGTTAGAGGTTATCAGAAGATTTTATTCCAAGTTATATGAAGATCAGAACGAGTCAAAGAGATCAGTGCCCACGGAAGAGTAAAGACCAGATATACTGTTGGATGAAGTAACAAATGCTATGAAGAATGGAAAGGCTCCAGGAAAGGACAGTGTAAAAGTTGAGATATTAAAAACTAGCGGTCGAACTTTAAATAAAAAAATGGCAAAATTGTACTTAAAATACCTTAAAGAACAAGAAATACCCAACTTATGGAAACATGCTGAAGAGTTTTTTTTTCTTAAAAAAGGAATTCATGAAGATTTAAAAAACTACCGCCCAATTAGACTCCTGTCAGTATTGTACAAAGTTTTCACCAAGATAATATCTAAAAGAATATTGAGAACACTGAATGACGCACAACCAAGATAACAAGCAAAATTCAGAAGTGGATTTAGTACAATGGATCATATCCAGGTTATCCAACAGGCCATAGAAAGGCACAATGAATATACCATGTCACTGTACTTGGCTTTTATCTGCTATGAAAAGGCATTTGACTCAATATAAAGCAAGCCATAATGGATTCATTGCTTACTGAGATATAAACCTACTAAGATCCATGTAAGATGAAGCTACGGCGACAGTTCACATGGATGATCTTGAAGTTAAAATCAATATGGAACGGGGTGTGTGGTAGGGTGACTCAATATCGCATGTTCTTTTCTCAGCCGCCTTAGAAGTATTCCGTAATCTGGATTGGAAACAGGATGGAATAAAACTAATGGGTCAATATTTAAGTCATCTTAGATTTGCAGGTGATATCGTTCTCCCGTCAAAAGACCCAGATGAACTACAGAAACATATACAAGAGCTGCAAAGGGAGAGAGAACCGTTTGGCTTGAAAATAAACCTGAAGAAGAAACAGGTTATGTTCAAGAAATTTGCTGAAAACAGGAGAATATCTATATATCTGGCAGGTATTTGGCAGGCTCACCATAGTGTTTAAGAACTCCCACTTTGCCTGAAGAGAAAAGTTTTTGATCAGTGCGTGCTGCCTGTTCTGACATACAGAAGTGAAACATGGATACTCACATCACAATCAACTGAAAAGCTTCGGGTAGCACAGAGGGGAATGGCAGGGTGTATGCTTGGTATTGCAAAGCGGGACAGAAAGATCTGCACATGGATCAGAGAACAGACGAAAGTATGTGACATCATTGCAAAGGTAAATTAATTGAAATGGAAATGGGTAGGCCATATAGCGAGGCGATGTGACGACAGATGGACCAAAACAATCCTGGGATTGATGCAGTGGATCGACAATGTCTGAATGATGATGGTGATGATGATATATATATATATATATATATATATATATATATATATATATATATATATATATATATATATATATATATATATATATATAATGGCAATAAGTAGTTGACTAAATATTCGATAGATGTAATATTTTTCTGAAACAATATATGGAAACGTCGATGAAAAATCCCTTGGAAAGCGAACATTTCGGGACGGAAGGATAATCGATGGGGAAGTTCTCCGTCCGCCCCCATTTGATAGGAATCTGCGAAGGTCGCCGCCGTATAGCCGGCCGCCCACCGCCACCAGTTGGGGGGGCTGGTGCGTGCGAGATCGTCTCTTTCCGGCGACGACCTGGGCCAACACGACCCTGGTTACACGACGAAGTCCGGTGCCTTTTTTGTCGTTGATCCGGGTGTGGATGCCGCTCACGGCGTCAATCCTCGCTCTAGGGTCGTCTTCGAGCTGTTGGTGTGGTTTTTCCTAGTGAGAACAATGTTGCCGCTCTTCCTTAAAATTACTACAGTTTTATAAAAAAGTGTTTGTTTATATATGGTTAATTTTTGCTAATGCTACTAACTTGGTCATTTTTACAACTTCAAAGGCGAAAAAAGAACTGATGCCAAACTTTTCAACTTTCAAACTGTTCTTGTGTTAGCAAATTTTACCGGAAGCAAGAACGGCTGCAATCTGGTTATTGGTAAATTTAATAGTTCGAGATAGTTTAAAAGTATAATAAAGTAACCAATTAATTATCCAGCAAATAAATGGCCAAGGATAACTTTACACATATTTAAAAGTGAATTAAGATCTTTGAACGAGGAACGAGGTTGTTGATGATTGTCCTGTTCATTCATTATTATAAACTTGCGAAACATTACAGTGAAATTGTTACCGCAAAAATGTTGTATCTGTTCTGTAACCACTAGACCTAGATGTTATTCATAGTTTGAAAAGTCATTATGGATGGCTGCTTTTGATTAGGCCTCTTAACTATATTGAATAGGATACATAAGCATAGCTATATACCAATTCTTCTACTGAAACCTTCGGTGTGAAACACTAAACTCGAAGAGATTTACCATTAAACACCAAATCACTTTTCCAAAACATCTCGACGCACGTTTCGCTAACCATGTTAGCATCATCAGGAGATGAATTAGGAGATCAGGAGATTAATCTAGATTGAATCATTCCCTGATGATGGTGATGGTGATGCTTAACTAGCGAAACGTGCGTCGAGAAGTTTTCAAAAAGTGATTTGGTGTTTAGTGATAAATCTCTTTAGGTTTAGCATACCTGTATATTTCATAAATAAACTATTAAGAATTGCTTCAAACCCGAATGACTGAAGTACCTTTAGCCTAATGGTTTATTAAATAAGTTACTGATGAAGCATATGAAGACATGAAAAATGTGTTGATACAGAATTGAAAATATGTCTTGATGAAGGTCCATGTCAAACGCTCAAAAGAATTGTTAGAAGCTTAAATGTTGATCCAATAACTGTTGGAAAACGTGTACACAAACTTGGATTCATTCAAAAAGAAGGAAATTGGGTACATGAATTGATTGAAAGACAACAAGAAAAGCGTTTAACCACGCGAAATGTTGCTTGAAAGACATTGAAGACAAGTGAAGAAAATAAATAGTTAAGCCAGGAGAACTATCGACATGGAAAGAAACTTATGCTATGTATTTGGTGGGATCAAAAAGATGTGATCTATAATATGCTGAAACCGAATTGAAACTATCACTGCTGACATCTCTGAGCCCTTCGAAATTAAAACTGGAGGGAAACAAGGGGATGGACTCTCGCCACTCTTATTGAACTGTGTTCTATAAAAAGTAATACAGGAATGGCGTGAAAAAAGTCGGTCCTGAATCTTGACCAGCCCATTAAGCTGGGTAGAGCCAACATCAAAATTAATTGTCTGGCGTTTGCTGATGATCTAGCGATTTTGGCTCAAGATATAATAAATTTCAAATTTCCTTTAAAAAGACACAATACATGACCTGCAACAGACTAAGAATACCATTTCTAAATACAAAATATGGTAACATCAGACGAGTCTCTAAAATTCAAGTATCTGGGTGAAATATTCATGGAAAACGGGTTGGAAAAAGCGGCCAATAAGGGTAGATGTCAAAAAAAGGAAACTGCATTGAGACTTGCACAAAATATTTACAACAAAAAATTTAAATCTAAAAACACAAAACTGAGACATTACCAAACAGTTATTGAGCCAGAATGTCTATATGAGATAGAAACGCTCATTTTGAATAGAAAGAGAGCCATCGAGGAGATTAAAAAGAAGGAAAGAAAAATCATAAGAAAAATCTTATGCCTCAAACAAATAAATAACACAACATACCAACTTTGAGAAAACCAAGAAAACAAACAATACACAGATATACATAGCGATATGAGAAAAAGAAGACTTAAGTTTTACGGACACATAAAACGGATGAATCCGAGTAGGTTAGCTAGACAAATAGTTGAATTTTATGAAAATAGGAGTAGAGCTAAAGAAGAAATAATTAAATGGATTGCTGCAGTTAAAAAGGACCTAAGATCAGCAAATATTACACAAAGTGAAATTTAGAACAGAGGTTGTTTCAGACACAAGGTTAATGTTTGGGAGGTTGGCCAGAGACAAAAATGTAGGAAGACTGAAACAACTTACGATCGGTCTAACGAACGGTCTAACGAACGGAAAAAAGCTCATAGCGAAAGAATGAAATTAGTATGGGCGCAAAGGAAGGCTAACAACAACAAACTCCTCTAACTCTACTTCGCGTGGTCCACCAGGGCCCATACGTGAATTTTAATAATATATATTATTGGAGGGATTATGTTTCGCTTCTTGATGTTCAGACTCGTCAGGGTACCGACACATGGTTTCCCGTCAAGAATAGGGGGACTCTATCCACAGTGAACAACCCATACTTTCGCCGACTTTCCGTCGGATGGCGTATATATGCAATGTTAGATTTCTTTGGACAGCGTCCAATGAGACAACAGGAAGGAAGCCAGGAAATCGATGAAAGTATGGGTTGTTGACTGTGGATAGAGTGACGATGTGTAGGTACGCTGATGAGTCTAAACGTCAAGAGGCGAAACATGCCCTTCCATTGAAGGGATGGGTGGGGCTCTTCCCCAGTCAAGCACCTAACAAAATGTTCATTTAGGCGGAGATGCAGGTTGCTGTGTGTTCTACATGAGATTGTGTACCCAGCGATTGGGTGAATGTGACACTCAACTACTATTGTTTCATTGGACGCTGCCCAAAGAAATCTAATATTGCATATATATATATATATATATATATATATATATATATATATATATATATATATATATATATATATATATATATATATATATATGCAGTTGCCGACAACCAGAGGGCATCTGACGACTGGACCATCATATATGATCGATATATGATGGAGTTACAGTGACAATTCACCTTGAGGATCATGAAGTGGAAATTAATGTAGAAAGAGGTGTATGGCAGGGTGACGCAATATCGCCTATTCTTTTCTCGATTGGCCTTGAAGAAGTATTCCGCAAAGTGGATTGGGAACAGGTTGGTGTAAACATCAATGGTGCAAATTAAACCATCTTATATTTGCAGATGATATTGTTCTCCTTTCGCAAGACCCAGAGGAGCTGCAAAGACGCGTACAAGAGCTGCAAAGAACTGGAGAACCACTTGACTTAAAAATAAACCTGAAAAAGAGTCAGGTTTTGTTCAATAAATTCGCAGAACACAGAAGAATTTCAGTTTTAGGAAGGGATTTGGAGATTGTGGGCCACTTTATATCTTGGACAGAGGATTCCAATGGAGGGGGATATCGCCCGGGTGGTGGAATGGCGTGTTAAATGTAGCTGGGAGACGTTTGGCAGGCTCAACATGGTGTTCAAGAGCAGACTGGGGACTTTGCCTGAAATGACAGATGGACGAGGAGAGACAATCCTGGAGTTGATAACGTTGATGCCGATAGCACGATGGACTGATGATGATGAGATATATATATATATATATATATATATATATATATATATATATATATATATATATATATATATATATATATATTAGTTATATTTAAAATAAATAAAAATATATTTGACTTATTCAAGGATAAAGGAAATAAAATGCAGTTCATTAAATCATTAACTAAAGTCTAAAAAATACACAGATTATACAATAATCAATATTCAGGAATCTAGACGACAAAGAAATCTAATAATACCCAAAAATTAGTTTTCCATATTTAAATCGAGACACAATTTTCACAATGTCTTCTAATGAATATTAAATGATTATATTTTCCCTATTCTAACATGTTTACATGTCACTTCTATCATAATTATATTCATTATTGTTGGAACACATTCGTGTTGAAGGTTTTTTTTCTGTATTTTTGATTTCGAAAACAAATTCTATACACGATACTTTATCAAGTATCACAATTTAATTTTAGATATTTTTTAACAATCATTCAGTTCAACGGATACTGACATTCGTTTTTATTTGTATTCATGTTTTATCCAAAGTTTCGAAGTAATAATTATAATAATCGATAGTGTAATTTTAACTATTAGCCATTCGACTTAATCTCCTTTGATTTTTTCCATTATTTGGAATATTTTCATCGTGCGTCTCTGACACACTGAATCTGTATTCCCCTAGTCATCCGTAATCCTGTATACAAATGAACAATATATATATATATATATATATATATATATATATATATATATATATATATATATATATATATATATATATATATATATATATATATATACATATATATATATATATATATATATATATATATATATATATATATATATATATATATATATATAACCTGAATGACGCACAACCAAGAGAACAAGCAGGATTCAGAAGTGGATTCAGTACAATGGATCACATCCAGGTTGTACAGCAGGTCATAGAAAGGCACAACGAATACACCATGCCCCTGTGCTTGGCTTTTATCGACTACGAAAAAGCATTTGATTCCATCTCAAAGCATGCGATAATGGATGCACTGCTTAGCCAAGGTATAGAGAGAGCCTATGTAAATCTATTAGAATCGATATATGATGGAGCTACAGCCACAATTCACCTTGATGATCTTGAAGTGGGAATTAATATAGAACGAGGTGTACGGCAGGGTGACGCAATATCGCCTATTCTTTTCTCGGCTGGCCTTGAAGAAGTATTCCGTAAACTGGATTGGGAACAGGATGGGGTAAAGATCAATGGTTAAAGATCAATGGTGCAAACTTAAACCATCTTAGATTTGCAGATGATATTATTCTCATTTCACAAGACCCAGAGGAGCTGCAAAGACGCATACAAGAACTGCAAAGGGCTGGCGAACCATTTGGCTTGAAAATAAACCTGAAAAAGAGTCAGGTTATGTTCAATAACTTCGCTCAGGACAAGGAAGGGATTTAGAGATTGTGGACAGCTTTGTATATCTTGGGCAGAGGATTTCCATGGAGGGGAATACCGCCCGGGAGGTGGAACGGCGTGTTAAATGTGGCTGGCAGGCATTTGGTAGGCTCAACATAGTGTTTAAGAGCAGACTCCCACTTTGCATGAAAAGAAAAGTATTCGATCAGTGCGTTCTACCCGTTATGACATACGGAAGTGAAACCTGGACACTCACATCGCAATCAATTCAAAAACTTCGGGTGGCACAGAGGGGAATGGAAAGATGTATGCTTGGCATTACAAGACGAGACAGAAAGTCCTGCGCATGGATCAGGGAACAAACAAAAGTCTGTGACATCATTGGAAGAGTAAAACAGTTGAAATGGAGATGGGCAGGCCATATAGCGAGGCGATGGGACGACAGATGGACCAAGGCAATCCTGGAGTGGATACCGCTTGATCGCAAACGTCCGCGAAGAAGACCGAAAGCACGATGGACTGATGACATCGTTAAGTATATTGGACTCGAGTGGCAGAGGAAAGCCCAGGACCGTCAAGGTTGGAAGCATGCTGAAGAGGCCTTCATCCTGCAGTGGATCGATACGGGCTGATGATGATGATGATGATATATATATATATATATATATATATATATATATATATATATATATATATATATATATATATATATATATATATATATATATATATATATATGTATATGGGTATATATACATATATATATATATATATATATATATATATATATATATATATATATATATATATATATATATATATATATATATATATATATATATATATATATATATATATATATATATATATATATATATATATATATATATATATATATATATATATATATATATATATATATATATATATATATATATATATATATATATATATATATATATATATATATATATATATATATATATATATATATATATATATATATATATATATATATATATATATATATATATATATAATAGTTGGTGCGTTTATTAGTGATCGCGTAACTTCTGATCGACTAGACCGATTGTGGTTATATTCCCACAATATATTTGTTTTATCGAGACGGTGGTTCAGAGCTATGCTAGGATCCGATAGGTGGCGCTGTAATCAAGTTATTAACAAATTCGTTACTTTGTATATATATATATATATATATATATATATATATATATATATATATATATATATATATATATATATATATATACATTATTTATAATGTATGCTTATATAACAACTTATAATGGGGACATAGGGTGTATTAAATATCAACGACTTCAACCCTTCATAGAAAAAAATGTGAACATCAATCCGGATTTAGAAAGGGCAGATCTACTATCAAACAGATCAGCTGTCAAGCAAATTTTAAGCAAGGCTTGGGAGCACAACACTGACATGTCCATAATATATTTATGCGTTTTAAACAGGCTTACGATTCCGTTAACAGAAATTAATTATGAAATCATGTATGAATTAGCCATATCACCTAAACTGATCACATTGAACAGATTGATTAAAAATATTATAGGGGCTGAAGAATGAATATCATCCTCTTTTCAGTTTAGGTTTTGAATACGCTAAAGATAAATTAACGGAGGCAGAGTAAACCTACTAACAAAAAAAACAATTGAGTTGACCCCGTGTGTAGATGGCATTAGTTATGCAATAAAACTCGATAAATTAGTATTAAAACAAATTAATTTCTCAAACTCTTAATAATAAGCTCAATAAGAAAAAGAAAAAAAATGCCAATGGCAATCTGGGCATAGATACTTTTAGGAGAAAATTATGGGACAAACAACCAATATATATATATATATATATATATATATATATATATATATATATATATATATATATATATATATATATATATATATATATATATATATATATATATATTGGTTGGGTAGCCTTTATTTTCCAAAACTGTGGCACATCGTCTAGACCTGGAGTCTATGAGATTGCGGCAAATTTTAACCGGAATGGAATACCAGATTTCTTGAACAGTATCCCATCATTTTTTGGTATTTGATGTTCGTCTTAAAATACACGCGTCCTCAAAATTGTCCACAAGTTTTCTCTAGGATTCATGTCCGGTGACTGAGATGTCCAAGGTAAACAAACAATATTGTGGGTATACAACCAATTTTCACACTTTTGGCGGTGTGATAATTGTCGTGCTGAAAGTTCCACCGTAATGGAATATGTTCTTCGGCATAAGACAATATAAAATTCTGTAAGATGTTTAAAGCAAATTTCTTTGGTCATGTTTTGTTTTATCCAATGAATTGGACCAACCCCGGCATATGAAAATGAACCCCAAATTTTAATATTGTCACCACTATGTTTGATGTAATTAATAGTTTTTTTGGTTTTAAATGTTCATTGACTCGACGCCAAATACGTACTCTTCCATCATTACCAAACATTTTTTTTTTGTTTCGTCGGAAAAAGAATATTTTTCCAATGTTCTCTATTTAAGTTATTTCGTACAAACTCCTTAGGTTGTTTTAAGTGTCTTATGCAAATAGGGAACTTTTCTTGCAATTCTGCCATTATAGCCAAATTGTTGCAAACGTCTCGTAATAGTTCTCGTACTGATTGATAACTGTAATTTCGGTTTGGCAACCGTCGAAGACAAAAAAAGGATTTTTACACACTTCGTGAATTAAACGAGCATCTCCTCGGCTGGAAGTTTTTATTTCCGGAACTCTTGCTTTTTGCTCTATGTTTTTTTTTATTTCTTGTGACACAACGCAAAGAAATATTTTCAAAGTTTGACAAATAAATTTATAAGACTTTCTGTTCTCGCAATTGCAAAATTAGCCGGGGTATTTGTCAGTACAATGTTTAGTATGACCCATTAATTTTAAAATGTGTGTATACATAGACAACTTATACTACAAGCGCCAATCAAACAATAAAAATCAATTTCTGATAAATGTAAACCAAAGCTATGTATATTTCAACACTCTTATTTTTTTAAACTCGTTATATTTTAAATGACATTCTCGACTTTATTTCATCTTGCGATTATTCTTTGTTTCATATATTTATCAAGACGGTGATTGATAGAAGTATTTTTGTAGCATTAGCATTATATTTTAAGAAATCCAAGACATTTTATAACTTGAAAGCCCAATTTCTAAATATAAAAATAAAAAAAAACTGATTGAGCTATGCCGTCTGGAGTCTATGCTCCTGGGAGGGTCACGCCTGGTGGACAGGTCAAGGTAGAGGTCTCAAACTAACATGATCCAAAATCTGCCACCCGGCATTGGACCACCATGGCAGATTACGGTACATACCTTCAACATGGTATTTCAATACGACAGTACAATCTCAAACACGGCCCTCATTCCGGGGAGGCCAAGGGGCAACTCCTACAGCAGCAGGAAGACCTGTCCCAAGGCAAAGGGTTGGCAAGGCAAAAAATTGCTACGTTTAAAAAAAAAATAATTTAATATACGGACTACGACAACCGAGGCCCGATTGCAAGAACTGTAGTGGCGAACTTGGCAACATACATTGAGATATTATTGGGCTCTGTGAAACACGAAGAAATGGCGAAGAGTTAATTAAACTGGAACCAAATGGACACGTACTCTATACCCGAGGTACGGAGAATGGACGATGTGGGAGAATTGAATTCCTCGTCAATCGAAAGCTGAAGGACAATGTAGTAAAATTTGAAAGTACATCAGACCGACTAGCCCAATGCGTCGATCATCTGAATAAAAAGTTTAGGCTTCAAATCGTTCAAGCTTATGCACCAACTATAAGCCATAGGGATGAGGAAATTGAGGAATTTTATGATGTGGCCCAGCTTTTATACAAGGAGAAATGTAGGTACAAAATCCTGATGGGTGATTTTAATGCCATAATTGGAACAACAAGAACTGACCGAGTGAGCGAGACAATAGAGGTGACAGATTGGTTGATTTTGCTGAAGGACAAGAACTATATATTAAGAATTCGTTCTATAAGAAATATATCAGCAGAAAATGGACATGAAAAAGTCCACATGGACTCACAAGTGAAATTGATAACATCATGACAAATATTGAGTTGTTCGGTCCGATGTGTGAAAGCTCGCGTTGTCATGGTGAAGAATGACCCTGCGTCGCTGGTTGTTTTTTCTTATTTCTTCAAAGACTTCTGAAAGAAAATTGAAAAGAAATTGATTTATCCCAAAAAAAAAACAGGCGAAGTGCTTCTTGCGCGAACAATTTTGTTGGGTTTGGTTTATTTTGAAAGAGTCATATAGTCGACTGCTGTTTATTTTCGGGCTCATACAGATAGATCCAAGTTTCGTCACCTGTGTAAATTTTATACATAGCTTATGAGGCACTACGATTATATTTCTTGAGCATTTCTTTGCACCAATCGACACGAGCCTTTTTCTTAAGCGATTGTCAAATTATGTATGTAATATGTAGCAGTATTAGTGCGCAAGAGCAGAAAACGGATGACTTTGTTGTCCGTCAGCTGCGAGTACAATTCTCCGGACGAGGATCCGCTGCTGTTATGTCGGGTTTCAACGTGAAGGAATTACTTATTAAATTGATACAAAAGTGTGTCTCATTTTGTCGAGAAAGCTTTCCGAAAAAAGGACAAATTATATTTGCTAATATAAAAATTACATTTTATCACTGGATCCGAATGGCAAAAGAAAGCTCAGGACCGCGGGAATTGGAAACATGCCGAAGTGGCTTTTATCCTTCAGTGGATCGATAAGGGCTTCAATCAATATGTGCCGTTCCGTTCTGTTCGATGACCTTTCTCCATCTCTTTGGTAGCTATATAATTCGGCGTTTATAGAAATTCTGAGGTTTCTGGTTAAAGCACTAATCCAGATCATTTTTTTTGTCTTGAAGCGATCTAAATAAACTGTAGTGGCAGTCAAGTTTTAAATGTTTGTGCCGGATAGCCAAAGACACGTATGGTCTAGTATTGTATCTATGGAAAGCAATATCCTTTCTGTTGGTTAATCCAGGCAACTTTTGGTCGATTGCTCGCTTTCATGGAATCGTCAACAACACCCTCACCTTATGCTATACATATCGTCTTCTGCATCAGAGAAGTATCATTGCCCTTTCGAAAATAAAAGATCATACAAGAGCATACGCTGTCAAGAGCATACGCTGAGTATAGAGAAATTCAAACACGAATTTAAACAATGCTTCCGTCACATGTCTTGCGGGCTAGAGGTATCTTCCCCATATTGTGTTCATACATCAAAGGCCAGTCAAAAAAGTAGTATTTAACCATCGAGTATTTGAACCAAGTTTTCATAAAATAATGGTTGCAGTTTACCACCTTCAACGTTTTTCTTTTCAGCTCTTATAATAAGCTTCAGACATTACTATATATGCAACAACAATCAATTAATCGAAAAAACAAACATTAAAATTATACAATAATTATATCTTTGGAACAATCGAATATATTCCTTAAATCTGTCTAATCAAATTGGCAACACCGCGTGCGTTTGCAATGATCCGTACCGTTCGGTGCAAGGTCACCGCACCGCCGCCACCGTCGTCAGCTGATTCCTGGGACGATACGACACGTCGTTTCCTTTTCTTGTTTTGCTCTTTCTTCTCGACGCCGCTAAGCGCGATTGCCACATGGCTCGAGTATTCTCGATTTTATCCGATGCGTACCGACTTTTTTGGAGAGACGAACAAATCTGACAGCGTCGACGAAGGATAGCGGTAGGGCTTGTCGGGAGACGTTGGTGGGGGAAAACTGCCACCCCTGATGCCAACGGCCTTCGGGTAGGCTATAGTAAATCAATTTTGAGGATGTTGATCCCTAGTTTGGGATGAGTTACCATCTCTGACTTACTGACAATGATATTTTGCTGATGGTAGAAATATTTCAACTCAGACACTAACAGTTCAAAAGATAAAGATATATATATATATATATATATATATATATATATATATATATATATATATATATATATATATATAGTGTAATTTTTTTAAAACCTGATATAGGCCAACTTTTATATTTGAAGTGATAGGCTACTACATCCAAAAGCAAAGTTGAAGGAAATAACTTGACTAGGAAACATTTACAAATAATGCTTTCCGATATTGCCAGATTTCTTCAGTAGCTACTAAAACAATATTTTTTTAAACGGCAACACCGTATTTTTTAAACATAATTTGACAAATTTTAAGGTTCGAAATAAAAAATGTTATGTCACATGTCTTTATTGGAGTAGTTGGTTTAGAACAATTAGCAAACAGAACTAAAATAATCTGCGGTCGGCAGGAGCTAAAAGAAGCTAACATAGCACTGTAGGCCTTAGAAATTAAACAAAAATTGTATTGTTTGAAAGGAGCCATCATTATTGTGCTGTCATTGTGTTATTTGAATGTGTATAAAATTAACGTTTTAATTCAGTCCTTGATTCCTCTTTGTGGATTAGACTTTGGCATGTTAAAGGGGCTGCAGTAAATCAATAAAGCTTGTGCCTATATCGTCTGGAACGTATACTCCTGAAAGGGTAACCCATGGCGGACAGATCAAGGCGGAGACCTCAGACTAACATGATCCAACATCTGCCACTCCGCACTGGACCAGCGTGGAAGATACGCTCCAACATTCCAACATGGCTTTACAACTACCTAGCAGCGGGAAGACCTGCCCCAAGACAGAGGATGCTAAGAATGACCGAGTTAGATCAAGCAGCCAGTGGACTTTGGACATTGCAACTCATAATATTCGGACAATAAAAATGGATGAACGACTGTAAGGATTGTTGATCAAGCTTGACAGCATACCTTGGGATATCATAGGGCTATGTGAAACACGATGAAAGGGCGAAGAGCTAATTAAAATGGAAACCCACGGTCACGTACTTTACACTCAGCGTATGGAGAATGGACGATGTGGTGCAATTGGATTCTTTATTAACTGAAAGTTGAAGAACAATATCGTAAAAATTGAGAGTATATCTGACCGACTAGCCGAATACGTCATGCAGCCGAATAAAATGTTCGAAACTTCATATCGTCTAAGTGTATGCACCAGTTATGGCTCAGTTTCTGGACAACGAGAAGTGCAGGTATAAAATCCTAATGGGTGGCTTTAATACTAGAATTGGAAAATCAAGAACTGTTAAAAATGCAACTGGCCCATATAGAGCTGACAGATTGGTCCATTTTGCGGAAGGACAAGAACTGTATTTTATGAACTAATTTTATAAGAAAAAATCAGCAGAAAAGGAACATTCTTCATAAGAAAGGAGCACAGGAAGGTTTAAAAAACTACTGCGCAATAAGCCTCCTATCAGTATTGTACAAAGTTTTCACCAAGATAATATCTACAAGAATATTAAGAACACCGAATGACGCACAACCAAGACAGCAAGTAGGATTCAGAAGTGGATTCAGTACAATGGATCATATCCAGGTTGTCCAACAGGACATAGAAAGGCACAATGAGTACACCTAACTACTGTGCTTGATTTTTATTGACTACGAAAAGGTGTTTGATTAAATATCTAAGCAGGTCATAATGGATGCATTGCTTAACCAAGGGATAGATAGAGCCTATGTGAACCTGGTGAGAACCATGTATAATGAAGCTACAGCGACAGTTAAATCAATGATCTTGAAGTTAAAATCAATATAGAACGAGGTGTACGGCAGGGTGACTCAATATCGCCTGTTCTTTTCTCAGGCTGCCTTGAAGAGGTTTTCTATAATCTGTATTGGGAACAGGATGGAATAAAAATAAATGGTGTAAACTTAAGCCACCTTAGATTTGCAGATGATATTGCTCTCCCGTCACAACACCCAAATGAACTACAAAAACACATACAAGAGCTGTGAAGGTCGGGAGAACCATTTGGCTTGAAGATAAACCTGAAAAAGAATCCCATTATGTTCAACAAATTTGTTGAAAATAGAAAAATATCTATTCTAGGAAGCGATTTAGAGGTGGTAGACCACTACATATATCTTGGGCAAAGGATTTCAATGGAGGCTGATACTGCCCGGAAAATGGACCGATGTGTTAAGTGTGGCCTTCAGATATTTGGCAGGTTCAACATGCTGTTTAAGAACAAACTCCCATTTCGTCTTCTAGAAAAGTTTTTAATAAGTACGTGCTGCCTGTTTTGACATACGGAAGTGAAACATGGACACTCACGTCATAATCAGTTCAAAAAGTTCGGGTAGCACAGAGGGAAATGGAAAGGTGTATGCTTATCATTACAAAGCGGAACAGAAAGACCTGCACATGGATCAGAGAACATACGAAGGTATGTGACAACATTGGAAATGTGAAGAAATTGAAATGGAGGTGGGTAGGCTATATAGCGAGGCGATGTGACGATCGATGGACCAAAGCCATTCTGGGATTGATACTGCTTAATCATAAGCGTTCACGAAGAAGGCCTAAAACACAATGGATCGATGATATCAAGTATATTGGACCCGAATGGTAGAGGAACGTACGAGTTGGAAGCATTCTGGGGAGCCTTTCATCCTGCAGTGGATCGACAATGGCTAAATGATGATTATGATATATATACATGGATGTCCAATAACAGTGTTAGAAGTAATAATACTACAAGTGATAACTGCAAGTGATATGGTCATTATTATTTTATTTGAAAAACAAAGGCATTATTGGCATATTTGGAAATAATGTCGTTCAAATGCCCCTCTCGACTTCGTGTGGTGAAACGCATTTTGGAGACCCAATTTTTGATTACCCATTCACACATTGTTATATTTTCAATGGTTACCTAAATGTTTGGTTTAAGGTCCAGAACTGTTCGAGGTTTATTTTTGTAAACTAGTGTTTAACATACATAAAAACTATCCAAGAGCGTGGGCAGTTAACATTGTCACTTCGGGAAATAAGAGAAACTTTTCTTATAATAAATTGATTGTTTGGCGAGATGTGTAACACGTTCCACCATCTTGTTGATGGAAAACATTATTTATATCCACATTTATCACTTGGGGTCAAAAACATTCTGTTAGCATATTCCTACAGCGTTGACCTCTAGTAGTAATAGGATTTCCATCCCCACCGTCAAAAAATAAGGTCTTATCATCCCTTCTGCCGAAAAATCGCACCAAACAATGACTTTTTGAGGATGAAAAAGTAAATCTTGAATCATTTGAGGGTTTTCGTCGTCCCAAATTCTGCTGTTCAAACAATTCAAATGTTTGTTCACAAACTAGTTAAGTGCGCTTCATCGGAAAAGACCGTTTTTCCCTGGTGAAGTGACACAATGTACTGAGCACCAGTCTGTGAATGATATTTACATTTCAAACAGTGTTACCGCTATTAGGTTTCAAAGTTCTGATACTCTTATTGGAAAACTTTAGTATTTTTTAATTGTATGTGTTTTATTACATGTACAACATTAGTAAGGTTATAGTAACAATTATTAAGTGACACTATAGAAATATACTACAGCACAACAATAAGACAATTCTCTCTATGATGCCAAAAGAAATCCATTACAAAAAAAATATAGTAAGTATTAAAAACAAAATCAATACCAACGTTATAGACCATTACGACTAACTTTAGCGAAAACAAACCTTCTAGGGGGAGTTTTCGGCAATTTTCGATACTGGTCTTTAATTATGACACTGGTGTTTTGCTACACCAGTTTTGATTGACCAAATGGTGGGTGTTCATTACAAATCTATAACTTTTACAGACAATTTTATGTTTATTATAATGATATCTTACCCATAAGCATTCGTAAAAGATATTCGTGATTTTTAAGTTCGATATGCAACAAATTGCTGACATAACCTTTACATATATAAACATTATCATCTGAACATACTAATAAAATGTACTAAGTGTGTAAACATAGTAAAGACAACGAATCGTTCGGTCTGGCATCACTGTTGATTTCTTCTTTAGAAGGAAGACATGCCAACTTTTTTCCTTAACTAGATTTTTCTAATGTATTCTTAAAATGAGTGAACTGTTTCGAGGTCCAGAAATGAGAATCATTTTCAATCCGTCTCAAAAAATCAATAAATGTTTTTCTCCTGTTGTCATTTTTGTCATGTAAAAGATTTTTCGGCACCATTATTGCGCATATTTTTTTTTATTCCCAATTCATTGGTCAAATCCTGATCAGCGGTTGTGTGAGTCAAATTCAACTCTTCCGGAATCATTCTGACTGTCAATCGGCGATTAGAACCCACAAGATTCCGGATTCCGTGAACATTACAATCAAATTGTGCAATTGAAGGTGCGAACTGCGAAGTTCATCTTCAATTCAACCTCGGCCGTCAGAGAATGGCTTGAACCACCTGCAAACCTGGGCCCTTGACAAAACACGGTTAGGTTTGTTGAAGTACTTCAAAAAGTTTAGGTTACACTGTACCCAAGTCTGAAACAAACCTTGATAGAGCAACGCTGCTTAAAATTGTTATTACTCATTTTCAGAATGAACTAAAAAAGTTCATTTCACGAAAAGAATTTGCAACGGACCACCAAGTGGCTCTAGAAAGGTCAAATTCGTACTAACGACGCTTCTGATGTTGGTATATCGTTCCTCCAAATAGTGAGCCAACTGTTTGATAGATCGAGTGCTATGTCACTAAGCCCAATACTTTATTTGCACACCTCGTAGGGAACTCCGAACAACGCTGGGTTGTTCGGCAGTGGCCGAAGTGGCTTCATTTTAATCGGCGTTCTATATTACTACAACTCAACCCTTCTGTGTGTTATGAAAAAAATAATCGTCTTACTTCTATTAAAAAAACACTTACTTTTTCACATAATAAAACAATTTTTTTATTTTAATTTATTTTCTATACAAATCCACAAGATTAAACTGATCAATAACTGAACTAAAGCGATAAAAACGTTAAAGAATTAAGAAATCTTAAGTACGAAACGTGTCTATCATTTTAACTCCCAACAAAACAAAAAAAGGAAATGACTACTAATATTTTTTCTATCAGGTATGGGGTTAATAAACGTTGTTTTTTTTAAGAGATGGCGCTGTAAACAGAGATCAATTTACAGTCTAATCCTTTATGTAATTTTGTTGCTATGACAGTACCTTTCGAAACGCCATTGATATTTAAGGGATTTCGAGTTAGGGTCATATTTTTTCGTGTGGTAAACATGTCGAGTTTCAAGCCATATTACAATCATTTGCGGCATGTACTGTTTTTCTTCAAAAGCCGTCGTATGCTTGTGGAAACTTACGGGGACAATGTCCCAACGCAAGAGGCTTGTGGGCCTTGTTTTATACGATTCAAAAGTGGTTATTTCGAATTGACAAAGAACGCCCAGGTTAACCGAAAAAATCTGAAGATGCCTAATTGCAAGCATTGTTGGAAAAAGACGATTAAATGTTGGTCGCCGAACCATTTGTGGTCTTCCGCATGTCGAGGAGAAAGATCCAAAGACAGGAAAATTGGTACCACATCAGCTGAACGACAGACAGAGGAAAAAGCGGAAAACGGTGTGCGAAGTTTTGCTTTCTTGGTATGAAAGAAAGATTTTTTTGGAGGTTAACCCAGAACAGCCATCAACATCGACCACAAGATCGAATAGATTTAGAAAGAGGACAATGCTGTGTATTAGGTGGGATCAGAAGGGTGTCGTGTACTATAAGCTTCTGAAACTAGGTAAAGCAGTTAATACTATTCGCTACCGTTAACAAATGATGAATGTGAACCATGCATGGATCGAAAAGCGACCAGAATGGGCAGAAGACACGGAAAAGTAATTTTGTAATACGACAACGCCATCACACACAGAGAACGCGGTTAGAGGCACCATTTCTGCACTTGGCTGAGAACTCTTGCCCTACCCGCTGTACTCACCAGACTTGGCCCCTTCCAGCTACCACTTGTTTGTTCCATAAAACACTTCAACAATTACGGATATGTCGAAAAATAGTTTAATGATTGGACCACCTCAAAAGATGTACGGTTTTTCTGGAAGGGCATCCACAAATTGCCAGAGAGATAGATGGGAAAAATGTGCAGATAACGATGGCACATACCCTGAATAAACCATTTTATATCAACAAACAAAAACTAGAAAAAATAATACAAATTTTACTTTTTCGAAATTTCTATAGGGTGTTTCACATTTTAACACTGAGTGTATTTGTATGTGTCCTTAAGTCAGTATATTTAAAAACAACTTTAGATAAATGTCATATCTTCTGATTTTAATCTTACTGGCCAATACACAATGACCATATGATTCACCCAAGGTATCTCGTATCGATTTTTTTGTAGCAACTCAAAAATCGTTCGCACGTAAGTCCTACTACATAATTGCAGAATTATCGTCAAAGCAAATGGAAAGGTTTAAACAGTGGCAGCTCGTGAGGCTCAAAACACCAAATTATATTTCCGTTCAGTTTCTTTCCTTCAACTCATTTAAAGATATTATTAAAAATTAAAATCTCCAAATGTAGAAGAACGTCTGTCGACCCGACACATCAAATAATGCGGATAAGAATTCCATCTTCTCGCCACAATTTTTAGATCGTTGGTCGGACGTTTACATGTTTACATCGTTGGCGTTACATGTTTTGTTGGTTGCCAGAATTCGGGGGTTTAACTGCTTTCTAAAACATGTGATTTGGACGTAGATTTCTTGCGACCGAGCGTATCGGTAATTAGTTTTAAACGCTGATTTGACGGGTACGTAGCGTTTGATATGTTTTATGTCGCGTATTTTGTTCGCCTCGCCAATACTTGTTTTGATTTGGGATTTGCTACGTGTGTACACACTGAGTAGTACTTTTGAAATAAAAATAATCAAGTTTTAATTGCAAACATAAAGGTGCCTGATTTAAAACAGTTAATAATGACTAATTTAAGTTTGGAGGAGAAAGTTGAATTAAAAACTGACGGTCGCCCCACACCCATATTGAATTTCAGTCAAGTTCAAAAAGAATGTAAAAGCAGGGCAAGTTACAATAAACTGTTTGAATGGTTTACTCTTCGGGAAACGGTAAGTACCTATTTATTCATTCATTTATCTGCGCAACAAGCAACAACCCATCCTCTAATGTCCTTGTAAGTAGTAACAATACACATTTTTAATGTTTTCCTGGTTCACCTCCGGTATAGCATTTCAACAGCACGAAAAATAAAAAGGAGGAAGGGGAAAGCAAAAAAAATTCTTCAGCAGCACAGAAAAAAGACTAGATTTTATTTGTAGGTTATAAATGGTTTTGTTTTAGTCTGATTTTATTTAATTCTTTAATAATTAATTAGTTAATCGTCTTTAACAGTTAATCGTCAGTATAGTGTACAGAACTGTACTAGCCTGTCTGAGCGTGGGTATTAACATTAAGGAAAGAAAAAGGAAAAAGGAGAAAATCGGCAACAAAATACGCGATAAATAACCGGGAGCGTTTTGCGTAACGCGTAACATGATCCGGTCGTGATGGGGAAAAAGCGCGCCCACCGACTACGACAAGCGGCCGAGGGCGAACCGTCACTGAATGAACACCGACCGACCGGTTCATTCAACAACGAATTAGCGGTCGGCAAAACGCTTTTTGTCACTATTTATACGCGAAATAATTAACGCGGCCGCCAGTTCGACGCCGAATTATCCCCAAATTGGCCGTATCGAAAAACAATTAAGCGAAAAATGCAAACAGGGAAAGCGCGAGATCCGAACTAACCGACGTACCGACGCACCCGCACAATTGCCGCTTCAGTTTCCGCATTAAATAAAATTTATGAAAATCAGCGGCACGGGTGCGAATATGGTGCGGGAAAATCGAGAAATGATAATGCCGGCCGGCTTTTTGAATTCGGACGATTTAATTGATTCATCTGCGGTGACATTTTGTTCTTTCAAAAAATCAAAAAATGGCCAATAACGAGAATCATTTTGAAATATTTTGGATATGACTATATGAATATTCATACAGGGTGTCCGGAAATAACGACGAAGTAGTTTGGGCAGTGACTCTAGAGATTAAAACAAAAAAAAGTGTCTATAAACATATCCCAAAAATTGCTTCTTAAAGGAGCTAGGGCCTCTTAAAGGGGAACTCTGAAGATGGTTTTTGTGCAAACTGTTTATGTTAAAGTCGTGAAATTCCGTATACTTCAATAAGCTGGAATGGAAAAATGTTTTTTTTGTTAATAATTGAATATTTTAGTCAGGGGCATCGCATAAAGGCGTCTCTTTGGTAAATACTGCCATAACTTTTTTGTTTATAATATTTGTTAATTTTTTAAATCAAAATATTGAATCGCAAAGATTTTTAGGTAAAAAAGGTTCTCTTATTTCAGCCCGTTACTACCAACGTTACGTCACCCAGTACTTAGCTACCAATCGGGGTAGCACAGACCAGTGTCTTCAAGTATCCCCACAGAAAGTAATCGAGACGATTTAAATCAGGGGAACGTACGTAGTGGCTAATGCAGTGATCCACCACGTCCTATCCATCGTCCTGGATATAACCGATCTAAATGAGCTCTTACTTAGATCGGTATATACAGAGAAATGATATCGTGGATACAAAACATGCCATATCTGAACTGATATGGTACATCTTCCATTAGGTTGATGCAAATGGTTTTCCAACAACTGTTGTTCATTTAAACAGTTGGGAAGTACAAACGGTCCAATCAAAAAATTCCCTAGTATATTCCCTAGAAAACTTGTACTGATGCCTCGATACGAAAAATTAATGTCGATTTTCTTCCGCCCACACGTGAGTATTGTGAGAATTACAAATTCTAGCTTCCTCTTTAAAAAGAATGTTCTGTACAAAATTTTCATTTAAAAGCAATTACTCCCTTAATCACTGGCAAAACTGGATTCTTTGTGACAGGTTTTAAGGCTTGAACTTTCTGAAAATGATATGGATAGAGCGCTTGCCCTCTAACAATTTCCCACACGGTACTTTTAGGAATGCCTACTTGAATAACAATTCGTATGACACTTATTTCTAGATTTTCTGCTACATTTTCTAAAACTCGTTCTTCATTTTTCCACAGTCATGTTTGAAAAGCATGAAATATTCCCTTTCGCATAATCATCTATGCAGATTTGCAAATGTTTCTATACAAGGAAGCACTGTCCGGGAAAAGTCTCTTCATACAATCTTCTAGCTTCACGGGCGTTCCCATTCGCCGTCCCGTACATAAAATACATATTCGTCATTTCTTCGAAGGAATAATGGTCCATTTTGCAGTTTAAAAATTAAAAATTTAAACTTTACTGCGTAAATGGTCCAGTTTTACGAAAGGTCAAAGAGAAACATGAACAGTATATCCATGTAATCGTGAGCCGATGTAGAAAAAGTATGTTTTCTGGCAAACGGTCTATCCTATCGAGATGAAATAATAAGACTTTTTTACCTAAAAATCTTTGCGATTCAATAATTCGATTTAAAAAAAATTAAAAATATTACAAACAAAAGAGTTCCTATGTGAGTCACCTGACTAAAATATTCAATTATTAATAACAAAAACAGTTTTTCCATTCCAATTTGCCGAAGTATACCGAATTTCACGATATTAGCATAAACCGTTTTGAAAATACTGCGAAAAAACCATCTTCAGAGTTCCTCCTTTAAGGGGCTCTACTAGCCCCGTTTTAAGAAGCAATTTTTGGAATATGATTATAAGAACTTTTTTTTATGTTTTGATCGCTAGAGTCATCTCCCAAAATATTTCGACGTTATTTTCGGACACCCTGTATACATTTTTCTTTCTACTATAGATTTATTTTTGAAAACGAAAACGATAGAAGACCAATCCATCCGATTTCTTAAAAAAAGTGAGTTCAATGAATAAATCAAGCTCATAATGAGATAGGGTAAGTTTGGTGATTATACTAGGATTATACGCATATATTTACGTTTTTGAGGAATGCTTCTATAGTTCTGTAACACAATTCATATGATTCGTAAATGCCGGTTAACAGTTGTGTGGAATACTCCTAATAAGATTACACAAATGTTATTAGTATTTACAATATTACTATTTATAAATGCACGAATTTAAGAAATACAATAAAAGAATGACTGCCTGAAATTGATTTTCACGAGTTTATTGCCAATGAAAGGTGCCATCTCATCAGTTGTCCAATGTAGAGTACAAAAATTTACTAATGTCTGTTTAAAGTCAATAATAATGCAGTTGTGTGTGGTACTGATGAAAATTTATCGTGTCTAGAGCATGAAAAAGCTGATAAAAATGATTTTGTATGGAAAATCGATGCTCAGGTAAACATTGCTATCAGATGTTATGATACTGATGTAGCAGTGATAATGCTGGATAATATGCATCATTTAAAAGATGATTCACACGTTTGGATACTTACAAGCACCGGAAACAAACAAGGATATGTTGATTTAACCACAATTATGAGCACTTGGAATCATCTCTGTGTAGAAGATTGTTAGGATTTCATGCTATCACAGGATATGATTATAATCCTGCTGTCTTCAAGAGAGGAAAGCAAAGAATATTAAAAAATGTTCCAAATATCAGCAAGCGTTTTTTAAATTCGGCGAGCTTGAATTATTCAGTGGTAAAGACGCGGAACAAAATGTACTCGATACAATACAACACTTCATCTGCGACGTATACAACGTTGTAGGAATACTTGATGTAGATGCTGCTCGGCTTCATCTTTTCATCAATACGTACAGAGTTTCCGATGTAAATGAAGAATTTAACCGTAAAAATATGAGAAAATTTGACGCAAGTAATCTTCCACCTTGCAAAAGTGAACTACTCCAGCAGTTCCGTCAAGCTAATTATATTCTGAGTATCATCAGTAACACTCATAGGAAACATCCAAGTACTTTCAGTCTTGAGAGTAATGGCTGGATATTGAAAAAAAATCAGTATAAGTTTTGTCAGCGAGTCACTTCGAAATGAATTAGGTGTTTTCTTTTACTGTCACTTCAAATCAGTTTTCTGTATTTGCTGTTTTTCACTACCTAATTAAACTGTTTATTTTTACAGAGGAATCAAATAACGATGGAAATGATAGTAATGATCAATTCGAATTCGAACATGAGTTTGATGAGGAAGGTAAAAATTGGGCCAATGATGACAATGGAGATGAATAATCAATAAGATAATAAATAATATTTTTGTAACTATGCTTTGTCAATACTTTTACATTTTTAACCAAGATTTAATTTAAAAAAAAATTAAATTCTTTAAACCTTTAATTTGTCAAATTTATTGCTTTGTAATTAAATTTATAATTAGCCATTGCATTAAAATAACACTGAATGATTATAATTATCATTATTAAAAAATCCATCAAGACCAATAAATAATAATAGCAATATAAGCAAATTTCATAAAGCTGTCTTATAAAGCTATCTAAAGCTCTCACTCGCACTCATGAGCATGAATAATGCCCTCACGCTCGCAGCGGAACTTTTGTCGTGTCTGGGGGAGATGTTTAGCCCATAGGATTGGTCTGGCTACTTACAAAGGGTCTTGAAATAGTACCCTAAACAACCCTAAACAACATATATAAAATTTAGGCTTGCTACTATAACGTAGTTTACCTAATTTTTAAACGATCTTTAAATCGCCTGGCGGAAGTTAAGGCCCACGAAAACTGTCTGGCAATAATGAATGTTGGTTTTTGACAATAGTTTGTAAAACATATGTAAAAACCAGCTTTTCTAGTTTAACGTAGGTGAGTAAGGTTTTTATGCACCTTTAGTACCTTCTACCTGTAAAAGGGTCTCTCTTTTGGGCGTACGTTAAAGAAAATTTCATTTGTTACAGCTTCTTCAATTAAATTGTCAAATAAGTTGATTAAAATCATTTTACAATACATGAATTTTAAACGAAAATATGCCGTCCTAAATACTGAAAATCTCAATAAAATAAAAGATATTAATTTGCCCAAAAAATTCAAACTAATTTCCTTCGATGTGCAACATATAATTGACAAATTACTTCTTATAAGTAAAGTTAATTTACTCCCGAAACAAGAAATTTTAGAGCTGCTCTCAATTACTCTGGATCGAATTATTTTGAATTTGATAATAGGTTTTATTTTTCGAATGACGGTTCCATAATGGAGAACCCTGTAAGTAAGTATAAAGTTAATTTAATCATGAAACAATACATTTTAGAGCTACTCCCAATTATTATTTTTTTCTTCATTTAGGTTTTTCGCCGCGATCTAAAACTCAAAAAATATCAAAAATATCTGTTCTTATGTAAATAAAGGATCACTGGGTAAAAACAAAAAACCAAACGGAGACAAATTTCTCAGTGATTATTTTTTGTAATAAATTTGCCTAACGAATTAAATTTTAAAAATATAAAAAATGTTCTAAAACAATATACAAACTTTTAACGTTAACGTTTCGGGAAGTATTCTCCTCCCGTTTTCAAAACGAATCTAAAAATAAATTATATTAATTTCTATAAATTCTGAAAAGATAGGAAGTAAATATATTTTTGTGTATGTCAATGATTTTTACATTGAAAATTAGTTTTTAATGACAGTGACATACTACTAACAAATATATAGGTGAGGTTTACTGTGTGATTGTGTTTGTGTATTGAAATACCTATTTTTTTAATTGTATTCTTTAGAATCGGAAACCATAGTGAATTTAAATCTACCGAAGGCATAGCAATACAGTTATTTTTATTTAAATTAATTGTAGCGGTTTCTTTTAATTTTCTGTATTTTGTTACAGATTCTTTTAATACCATTTTGGAATTATTCCTATTGATTGTATAACCCGATTTCCATGCGTGTTAACAAATTCTAGATTAATTAAAATCGCCCTCTCTAAGAAGGTTTTTATGCTCTTTTGTTCTAACATCTAACGTTCTAGATGTATCACCTATATAAAATTTGCCACATTCGCAGGGAATTATATAAACCACTTTTTTGTAATTTCTTATGTGTTGGTTGGTTCAGTTTTTGTTAATATAGACCTAAGAGTATTTTTTGTTTTAAATGTCGTTCTTATGTTGTATTTATTTCCTACTCTTTTAATTGTGTCAGAAATACCGCGGATGTAAGGAATTGTGAGGTTAATTGCTTGAGAGTTTTTAGTATTGTTATTAATAACTTATCTGTTTTGTCTGGTATCAAAAGTTTTAAACGATTTATCTATGAAATTTTTTGGGTAATGGTTTTTTATTAAAATGTCTTTGATGTGATTTGTTTCTTTTTGTAGTGTATCACTGTCGGTACAAACAAGTTTTGCTCTGTCATATAAACTTTTAATTACTCCTATTTTGACCGACTTTGAGTGATTGGAAAAGAAATTGAGATTCCTATCTGTGCTTGTCGGTTTTCTATAAACTGTAGTTTTTGTGTGTTGTTTTGTTTTAATATTTGATTGATTGATTTAATTGCAAGCTCATTATAAGTGTTTAAAGAATAAACTCCCACTTTGCTTGAAGAGAAATGTTTTTAATCAGTGCGAGCTGCTCGGAAGTGCAACATGGACACTCACATCACAATCAATTCAAAAGCTTCGGGTAGCGCAGAAGGGAATGGAAAGGTGTATGCTTGGCATTACAAAGCGGAACAGAAAGACCTGCATATGAATCAGAGAAGAAACGAAAGTATGCAACATCCTTGGATGCAGATCCGAATGGCCAATGGCAGAGGAGAGTTCAGGATCGCGCGAGTTGGAAGCATATTAGGAGGCCTTCATCTTACAGTAGATCGACGATGGCATATATATATATATATATATATATATATATATATATATATATATATATATATATATATATATATATATATATATATATATACATATATATATATATATATACATATATATATATATATATATATATATATATATATATATATATATATATATATATATATATATATATATATATATATATATATATATATATATATATATATATATATATAAATCCAAAATAAATATAAAATTCCTTATAGTACCTAATTTGGTTACTAATTTACAACTATATATTAACATATCATAAATTTGTCTTATCTGTTCTTTACTATATTTGCCACTTCCTATTATGTTTTTCCCATTCTTTGTAGGATTTATCCCACAGTCCATATTATGGGATAATAAATTTCTTTCTTCCCTTCTATTGTTGAGATCTAATTCTTGTTTTATAATATGTAATCCAAATATTAGAACTTTTTAACTTGCTCTTTTTAGATTCCACCTATCTGAATCTTATAGTAAACATTTTAGGCAATAGCATTATCGTAACTAATCAAGTTTATCCGAGTTCGATTATTGTAGGTTGTAATCCATAGCAAAAAAAAGAGTCCGACATTTAAAACCAAACGATGCTGCTAATAAATGCATCATTCATTTTTTTTTTTCGTTATCATAAATCCACTGATTGCAGTTTTTTAGAACTGATAATGCAGGGTCATCATCAATCACCTAAATTAAATTAACCGTTACATCTTTTATCAATTTGCAAGCTGCATCCATCGAAAGTCAGTAGCACTCCCCGCCGGCCTCATCCCCCGACTGCATCTGCCATCTTCTTCTAACTGCAACGCAAACCATCACCACCTACCCTGCTTCCTCCTCCACCTCACCCAAACCATTACACCTCCTGCCTCCCGTTGCCCCCACCCCAGACCTCATCGCCGCCGGCTCGATAATTAGAACCAAAACCGCACCGGATTGGGTTTGCACATACCCGAAACAATAATTTGTCGAGGTTATTGTTGTAAGTCCCAAGTACGGCCAAGCATTCCGATTGGAGGATCTTTATTGGCGGCGGCAACGATGGCCGCCATGCTTTCCAATTAAATCTAATTATTAGCCCCCGTGCAATCCAATACACATTAATTAGCCGTTTAATTAATTAGCTGATTACCTTAGTCGGACGGCTCGACGGCCGATTCCGTGACCGCTGCCTATATATTCTAATTTTATTTTATAAGGGGCGGCAGATGATGGAGGGGGGTACGGAGGGATCCAGAGGGAGCTTCATCGATTTTCGTTTTGTATTTCATAAATTTATGTTCATATGAAATCAATATTTTTCCAATTCAAAATTTCAGTATATATATAGGGTGTAAAGAAAATACTTTTCGTAAATTTAAGCAATGATTCTTCACATCATTTTAAAAAAAATCAGAAGTTCCATTCAGCAAAGGTTAAAAATTTAACGGTTTCCACGAAAAAAAATCCCTTTTCAATGTTTTCTTCTCAGTAGCCATTTAACTTGTTTATTTTGGTTGTTTGTTCAATTAAAAAAAGTTAATAAAGAAAACCTGGAAGATGTCATCATCAAAACGATCGTGTTTAAACGACCCGAACACTTTTTGTTACTTCAGCTGGACTGAAAATTCCCACGCAACGCAACTCACGGAATGCTTGACACCTACCGTCCAACAGAAGGCAGAATCATGGTTTGGGGATGCATGTCAGCAGTAGCGGCGGGAGAATTTTTTTTTGTGCGAGAGACGCATTAATAGCCGACGTTATGTCGGAATGCTCGGTGAAGTTTTTGAATCTTCCATACTTCTATTACAAGAGGTGACAGCTTGGAGAAGTGCTAATATCAACATGATAATGCGCCTTGTCATCGGGCTCAAGCAACAATGCGTTGGTTCCGTATTAGTAGGGTACGTGTGTTGAAATGGTCGGCACAGCCTCCAGACCTATCGCCCATCGAAAATATTTAGCACATTTTAAAGGGAAATGTGCCCAAGTATCCCTGCCTTGGAAAACTCAACTTCAACAAAAAATATTCTAGGAATGGCAATCTATTTCTCTCGATTTATGCCACATGTTGGTATTGACGATGCCCAAACGCTTAAAAGCGGTTATTAAAGCTCGTGGTGAATCGATAAGATATTAAATTTGTTGTCAATAAATGATATTAAGTAATATATTTAGGAAGTTATTAGTTATAATCCAATAATACAATTTGGGGGTGCTTAATACATATGCACATAATGTATAATACACCATCGTATCGTATACCATAATATCCATCGTGTTTTCCGTCTTCTTCGCGGACGTTTGCAATCAAGCGATATCCACTCCAGGATTGCCCTGGTCCCTCTGTCGTCCCATCGCCTCGCTACATGGCCTGCCCATCTCAATTTCAATTGCTTCACTTTTCTAATGATGTCACACACTTTTGTTTGTTCCCTGATCCATTCGCAAGGCTTTCTATCTCGTCTTGTAATAACAAGCATACATCTTTCCATTCTCCTCTGTGCTACCGGAAGTTTTTGAATTGATTGCGATGTGAGTGTCCAGGTTTCACTTCGGTATGTCATAAGGATAGGACGCACTGATCGAAGACTTTTCTTTTCAGGCAGAAAAGTGGGAGTCTATTTTTAAACACTATGTTGAACCTACAAGCCACACTTAACACGCCCACATTTAATACGCTATAATACGCTTTAATATATATATATATATATATATATATATATATATATATATATATATATATATATATATATATATATATATATAAATTAACAAAGCAAACAAGAATAAATGTATCTATATCTAAAACCGTCGCATACAATATAGCGGTCGTAGCAATTATTACATAAGGAAGCGAAACATAGGTCCACTGTAAACAGTTGACTTATCATAGAGGAATACGAGTACCTTAGAGGCGTACGAGGAGCTATAAGAATTGATAAAATCAGAAAAGAGAAAATAAAAGAACACCTAAACATTGAATGTTTAGAGGATATATAGAACAACTAAGATGGTGGAGGAGTGTACATAGAATGGGAGGCAAGAACAACAGTCCAAAAGATACAAGGACGTCCAAGAGAGACATGGAACAACTGTGGCTGAGGGATAAATCCTACAGAAAATGGGAAAAACATAACAGGAAGTGGCAAATATAGTTAGTAATGAACAGATTCCTCTGCCATACATCAAGGGAGTTGCTCATAAAATTTGTCACGTATTCAAGTCCCGTAATATCGAAACGATATTTACAGACAGAAATAAATATATCCAGTTTCCTCAGACCAGTGAAGGATAATATTCCAAAAGAGTCACATTGTGTCTCTACACGTATCCAAAATCGCATATATGAGCATTCTCTCACCGTCCGAAAATCTGATCTCTCCTCGACTTTAGCAGAACATCATATCCAAACGGGTCACAAAATAGATTTCGACAAGACCAAAGTAATCGCACCTATATATTCCTACAAACCCCGCATAATTCGTGAAGCAATTGAGATCGCAAAACGTCCAGACTGCTTAAACAAGAGGAACGACGGTCTTAGAGTTTCAAATACATGGAAACCGCTTATTTCCAAATTGCCCATCCGAAACCCTTCCAGTCAAACGTCCACCTCCCATCTCACCCCCACCCTTCAACCGAGCGCCCCACCTACAGCCTTACCTATTAATACCGAGGTCGCGCGTCGTCGTTCTTTTCTAGTTATGAACCTGGGGAGTAGGCAGATTGAGGCCTCGGAGTAAATCAACTAGATTTAGGAGAGACAATCCTGGAGTTGATAACGTTGATACCGATAGCACGATGGACTGATATATGAGATATATTATATATATAAATATATATATATATATATATATATATATATATATATATATATATATATATATATATATATATATATATATATATATATATATTGTAGTTATATTGAAAATAAATAAAAATATATTTGACTTATTCAAGGATAAAGGAAATAAAATGCAGTTCGTTAAATCATTAACTAAAGTCTAAAAAATACACAGATTATACAATAATCAATATTCAGGAATCGACGAAAAAGAAATCTAATAATACCCAAAAATTAGTTTTCCATATTTAAATCGAGACACAATTTTCACAATGTCTTCTAATGAATATTAAATGATTATATTTTCCCTATTCTAACATGTTTACATGTCACTTCTATCATAATTATATTCATTATTGTTGGAACACATTCGTGTTGAAGGTTTTTTTTTCTGTATTTTTGATTTCGAAAACAAATTCTATACACGATACTTTATCAAGTATCACAATTTAATTTTAGATATTTTTTAACAATCATTCGGTTCAAAGCATACTGACATTCGGTTTTTATTTGTATTCATGTTTTATCCAAAGTTTCGAAGTAATAATTATAATAATCTATAGTGTAATTTTAACTATTAGCCCTTCTACTTAATCTCCTTTGATTTTTTCCATATTTTGGAATATTTGGAATATTTGGAATATTTTCATCGTGCGTCTCTGACACACTGAATCTGTATTCCCCTAGTCATCCGTAATCCTGTATACAAATGAACAATATATATATATATATATATATATATATATATATATATATATATATATATATATATATATATATATATATATATATATATATATATATATATGTATATGTGTGTGTGTGTGTGTGTGTGTGTGATACTCAGGAATATTTCCCTTGACCAGGGAACTTCAACATTTGAAAATGACGAGTGCGATCTCGTCGAAACGTCGTGAAATCTCAATGAAAAAGTATAAATATGGTTTTAAAAGAAACTCATTAGAAAAGTAACGCCATAATCGACGGCGACACTATGGAAATTTGACACTGGCGCAACCCGTCGAGCCATATATGCCTCTCTTAATTAACGACAATTACTATTAGACTGGTTTATAGGTATGACATGTTTGTTATGCATAATACATCCAGCGACTTTGTATTAACATGATTTATTAATATTATCGATCGTTTTGCAATGTTTGCCGTAGCCGGGATATGGCAAGCTTAATATACTGTAAGGATATTTATATCTAACATTTAGAGGCAACATGAACCATTAAATTTTACAGCCGAACGCGGCATTATAACTACCGAAATAATTATTTTATAAATAATGGCGCATGCATTTATGACGGATTTATTTTCGGATGGCGGCGTTGCCGTTACCATAATGCCCTTTCATGTGCAAGAACACGTCCCTCCTTTTTAACGCTAGATCGAACAAAAAAAGTCAATGACATTTGACAGTTCTACATTCCTGATCTATATCATCATTTTTGTGCTCGTTTAATGAAATACTTTTTGTTGCTAATGTTTAATGCGTTTCGCTAGCACTGTATAGCTCCGTCAGAAATAAAACAACGTATTTTTTTCATTCTGACGAAGCAACAATGCTGAATTTTTGACAAAAAGTCTCTCATTAAGCATAAGGGTGTATAAGGGTACAAACACTTTTATCTGCTGGGTTTTCACAGAGGTATTGGACAATCCAAATCACTAGATCTTTGTAGCCAAATTTGTATCGCTAATTTAGGTAAGAAAACCAAGATCATAACAAAACAATTGTTTCGGAATACTGCGTTGTAGCACCATCTTTTGAAATCGCTCAGATCCATTTATCACAAAAAGTGAGTTCTGTCGGAATCTAGAGAAGTCTAAATGCATATTCGAAAAATAAGCCAATAACTCCTCCAAAGAATAAATCACTGCAACAATGACTAAGAATGAAATGCTAGTTCAACAATGTGTTTCGGACTTTCCGCAGCTCACACATAGTAACATTTTTAGGATTGTTATGCACAAGGTCGTTCAAAAAGTTATCAGTTTGACACAGAGATGGCACAAGTATGGCCAAATGACAATATTTGTCACATATAATTCGTTAGATGACGAGCTGAAAAACTGATAGAAATTGAAATTCGAGATGATTCAAAATCGTCACAAAAATGCACAATGTTTTATTAAATAATTGCCAATTGCAGGTACGCGACACTGTAAACATCTGAATATACCGTGTTTACTACATTCTACATTCTATGTTAGAATGGGTCAAAAAATGGAGTATTTTCTTTGCAAGGGATACCAAAAATATTATTTGTATTATTTGTGATGACAAAAAAAGTATTGTGAAAGTTAGAGCCCTTAGCACTTATATTAAGAAGTGTATCATTGCGACTTTCGGTTTTTAATAGCAATCGCATCTTTCGTTCAAAACTCCTAAACCATCAATTTAAAAAATTTGAGCAAACATATTCTTGAAGAGAATTAAATTCTCTACAAAAAAAGGTCTCATAGATTTACGTCAGACAAGCCGTTCCCACGTAATCGTGCCTTGAAAATTGATCTGTTTTTACAATTTTTACTTTTCCAATTTGAAATTTTGTAATTGATGAACGAATCAATATTTGAAAAAATACAATACATATATTTAAGGAAAATTGAATGCGCTACAAAAAAAGTGTCAAAAAAAAGTGAAAATTGAATGCGCTACAAAAAAAGTGTCTTCATATTTTTCGTTAAATTCACTTCTCCCAAAGTTATTCAAGGTTAAAGTTATTTTATCGATGAAGATATACACTTATACATACAATATACCTGCCTCTTGTATACTACGCCATCCAGATCATCCTCCGTTGCCGGTGGATGTGCATGATGGGTGAGTCGTCGACCAATCATGTTCCAAACATGTTCAATTGATAATAAGTCAGGTGAACGGGTAGGCCAAGGTAACATAGGGATATTGTTTGCAGCAAAGAAGTCAAGCACAGTTCGTGCTACGTGTGGCCGGGCGTTATCCTATTGAAATGTGCTTCCTGGCAACCTCCAAAAAAATGGTAGCATTTCAGCGTCTACAACCTCTGTCAAGTAACGTTGACCGGTAAGTGTGCCTCGAATGCGTATGAGAGTGCTTCGTAATTAGTAACTGAGAGCACCCCATATCATTACCCCACAATGTGGTGCCGTGTGTCGAACAACAATACACCTCTCCTCTTCCCGTTCATCGTCGTCAGACGAATACCCGTCCAACTTAGCTCAGGAGTGTAAACCTAGACTCATCAGAAAAGACAACACTATTCCATTCCAGACGACGTCGGGGGTCAGTGGCAACCTCAATAATAGGCGTCAACGATAATGGTAACTCCGTGTGCCCAGTTGATCACCAGTCTTGCCACTGACGCAATATAAATATACGGAGAATGGTACTGGCCTGGCGATGTAGACCACACAGACCAACAATATAACCTGTCTCAAACTCGGACATACGGCACTCGTTGTCTGTGATGTGGCATCCTTTACGGTGACTAATGCAATACTACCTACACCGTACCTCTTAACTCAGGCTGTAACTGTAATCACTTTATATGTGTTATATAATGAGCTTTGCCTCGAATTTTCATTTCATTATGTATCTGTTTTCTTGGTGTTGCACTGTCTATTCACAGTAGTATATATATATATATATATATATATATATATATATATATATATATATATATATATATATATATATATATATATATATATATATAGACCGGTTTCTGGCCTTAAGCCGTCATTAGTTGGGCTCAAGCTGGACACCTGAAGAGCGGATGAAGCAACGATTAAAGCCATGACCATATAAATTAGCCATGTCGAAAGGAGGCTGCAATCACATGCAGCCACGCCATCCTTCGGTAAACAGTCAGACTGTGCGAATCCGTTCGTGACCCGTCTAACCTCGGGTAAGTACCAGATACTATCAAAAAATTGTGAACTGGGCCCGTGGAGAAAAGTATTAAAAAGCTAAGGAAGTTCACCCGTGTTCCACGTCGTGCTTTTGGATGGCGGATGAAAGAACGGAATGAATGGAAAGTAGGCCATCCCTAGTAACCAACAAGTGAAGTTTAAATGCAGACCGTTAAATAATAGAAACATTGCAGCACGTCGTTAGGTCTGAACCGTTTTCGCGAATATACTGAAAAAGTCATGGTATATTTCTGATCTGGTCGGTAGCAGCAAACATGTATTTTGTTGTATATATATATATATATATATATATATATATATATATATATATATATATATATATATATATATATATATATATATATATATATATATATATATATATATATAATGCAATACTTACTTAAATATGCAATGAAATGCTTACTTAAATAAGAGTGCTATAGCAATATATTAGCGTTAGCCTAGGGTTGTTCTTATTTCCTAGATTTGGCTCTTAGAGATATAATAAAATAAAAATTATGTTCAAAAGTGAACCTGTTTCAATTGTCCTAGATAATTATTTTGCTGTTAGATGCAATGACTCGAGAATTATTCTCATATACAAGGCACGTTATAGGCTGTACTGGAATAAACGGACGCGTTAGTGGCTTCAGATATGTAGACAATGTTGCGGAGGAAAATCGAGAGAGAGAACGTTTAAGAATTGAGAGACTATTTCGGGTAATCGCCGAACGAAGTTCTTATATAATCGTAAAAGGTCAGGATAATGTAAAAATGGATGACTGTACATCAAAACCTGGCAAAGGGCTGCTGGAGATCGATCCGGTTGGAGGTGATGCTTCATGGAGGTCAAAGCTCACTAACGGGCTGTGGCACCGCAGGAAAAAAAGAAGATTATACATGTTGTTTCGTACTATACGACGCCAATTTAATTAAGGTCAATTATTCCATATCTCAAATGTCAAGACTAAAACTGATAAGCTGTCAAAAACGGGAATTCGTATTGAAAGGCTCATAATAGAGCAACCCTCGTATAAATTGACAATAAGCATATCACCAGACACTTAGCCACCCTGATATTTTTCTGATTTATTGAACTTTACGATACTTACGGCAAACGACTATTAGATGAATTATTAAGCTCAGTTTCGCCACCCCATCGACAGGGGGAGCTGACAAAAGGACGAAGGGTGAAGAGGGGGATGGGAGGGTTAACGCGCAATCCGGCCACGATAAAGCTGACAACAATGTACGTAATTATTAATTATCGTTTTATGAAAACGCTGATGGGCTTTAGCATAGGCAACGATGTTCCGAAATTATTTGCATATTATTTCTGGCTTAGTCTGGGAGTTAATGTCTTTGTTTATGGCTGTAGGAATAAACGGAGGAGTTAGTGGCTTCAGATATGTAGATAATGTTGCGGAGGAAAATCGAGAACGTTTAAGAATTATGAGGCTGTTTCGGGCGGCCGCCGAACGAGAGGCCTTATATAGTCGTAAAAGGTCACACTTTGTTAAAGTGATGGCGGATGATTAATGATATGTGGACAACAACGAAAACTTGTTATGATAGTCGTTAATAAAGCCGTAAATAAAGATACTTTTAAATAGATTAATATGTAACTAATTTAATTTTACACTGATAATTCACTGTCTTATTTTAAGATGTGCATTCGTATACATTTCCCGAAGAAGGCGTATAATTCTTACAGGTATTCCTTTTTGTTTTAAAACTCTCCATAAGGCAGGGTGGGCTAAATTGTCGAATGCCGTCTCAAAATCAATGAATAATAAGTAGAGTGGCGATCTCCATTCAGTTGACTGCTCTAGTATGATCCTAACAGTATTTATGTGATCAATACACGAATATCCCGGTCTGAAGCCTGCTGGGCCTGCATTTCTGCTTCTACCAGGTGTGTTGGTAATTTCTTTCTGGTTTTTTCGCTAAAGAAAACATGTTATTTACGATGGATAGTTAAAATGTATTTATTCAAAGTATTGGCCATTTGATTCTATACATTTTGCCCATCTCTCAGGCAATTTATTGATGCCATTCCAAAAGAACAGTTTCTCCTTTGAGCTAAACCATTCATCGCGCCATTTTTTAACTTCTTCGAAATCGGCGAAGTGCTGCTCTGCCAGCGCGTGCCCCATCGATGCGAAAAGGTGATAGTTGGATGGAACCAGTAGTCTGGAGAGTACGGCGTGTGCGATAAAACTTCCCATCCAAAGGATTTCAACACTTCTTTGACTGGTTTTGCTGTATGAGACGGCGCGTTGGCATGCTGTAAAATCACCTTATCATGTCTTTGAGCATATTGTGGACGTTTTTCGATCAATGCACAGTTCAAATCGATCGTTTGTTGTCGGTAGCGATCAGTATTAACTGTTTCTCCAGGTTTCAACAGTTCATAATATACGACACCAACCTCGTTCCACCAGACACAGAGCATGGTCTTGCGACCAAAGCTATTTGGCCTTGCAGTCCATGGGACGGCTTCGCCAGATAATAACCATGATTTTTTCGTTTGGGATTTTCGAAATAAATCCATTTTTCATCGCCCTTGACTATTCGATGCAGAAATGACTTCCTTTCATAGCTTTGAAGCAGCATTTCACTGACGATTTTTCGAGTTTCTAATTGCCTGTCATTCAATTCATGTGGCATCCATCTTCCCATCTTTTGAATCTTTCCCATCGCTTGTAATAGTTCACAAATTGCGACTCGGCTCACATTCAACTTTTCTGCCAATTGTTTTTGAGTTTGTGTTGGGTCTTCATCCAATAACTTTTCTGCAATTCCGCATCTTCAAACATTTTCGGCCTACTAGGACGTTCTTTGTCTTGAACGTTGAAATTACCACATTTGAATTGTCGAAACCACGTTTATGATTGGAGTATGCTCACCGTAAGTCTCTACCAGCAAACGATGACTTTCAGCGGTTTTTTTCTTTTGATGAAACAAGAAAAGTAATGCGTGCCGCAAATGCACGTTTTCGGGCACAAAACTCGAAATTTTCAAAAAATTATAAATCTATAACGTTGTTATTTTGGTGGAACGTAACTTCTGTAGTTTTGAGGTTAATGTCAGTAGAATATAATGATATATGTATCAAATCATAACATAACTTATGGCTAGTGAAATCTGTTACAAAAACCGGAAAGTAATTACCGACACACCTGGTATATGTGTTACCAATCTTGTTAGTATGATTTGTGCTGTAACTTTAATGATTGTGTTTAGTAATGTTATACCACGCCAATTGTCACAAATGTGTAGTTCTCCTTTTTTTGGTAATTTAATTACTAATCCCTTTTTCCGATCATCGAGAACATTGTTTGACTCCCACATCTGATTTATTAAGGGTGGTAATAATTCAGAACACGACTCAGGGTCTGCCTTGACTAATTATGCTGGTAAATTATCCAGTCCCGGGGCTTTGCTGTTTTTTAATGCTCTTATAGCTCGTTGTATCTCCGTTTTCGAATGTGCATCACAGCTAATGGGAAGTTGACTATTTTCTTCTTGTTTATGACTGATTTGGAAAATTGTATTTGATCACGAATGTCTCGTAAACTATCAAGTAAACAACACTTAAAGAGGAAAGGTGTAAATTAAAAAGAGCATACTTTCTTCTTGTTTTACCTCCTATTGTTCTTCATTTTGTTCGATTTGTGGTAGTCCACCCAATATCTCTTCAAAATGCTCCTTCTATCTACTGTTGAATCTACTTCTATCTACTGCGTTGATATCATTTGCGCCTTGGAGATTGACAGTTGTTTCTTCTATGGTGTTTCCAACGGCTAAGTGTGCAGTATTATCAGCAAATGTGGCTAGTTTGATATTTACTGTTACTGGAATCTCGCGTATATATAAATATAAATCACAGGTATTAAGTATTCATTTTCTTGTTTAATTCTGAAAGTTCGCTGATTTATATAGGATTCAACAAGCTGAACATACTGCACTGGTAAGCATCTTTTTAATTTCAAGAGAAAATTGAATTCTTTTTTCTTCATATTGGTAACTTAAGTCTACGCGATGCGTGCGCTGAATTCCACGCAAGACGGATAAGTCTCTTCCAAATCCGGAGTTTTTAAGAAATAACTTGATAAAACTAACAATAACTGGTAGTGTATGCCCAAGGATCCACAAAAGGCGCAAAAATGTTGTTACTGAAGAAAATATTCTTGTTTGTAATGTGGAAAATCCTCACAAGTCAACGCACAAAATTGCCCAAGAAGTAGGTTGTTCTCGGTGAAAGGTGTGGGCCACTTTACAGGGGAACAATTATCATCCATACAAAATGAAAAACGTACAAGAATTGTATATTGTAGAAGATAGGAAATTGGCGACTGGTTTTTGGACAAGAAGCGTCAGCGACCTAACTTGGAGAAGCACATTTTTTATAGCGACGAGGCAACTTTTAATTTAAATGGTATGGCCAATAGACAAAATTACAGATATTGGTCTGATCGTAATCCTTATTGGGCTGAAAAAAGAAGAAGGTAAAATAATCCAAGAGTTAACGTATGGTGTGGAATCTACAATAAAAAAGTGATTGGACCTATTTTCATAGAACAAAATTTAAATGGTAAATGTCATTTAGAGTTATTGAGAAACGAACTTGAGTTGTTTATTGATGAACTAAGGTTAGCAGAAAGAAGGCTGTTCTACTTCCGACAGGATGGGGCACCAGCTCATTTTACGCAAAATGTATGGGATTATCTTCATGAACTACTGCCAGAAAGACGAATAGGAAGAAGGTGTTCAGTGTGAGTGGCCTGCTAGATCGCCTGACCTCACACCTTTTTGTGTGACTAGACTTTTTCCTGTGGGTTTTTTTTTTTAAACCAAAGTATACGTGACCGCTCCTAATTCTGTTAATGAACTGAAACAATTAATTCGGTAAGAAATTAATAATATTACGCCCAATATGTTGGAAAATTGTTAATGGCAAGTGATAATATTGTTAAAACAGTTCATTATTGTAGAATACAAGGAGGGCACGAATTTGAGTATTTAAACAATTATAATTAATTAGTTTATAAGAGTTTTTTTTTATTGTTATTTTAAACTAGTTTCTTTTGTATTGTTGTTGAATAATAATTGATTATTACGGCAACTCCAATAAAGAAATGTGACATAACATTTTTCTTTTCGAATTTCTTGATTTGTCCAATAATGTTAAAAAAAATGTTGTAGTATATCATTGACTTGAAACAAATTCTTTGTTGTAGTCCTATATATATATATATATATATATATATATATATATATATATATATATATATATATATATATATATATATATATAGGAGTACAATTATATACTCAAAAATCATGAAAAAATGCGAAATAAGTTGCTTTAAAAATTAATAATAGTTTTGATAAATCAAGGTTATAAAAAAATAAAAGCATAATGTTAAACCTCAAACAATTGAATATTACCATCGCTTTAAATCCAATTGAAACAATTTAACTGAAAAACTAAAACTCGTTTGTATTTACTCGTAAAACGTCAGTTTTTCGACGGTGGAAAATCCGATCGGGGAAATGTCTGATTCGGGAAAGCCTCCAGACGCTTCACCGACCATTGTTGTTCCCTCCCCTCGACCCACACTGTCCCACAACAACCGTCAACAAAAAAGCCACTCACTAGCCCACCGGAACTTTTTAATTTATTAACGTTAATGTCGTGGACGTTGGCATATTTACTGTTTGTACAGCATACATAATGTTTCGGAATAATAATTGATAATTTAATTATATTTTACATACATATATAAATATTAATTAATGTACGTTTATTATTCTATGAAGCGGTCGTCTCCCCCCACCACTTTACCACAGGAATCCCCCCGCTCTTCAATCCCCGTTCCCTTATCGACCTCCTTTCACAAACACCGAGTGTGTATTGTTGACGGGGGTATCTTAAAATAATATTCCATCGGTAAACATGAGTGCGGTGGGTGGGGTAAAAGGGGATTGTTATGTGGAGAGGATGAGGACGACAGGGAACCGGAAATGGTGTCAGGGGTAGGGATAAATCGCATTTTGAGGCTTTGTTTTGCATGTTGTAATATTGTTAAACACATACACAGGTTAACTAAAAATGATGTTCGTCTAGATCAAAACTCGAAGAGATTTACCCCTAAATACCAAATCACTCACACAAACTTTTTCCCTTTTCCATTATTTTAACTGATTTTTGAAACAAAGAAATAACACTAAAAAAGTATAATAAAACTTAGGGCCTTTAGTTTTTTCACTCCCCGCAACTAAAATGAACAAATCTTTCTTTAGCTTCGTTTACGAAAGTTAACATGGTGTAATATTGGCTTACACTAATCGATAACGGCTTGCGTGTTATTGATATTGTCACAGTGCTCCAAGCGAATAGCGAGCGGTCGTGCGAAAACTACACTGTTCCGCTGGACACTTAGCGGCTTCTTTGAGAAGATTCTGGAAGGTGGGCGGCAGTATTCTTTCGCAAATTATTTCGACGGCGATATAGCCGCTATAATAAGTATGATTCGAAAACATAAAATCGCCGATGAGTCGCGAGTTTTTCAAGAAAACTGGACAAACTTGTATTTATTTGTAAACATTCGATAAAAGCCCGTGTGTTTGGTATGTAGTGAAAAGGTTGTTGTTATTAAAGAATACAATTTAAAAATACATTATGAGGCAAGGCATACCTCTCGTTGGAGAAACAACTACAGTTGCAGCAATATACATTTCAGAGACCAAATATTGAGAGCGAAGCTTGTGTACCGGTAAGTCAATCAAAGTTAACTCATATTTAGTGATTGCGAAAACTAAAGTCCTAAATGTTTCCAAGTCAAACCCTTTCGTGGTTGGCGAATTTATAAAAAAATGCATGGAATCAACTGCAGAAGTGTTATGCCCATCGTAAAAACACCTTTTCTCTAAAATTAGTCTATCAGGAGTAACAGTTTCTGGTAGAATTGAAGAGTTATCAAAAGATATAGAAAATTCCCCTTAAAAATCAGGTATCTAAACTTGTTTTTTACTCTGTCGCGATTGATGAAACTACTGATAAGACAGATAGAGCCCAGTTGGCAATTTTCATCCGTGGCATCGGTCATAATTTCGAAATTACAGAACTGGCTGCCCTTTATCCTATGAAAAGAACTGCGAAGGAAGCAGACATTTTCAAATGTGTCATGATGTATTGAATCGATACAATTGACCTTGTAAAACTATTAGGCATAATAACAGATGGGGCACCAGCTATGGTTGGTAAAAATTAAGGATTTGCAGTCTTAATAAAAAAAGCCAGACTGACTTAAATTTAAGGCAATATTACTGTAGTATACATTAACAAAATATATGTGCAAAAAAAAAAATTGAACATATTATTAAAGAAATTATAAAAATAGTACATTTTATGAAGTCTCGAGGACTCAACCACCCAGAATTCCAAAATGTCATGTCCAATATTGATACGGGGACGTTGTCAGATGATATCTCAGATGTTCGTTGGCTTAGTAGAGAAAAAATGTTGAAACAGGTGTTTCAACACTCCTCAAGACACTCCTCAAGACTCCTCGAGACAACCTCAAAGAAGCAATTAAAACGTTTCTGGCTGGCAAGGGAAAACTTTCTGTCCCCTTCGATGACTAAGAATGGGTTAGTGATTTTAGCTTCCTGACTGATGTGACTTTGCATCTGAACGAGCTGAATGGGCTTCAAGGCAAGAAGTTTTTCTTGCATATAAAACAACTTGAATGACAATATAAAACCCTTTGAAGCTAAATTCACTTCCAGAACTTGTCAACTTGTAATTGTATTGAGGTGGACAAATATATAGGATTTCTGGGAAAATGAAAATTTAATAATTTAAAATTTAATAAACTTGTTCGCGATACCTTTCAGTGTATCTATTGCAAATGGAACTCATAGATCTGCAGTGCAAAAATGTAACTATGTAATAGAAATATAACTATATAATAGTGACAGTCAACCAGAAAAGAATCTCACATGCCAACGAAGCAAAGTATCTGGGCTATCTAGGCATGACTCTGGATACCAAGCTAAGATAGAAAATACATGTGAAGAAGAAACGTGAGCAACTGGATCTCAAATCTCAATGTTTTTCCACTCTATGTTTTTCATACACAATAAACTGCTTCTTTATAGGCAAATTCAGAAGCCTGTATGGACTTATGGCATTCAACTTTGGGGATGCACCATGAAATCTAATGTAAAACTCATTCAGATGTTCCAAAATAAAGTACTTCGCAGTATTGTCAATGCCTCGTGGTACATTCGAAATGAAGACATCCATCGAGATCTGAAAGCGCCCATGGTCGAAGATGGGATCAACGAGTTTGCAGAAGAGACACGAAGAGGCTGGAAAACCATGAAAGTGTCGAAGTGATCTCGTTACTCGACAATAACGGACTTATTCGGCGGCTGAAGAGACTGAAACCCTTCGAATTAGTTAGACTTAGACCTAGAAATAGGGGAACGAAAACGACCTAGAGATTACTATTTTCGATTAGCCAGTGAAAGTTCAAAAGCTTCTGAAGATGACACAGAAAGTATTTGTAGTTTACAAGATAAAGAAACTGGTAGGAACTCAAGGGACCCATTGTTCAAAAAGGACTAATTGTAATAACTATTTTAGATGTTGTAAGAGATACTTCAGATACAGAATCGCAAATGAAGAGTGTCTGGAATTTATTCTGTGCGTATGTCAAACACATGAAAAGAGTGATTAGTGTATTGTGTAGCACGTCACTGGATATGTATTTACCAAACAGACTAAGATAAAGAAAAGAAGAAGTGGTACAGGGACATTAGTGATGCTAAAAAAGCAATTGAAGATGAACCTCGTTCTTCTGAAGAAGTTCCACGTCAACCAATGAAGTAAGCAATATTAAAATCAAGGACATTGTACCGAGTAATAGCCGATTATTTAATGAAAAAACCGATTATTTAAAGTAATATCCGAATATCATTTGGACAAATTAAATCTATTTTGAAAAACAATTTAGGATTGTCTCATGTATCTTCTTGCCTTGTTCCGAAAACACTGGATTTTTTGAAAACCATCATCGTGTTAAAGTTATCGAAAATATGCTTTCTTTGGATGATAACATTATGCAAGATATAATTACTGTTGATGAAATATAGATCTATACTTATGACCAAGAAACAGCTCAACAATCAAGTAGATGTTATGCAAAAGATGAACTCTAGCCCAAAAAAAAACCCATCAAGGCAAATCAAAAATAAAAGTCATGTAGGAATGAATCCGTGAAGGACACGGAAACGATTTTTTCACCAAATACACCGAAGCGTTACCGATACACCAAATGTAAAAACCTTTTAGAAGATTATCTGCTTTTATGTTAAGCACGATAATTCGCAAACTCTCCTGATAAGAACAGCTGAATCAAAATTAATGGCCATATCATTATGAGCTAGAAAAAACCCTCTGTACAATTAATTAAACTTTTTTTTGTTGTTTCTGTTAAATAAACAAATGACAGACGAACGAGGATATGATGAAATATTATAATTTCGAATTTACATTTAATGTATACGGTTGTTGATATGACTGGGAAAAAAAAGTTATATTTAAATATATAATTGTAATGGCGTGAGTTTGTTAGCAATGTTTCTAAAAATAACTAAAATAATAGACTCGACATTATGTCATTCATTTTATTTCAATTCTTTTTTATAAATCGATATGCTGGATTGTTTGAAAGAGTCTGAAAGTGCTAACATGAACTCCTGAAAGAAATATTAGTATTATGTTAAAATAAATAACTTAAATAACATGACACCAAAACATACACTATACTGTACAGTTAGTTAAAAAAAAAATCTGGGTACGCTAGGTCAAATTTTAATGGGCATTTAATGGACATTAAAAAAGAGGTTTTATAAGTTTAATAACGTCGATTTTTTCGCAAAATTTAACCGTTTCCATAACAAAATAAATACCTTAATAATCAAAGTATCGGTCATCGTTAGCTATTACTTTTTCCCATCTTTCTGCCAAAGAATGGATTCCGCGCCAAAAGAACTTTTGTTTTTTTCAGGCCACCCATTCATAAAGCCAACTTTTCAGTTCTTCGTAAGAATGTAAGTGTTGTTCTGACAGTCCGTGCTGCATCTATCGAAACAAAGGGTAGTCTGATGGAGCTAAGTCCGGTGAATACGGCGAGTGGGGTAGGAAGTCCCTTTTAACGTATTCCAAATAGTTATTTGCACATTTTGCAATATTCTGGTTGTCTTTCCTTCAATGCTCCGTTCAATTTTATCAATTGTTGTCTGTATCGATTGCCAGTAATCGTTTCACCAGGTCTCAGCAGTGCGTAATACATAGCTCCTCTACTGTCCCACCAAATACACAGCAAAGCCTTCTTTGCATGTACGAGGGTTGATCAATAAATACCCGTATTTGATAACAGATGGCGTTGACGAGTGAAATTGGCATTACCATTTGTTAAACGATTTTTTTTTGAGAACCAGTTGTATCATTCGTATTTTGTATTTCTCGATAAAATCGAAAAAGAGCAATATCGATCCGTAATTTGTTTTTTATTTTTGGATGGAAAAACATGCGAAGAAATAAAAGTGAAGATGCATGCTGTCTATGGGGACCCTTAAACATCTACGACAACCGTGAGATATTGGTTTGACAAGTTTAAGCGTGGTCGTACAACTGTTTTCGATGAAGAACGGCCAGGACGCCCGTCAGACGTGGTTATCGAGAAAATCGTCGAAAAGGTCCATGACATAATTCTCGGTGATCGCCGAACGAAAGTGTTCGCTGAACGAATGATTCGCTGCTACATATACTCGATTCTCCTTTACGGTATAAAAGCTTCCACCCTTAATAAATACACGATCAAAATATTTGAAGCTTTGAAATGCAGCTATCTAGAAGAACACTACGAATATCTTGGGTAGAGAAAGTCACATGTGAAGAGGTCCTTCATAGAATATACACTGAAATAGTACTAAATCAGTGTACTAATACACTGAAAGAGTATCTGATCTGATAAAATTTTAAAGATGAAATCATCTCCTGATGATGCTAACATGGTTAGCGAAACGTGCGTCGAGCAGTTCAAAAAAGTGTTTTGGTGTTTAGTGGTAAATATCTTCAGGTTTAGTAGTTCACACTAAAGGTTCCAATAGAAGAATTGAAAGAGTACTAATAAAAACCATAAACACACGCAAATTGGAATACATCGGGCACGTAATGAGCGACCAATCTTATGAACTATAGTGAGTGATTGTGTAGGAAAGGATAGAGGGGAGAAGAAGCGTTGGGAAGGCAAATGATGTTCTCGCTACGAAATTTGACATAGTGGTTCAACAAACATCGAACCAGTTATTTAGAACAGCTGTAAATAAAGTGTAAAATAGTCATGACGGTCGCCAACCTTCTTTTGTACGACAAGAAGAAGAATGATCAACAATGACCATTTCGATTTTAAATGTCGCACCCCTAATTCCTTCACTTTTTAGTGAACCAGAGCTTCTTTCTCAATTTTTCTGACTGATGAAGAATTTCTTCCGGACACTCCTCGCTTTATATCAGAAATGTATCTACATTTATGAAATTTCTTACTGTACTAATCGTGACGTTTACACCCGAAAAAGAATTCTATCTCTGGCTGTTTGACTGTTTCATTTTTGGTGAATTAATTCTTCATAATAATAAACATAAAAATTAGTAAATAATAAAAGAAAATTAATAAGATATCTTAAGAATGCCAAACATAAAAAATCTACACATAATAAAATAACATTCTGAATAGATTATAGATAATGGGCGTATATAACAGATAATCGACATTTTTAGCATTGAATAACAAAATTATTTTCCACTTAATGTTTTTTTTGTCTATAATTTATGTATGCAATAAATAATGAATAATATACCTTATTAATATAAATATTTACACATATTGAACTTTTTTGCAAAATCAACCATATTTATTTAGTTTAATTAACTTTTTATTGCTGGTAAATATTTTGCAATAATTTAATATTTTATGGGGGCCAAAATACACGTTGGGGAAGTATTTATATGAATCAAAATCATCCGTTCCAAAGTGTACCGTCTACAACTGATTAGATTTCAATAGAGCGTTTTTTTTAAATTATTCTAAAAACAATAGAATAAAAAACTAAATAAACAACTAAATAAAAACAGAATTTGCGTTGATTTCAAAAAATAATTTGCTTTGATTTTTATTGATAATTGAAGCAGAGTCCATGACATTTAAAAACAAAAAACGACCACCTCTTGCAGCTCTACAGACGTCCACTCTTTTGTCAAAATTTTGGATGGCACTTTGGCATAACCGTTGCTCTATCTCACCACTGACTTGAATAATTTTATCCTTTAGTTTAGACCTAGCTTTTCACGTAACCCCAAAGAAAATAGTCCAACGGTGTCAAATCAAATAATCTTGGTGGCTACACGCCAACGGTTGGCCAACATCACGGTTTCTTGCAATAACTAGTCGAGGATTTGTTTTTCTGAATAAATCAATTGTCTTATTAGCAGGGTGAGGTGTAGCGTCATTCTGTTAGAACCACATATCCTCCAGATCAATATTATTCAATTCAGCCCACAAAAATCCAATTATCATCTCAAGATATCGAACACCATTCATAGTTACAACTTCACCAGCAGCATTCTGAAGGAAATACGGTCCAATTACATATCCTGGCTATAATGCACAACAAACAGTGACTCATAGGATATAAAGGTTTCTCATAAGTCAATCGTGGGCTTTACTCAACGCAAATGCGGCAATTTTGCGTATTAACATAGACTGAAAGGAGTATATACTGGACATGGTGATTCGTCCCAATAAGACTCCAATCATGTAACTGTATTTTTATGTAATCGTCTTGACAATGGGTCTTTCAAATTGAGAAGTTTTTTAAATTCATAAATAAAACACATGGCGTTATGAATTTTTCTAGTTCTAGTCTCATTTCAGAAGTGTAATATATGACATTTGTAAAAATGGAGTCGTACTACAGCAAAGCGTTAAAATGGTTGAATTATTATATTAAAATGAAATTTAGTGAAAAATGTTTTTAGAAAATTAGGTAATATTTACGGTTTGTATAATTGTCCATCTGAAAGCACTATCAATTGAATTGTTCAAAAAGTTCAAGAAACTAGTTCGGTAGAAGATAAACGAATAAAAATATATAGTGGTAATGATCGTTCACAAAAGCATATTGAATATTTGAAAAAAGACATTGCATTAGTCGACATCCACAACAATTTGGACTCTGTGAATCTACGGCGTATTTTAAGAAAGGATTTAGCTCTGAAGGCATATAGGTTCAAATAACACAGGAACTAAAGCCACTGGCTCATTCAAAACGTCGTGTATTTGTCAATTGGATCAAAAAAAAAACAGTTGATTTTTTGAGAATTATTATGAATATTAATATATATTAATTAGGGTGGTCGTTAAATTTTTTTTTCCGACGCCCCCAGAAACCCTTACCTTTGGATGAAAAAATACAGGGGATTTTTTTAAATAAAAATAACACGTGTCTCAAGACGATCTAAGTTCATTTTTTGATAAATTAGTAGTTTTTTGTAGGTATCTCTTAAAGTATACGGATTTGAAGAGATTTAGCAAGAGAGCAATTGTGTAGAAAATTAAATTCTCTACAAAAAAAGGTCCTCTCCATTTTCTTCATAAAATTCATATTTATGGGGATATTCTCGATAATAAATTCATTAACTCCATATAGCCAACATTTTAAAACCTACAAACGTCATTTTTTCAGAAATATAAACAATTTCCTTAACAACTTAAGTAGAATTTACAATTATTTATTTAATAATATTTAGTTAATAACGACTTCAATATTAAAATATAATAAATATAAATAAAAATTAAACATAAAAATTATATTAATATAAAAATATTAAAATTATTATATTATTAAAATATCTAGAATTTATTATAGTTTTCCGAAATGGTTTATATTTCAGAAAAAAATTGAATTTTATGAAGAAAATGGAAAGAACCTTTTTTGTAGAGAATTTAATTTCCTGCAAAATTGCTGCTATATCTTTTTCTCAAATCCGTGTAGTATAAGATATACTTACAAAAAAACAACGTTTTTATCAAAAAATTAACTTGGATCTTCTTCAGGCACGTGTTATTTTTATTAAAAAAATCTCCCCATATTTTTTTATCAATAGGAAGGTTTTTTTGGAGGTCGGGACAAAATTTAATTTTTAACGACCAACCTAATATATATATATATATATATATATATATATATATATATATATATATATATATATATATATATATATATATATATATATATGAAATATGAGAATAATCATGATAACACGTTTATGAAATACGAAAATCAAACTATCAAACTACAAGTTGAAACATCACTCCGCCACTGCTTTCAACGCTTTCCCTTTGATGCCCCTTCGTCGTCACCTTCCCCTCCCGCCCTCCGATCCGCCGCGCTTCACCCCACCCTTACCATCATCTCGTTCCTTACCTCCCCAATTATTAATGCAGCTCAAACGTAAAGAACAAAGAACTTGATACATACACATACGCACACACATACAGCGAAATCGCTAGATGAAAACCTGCTAATAAACCACATAATTACATCTGCGGTTCCATTATTCAGACCGCCATTGTGCCCCGCCGATCCGGCTCTGGCGCTGCGGTGGTCCCGATGGGCGCGTACAATCCGCACCATGTACAATTTACACGAAGGAATATCAACTGGTCAACGAAAAACTTCAAGATTCAATTTTAAGAACATGATTAGAATCCTTGACAACAGACATGTTAAAAACACATAGAATTCTTCACGCGCACCCCAAACGCATTGAATTTATTCCCCTATAAATTCGCATTATATGTGAGTCCCACATGAACTCACAATTAAAATTAAATAAAAGTATACGCATTAAATTTATCATGCCACTGCTCTCCAAATACAAGAAAATGAATATACTGCTTAAATGATGGTGACCTACTGCGAAAAGCGGTTCATTTACCATAATCCAAAGGGCTGAAAATCGAGAATTAATCCTGGTGAACGATCAATCACCATAAAAGCTTATATCCACGCCAAAAAAATGTTGATGCGGATATGGTGGGATCAGCTGGGTCGTTCATTATGAGTAGCTTCAATTTGATTAAACGGTCACTTTATCAGCAGCATTAATTGTGTTGATGATTCTCTGGAGGAAAGGAAAAATGCTTTATGCTGAAAAGATAAGAAGGAAGGTCACTTTGCTTCAGAACACATTCAGCAAAAATGACTCTGGAAAGGACAATCGAGTTTGGTTGAGAGATTTTATCGCACCCGATGTATTCTTCGGACTTGGCCCCTTCGGATTTTCAACTCTTCCGATACCTACAACATCACCTGGTTGGTAGTTGCTTCACATGTCTCGAGAAAGTCGAAATAAGCAAACACAAATTTTCACATCAAAATCGCTAACTTTTTGTCGATTGGGATTCAACAGTTGCCTGAAAGGTGGCGAGAATGTATAGAAAGTGAGGTAGATTAGTTCGATAATCAAATTTAAATCACTTCTTCATAGATAGTCGTCTAAGGTCAAGCAGAAGTGCAAACAATATTGAACGTGTGCGTGAGTCGGTTGGAGAAAATCCATCCCAATTCCTATGGAAGCGAAGTAGCCAGGTACACATTAAGAAATCTTCACTGCATCTCATTTTAAAAAAAGATCTTCGTCTTCATCCCTATAGAATTCAAATTGTGCAAGAAATGAAAGAATCTGATTTTATTATGCGTTTGATATTTGCCAATGAAATGTTGGAAATATTTAACAACTGTGATAATGTTTTCTTCAGTGACGAGGCTAACTTTCATTTAAACAGCCATGTAAACAAGCAAAACTGCAGGTACTGGGCGGAGGAAAATCCCAATGGAAAACAAGAAAAACCATTACATAGTCGAAAAGTTGTTGTATGAACTGGAATGTCAGCTAGAGGTATAATTGACCCATACTTCTTTGAAGATGCCAGAGGTAAAGCAGTTAATGTTAATTCAGCTAGGTTGCGAAATTTTTTCCCCGAATCACTGCAAAATTTTTTAAGGATATAACAAGGAGAGTTGATTTCAGCAAGACGGTGCTACGTGTCATATCTCACGTAATTCTTTGAGGGCTGTAGAGGGATTATTTCCAGAAAAAGTGATATCCCGTAGAGGTGACACAAATTGGTCTCCAAAAGTCCAGATTTAACTCCACTTGATTTTTTCTTGAGGGTTATGTCCAGAGCAAAGTTTATAAAAATAAACCACGTACCATATTGCAACTGAAGGAGAATATTGTTCATGAGATTCACTCGGTATCCAGATATATGTGCGGCAGGGTAACAGCACATTTTCGATCATGCCTTCAAGAATGCCAGCGAAGGCTGCCATCTAGACAGAATTATTTTAGCTAAATAAATTTCCAAACACCGTACCATAATGTTATAATAATAAAATTATTATACCTTAAATCGACTTCTACTAATTATACCTACAAAAAAAACAATATTGCACACCTTGTATAAGTCCCCTTCTAACTCATTACACACCATACAACACTTACTTTTTACGTGTTTTTTTTTCGAAATTGTCTTCAGTAAACGTGTTACATTATTCTCGATCTGGATTTAAACTTATTTTTATTTTCGAGAATAAAAAAGAAAGGCAGTGCGAAATTAGGTAAACTAGGAGGATATCGGATCACGGTGGAAGATGTTTCGGAGAGTCAGTGACGGTCCTGTTTTTTTTCTACCTTTGTTTACAACTTTGATTTTTTTTAATGAAGTAATGTATATTCTACAACAGCTCTTTGAATCTATTAATGATTGGATATTATAATCGATTTAATTTTTCTGTTTTCTCACTAATTTCTGTCTCACTTCTGCCGTCCTATGTAGTCACTCCCAGATAATTAAATGTACTTGGTTGTCTTAAGGTTTTATTATATACTGAATATTTCGCCGTGAATCTCGGAAGTGAAGTACAATCATTTATTTATAAACAAAGGAAACCACGCAACTATTGATGTTTCACCATATTAATTACTTGTTTTTTTATGCTATTGGTAGTTTTCTTACTGTTCTTCTTATTTGATTGTTTACTGTATCCATTATTATATCAAATAGTGTCAGACCACTTCCTGTTTTAAAGCGTTTTTGTTCGATACATTTCTCATTTCGATACATTTCTCATTTCAATACATTTCTTATTCAAAATACATCCCTTTTGTATCAATTCACCGATGGGCACGTTTAACCAATACTAACATAGAAGAAGAAAAAGAAGAAGAATTAGATGTAGACCGACCAGACATTAAAGGTCATTACGCGATCCTGCCAAAGGTAAGAGATCCGAGAAGAGTCTCTGATACCATTATGAGGCTCTTGAAATGTGGTGAAAGTCGGTAGGGCAGGGAACAATTAACTTATATTTGTCATGGAATAATAGAACGGAAGAAAATTGATAAAAAGGATTATGTACAGGCAAGTATAGTAATATATAAATGTACTGAACATAGAATATTAAGACAGAACAGAGAATACTAAATGACATATTTTGTGATAGAAGTTAAGCCCCTTTAGAAAATTTATAAGATGTTTCAAATTATCAACTGAAAGGATTATAGGCAGGTTTTGTCCCAGGTTGCAGGATACTCTGAGTATATTTAGCTCCTAGACAGTCTTGTAGTATGTGAAGGACTGTTATCTCCTGGACAGTCCTGTAGTATGGGCTTTACCCTCCATGAGATAACTATGGGAGAATTGGCAGTGACCTGTTCTTAAGCGATTCCACTTAACGGTATCTGATCTGTTTGAAAATCAGGGAAAGGAGTGTGTAAAGAATTATTTCTTAATTGCCCAGAGTGTGTATCCAAGTAAACCAGGAGTTCTCTGTGAAAATCTTTTAGATAAAACGTATTAAGGATAGGAGTGTCATGGAGACGCCTCTGTTTGCTAATAGACCAGATCATAGACATTGGTATAGAAGGCAATGAACAGGCTGATCTATTAGCAAACAGAGGCGCCTCCAATGCTAGCATAGATTGTTTATGTCGTTTTTTCCGAATCGCGTCAATGAGCCTCGCACGGCCTTGGACTTGCTTAACACGTCCATGAAACGTCATGCGTCATGAAACGTTCCTTGTATATTCAGTTTGAGTTTCAGAAATAGGAAATAGTCACACGGAGATAAATCAGGCGAATACGGAAGATGTAGCACACAGACTGGGTTTTTCAACAAAAATTCACAAATAGTTCTACTCCGCCCAGATTGAGAGAGTACACGCTATTCTGGTTGAAAAAAGGTCAGCTTTGATCAACAATGAAAAAGTCCTCCTACATATTTCACATCTAACCATCCCAAAAAATTAACGAATTCGACTTTGAACTTCTCCCTCACTGGGATTACTCCTTGTTCCGGTCTATAGCTTAATGATGTCGTGGAAAAATACTCAGAACTGAAGAAGATGAATATAAAAATTGGCGCTTCGAGTTTTTCGCCTCCAAAGACTCATCGTTATACTGAAGAGGAAAGAGTTACACAAAAGTCTAAAACTCAAAAAAGGCGCAAAGATGGGTTGAGATTATGAAAAACAGCGACCTATATTTCGAGGAATGACCCCCAGGTGTACATTTTTTAAACATTGAAGAACTAAGTAGCGAATCTTTCAAATTGAGCGGTTTTTTAAATTCTTTTATAAAACACAGATGGCGTTATGAATTTGCCTAGGTCTAGTCTCATTTCAGAAGTGTAATGTTTGATATTTATAAAAATGGAGTCATACACAATACAACAACGCATTAAAATTGTAGAATTATATTATAAAAATGGACGTTTAGTGAAAACTGTCTTTAGAAATTTAGAAATTTTAAAGCACTATCAATCGAACTGTTCAAAAATTTCAAAAAAATGGTTCGATGGAAAATAAAAAAAGAGCAACATATAGTCGTAGTGGTCGATTACAAGAGCATATTGATTTGGTACGTAAAAATGTTGCAGAAAACCTAGACATTTCCATTACAACAATTTGTACTCAGTGACAACGCACAGCAGTACAGAAAGCATGGTTCACTCAACAATGGTTAAAGAAGAAACTGTAACCCGAATTTGTTCAATTCAAGATCAACGAGACCACAATTTCTGCGAAGAAAGCCCTGGATTCTTGCAAAACCACCTGGCTAAAAGAAGAAACAAGAAAATGGTTCAGTATTAGAGACAACTTACTTCTACATACCAAGGTACTGCACTCTGAATTATGATATAAACTCCATTCAATTGAATTTGAAATCCAGGATGTTAAAACCATACAAACAATTTCACAAATCATTCATAAAAAATATATTAGACAATCACATAAGCTATAAAATCTATCTAAATTATAGTTAAGTGTTAAATGACAAACAACTAGAATCTTCCCCAAAATATAACTTCAATAAAAGATCCATTAACTTATCAAATACGGTCTTTAAAAATAAAGAGAATAATTTGATTGAAAATGGTCCGAAATATAACTCAAATATCAAACAAAGTAAAGTAAAAACAAAACAAATAAAGCAAAGCGCATGGAATGATTAGATCCTTGTGAAATAATTTATTTCTTTTAGATAAGGAAATGTGTTACACATGTTGGCGGAGCAAAGATTTTTAGAAACGTCTTGACTCAAACCGAAGAAAGATCTGAGAGGAGTTTAGACTATTAGAGGATCAATGCAAAATTCACAGAAGGGAGGGCCTTGTCGTTTTAACAGAAATTCATGAGAAAATCTGCAGTTACCAATCATGTGTCTCATCCATTTAACTGTGGCTTTTCTATCCAGCAGCCACTCTGGAGGGGATTAAGAGAATGAAGGTTTAAGGACTCTCAATTTGATAGGTATCTCAGGATGATCCCAATACGATTGCATTGAGATTTGTGTGAAAGTTTTTGCAAAAGAGAGATGGTCTTTTGGGTGGAAGCTGCGCATATATGGTAGTCCGAGCTTTATTGAACGTTTTATGAGCTGATCAGCTTTCTCATTTCCTTTGATGTTCCTGTGACCAGAACACTAAACGAAAAGAAGAGAAGAATCCTGGGAGATGATGTCCTCTACAAGATCTGTAATTGGCGTAATACCTGGATTAGATAAGAGGCGATTTTGAATCATGAGTAGAGCATTTCTGGAGTCAGAAAATATAATCCAGGAATTTGCGGGGTTTAAAGTGATATAAGAGAGACATCTTTCTATAGCCACTAATTCAGCAGTAAGTACACTGGTTGAATCCTGCCGAGGTTCTATTGTGAACGAAGCCGCAGCCAACACATTGATCCGTCTTGGATCCATCTTCGAGTAAGATGTTTATACTGGATTTATATATGGAATAAATCATTGATTCCTTATCATATCTTAATAGTGAGAGGTCAACCTGATTGGGATGCAGCAATCAATGAGGTGACGAAGTAGGACGCGAATTGACTCGTTTTTTTCTCTCGCGTTTGACTCTGCTGATAGTTGTTGAAAAATGATTCTGGGGTCGAGGGCCCAATTGTAAGTTGACGGAAAAGGAAGGATAGGGGGGAAAATCATGTGAGGGGGAGAATAATTTTCTTTGAGGTTACGTGAAAAGCCAGGTCTATAAGAACAATCCACAATCGATTCCTGAACTAAAGAATGAAATTATTCGAGTCATTGGTGAGATAGAGCCACGGTTACGCCAAAATTTTGACAAAAGATTAGACGTCTGTGAAACTGCAGGAGGTGGTCATTGAGCAGATATTGTCTTTAGCGTTTAAATGTAATACACTATGCTTCATTCTATATAAATAAAAATTAAATGCTGTTCGTAACGTTGATCGTAATAGTTCCAATAAGGTTGTTAGGGAAAGAAAAATTGGAAAATTAGCCCGGAAAATTAAAAAATTCGGGAAAAACTGATAGTGCTTCTTTTCTATGGGATTTTTGTATGAACTCAAGATCATAACTCACGATTCGAACGATGGATATGCGTAGTTCTTTTATTATTTTATTCATTACAAACAAATTATTGAAGTTTGGACAGGAAAACGACCGTCGGGTCAGCTAGTTATCAATAAAAAGTTTTATGAGAGATTTAAAAATCCGTCCAATTTGAACCGTTTACCTCAAAAACATAAATAACAGCAATATGAAGAGATACAGATTCGTATTAGATTTACTATCTCCGAATTAAATCGTACCGGTAATAAGAATTGTCCTATGAAAGTTTAAAGAACGAGGCTCGTAATAGGAAATGGAAGGGCAAAGGAGGAGCAGGGGTGGGCGGTGGCGGCAGCAGCAAGGGGGCGGGAAGGTTTTCTCTTCCCGTCGTGCCTTATTCATATAATAAACGTCCGAAGAAAATTACAAGTCGAAGTGGAAAGCAGAGCAGGCCGGCCAACAAGTAGAGAAAACAACAATAACATAAACGGCCCATGCTGCAGCTTATATTACCGGTAATATAATATTAATTAATAGTGCAATGGCTCGTGGGAGGCAGACCTCAGATGCCAACAATGTTCTCCGTATTATTCATATTTAATTTATTTCCGTGCCTTTTGTTCGGCTCCCACGCCACTACCACTTTCGACATATTATATTGTAATGCGGCCCCATATATTTGCGTATTATATCGACGCTGTTTCGTCATCGACGACGTTGGGAGACGACGCCGACTATGATGAATATAAGTGGTACGAGCTTCACTCAAAACTTATCAAATTCATTTATTTTAATTAGAATATAACAATATAATAATGAGTAGTAAAATATGGTTTCTGAAATTCTCTGAATGAAAGATAATTTCAAACGCATGCATATGGCATAAAAATGAAAATATCAACACCAAGATTTAGGTAAACAAACTGAGATTTACCAGGTGTGACGATTAATAATTCTTAATTTTTTTAAGAGATGGCGCTGGAAACAGGGGTCGGTTCACAGTCTAATCGCTTATGTCATTTTGTTGCTATGACAGTACCTTTCAAAACGCCACTGATTTTTAAGCGATTTCGAGTTAGCGTCATATTTTTGTCGTTTGGTAAACATGTCGACTTTCGAGCCAAATAAAGGGCATTTGCGGCGGGTACTATTTTTCTTGTTCAATCGAGAGAAAAACGAGAGTGAAAGCCGTCGTATACCTGTGGATATACTATAAATGACAACGTCCCAAAGCAAGTAGATTATGGGCGATGGTATACACCATTCAAAATTGGCGATTTCGACTTGAACGCAAGACAAAGAATGTCCAGGTCAACCGAAAAAAATCGAAGAGTCCATCATTTCCAAGGATGGAAAATGGATACGATAGACAGACAAAGAATACTTCTTTGCATCGGATCGTGACTGGAGACGAAGAATTGATATATTTAATTTTTTTTATATTCGATAACCCAAAACGCAAAAATCCATTGATTATTTGCGTTTTGGATACCCAACCAATGCAGACCCAAATCTGCCAAATCCACGTTGACCAAGGACAACCATTAACATCTATCGCAAGATCGAATTGCTTTGGAAAGAAGACAATGTTGAGCATTTGGTGGGAGCAAAAGGGTGTCGGGTACCATGAGCTTCTGAAACCAAGTGATCAATTTGAACCATGCACTGATCGAACAGCGACCAGAATGGATTATGATTTTGTAGCACGACAACGCCCCATCACACAATGCAAAAGCAGCCAGAGACACCGTTTCCAACTCTTGCCCCACCCGCTGTACTCACCCGATGACTTCACAATACTTCATCGATGTCTCACGAACTTTCCAGATGTCGAAAAATGGCATGATGACTGAACCACCTCAAAAGACGTATGGGTTTTCTGGGAAGATATCCACAAATTGCCAGAGAGATCAGAAAAATGTGCAGCTAAAGATGGCGTGTACTTTGAACCATGTTTTATCTTTCTCCCAAACTAATCGTGTTTTTAAGTAAAAATTAAGAATTATTAACCACCACACCTGGCATGTCTAAATTTTGAATATATTTAAAAATTTGTATCAATTGTTTATATAAGTTTGGACACACAGGACCATTTTCAAATAAGAAACTACAATATGTCGCATTTAGCTGCATCAGATAAATATAACAAACGTTTACAAAATTTACGGCTTACCACTTGTTGGTAATTGTTGCAACAAAAAAATCAGTTGACGTTCTTACCTGAAACAAAACAAAAAATCATTACTACTCACATATTAATTACTAAAAACAATATGTACAAAGTTGGGTCCATACCAATAAAAATTTGCGGGTGTGTTGAATTTACTTGCGGCGAAAGTATTTACGACACAAAATTACCACACACAGTCAATAAATATTTACGTTGTGCGCGCTGTACGCCCCACTCCGTCTGTGTGTGAGGTGAGATGTTAATAGGTTATGTTTAATTAGGTTATTCGAACAAGCGTCAAAAATAAAGTTGTTTATATTTTTCACCACACAACACATCTAGCCCGCACAACGCAAATTTTTATTGATGTGGATCCAGCTTAATAATTTTTAAAAGAAACAAAGATTATTCGTTTCCTATAAAGTTGGGTCCAAAACCAATACAATTGTGCGTGTATGTTCAATTTACTGGAACAATTTTTTTGAATTATTTGGTGGAGAAATTTTAATTATTTGGTTCTTGTGCGCGCTATGCAACGATAATACTTGTGTGTGACTTGAATATTTGTGTGTGACTTAAATATTTGTGTGTGACTTGAATATTTGTGAGTGTCAGAGCGTCTACACTGCCTCGCAAGCACACCACATATAAAGTTGGGTCCACATCAATACAAATTTACGTTGTGCGGGCTGTATGCATTGTATGTGGTATGGCTACGCGGCAATATAGACGATCTGATACACAAAGTCAGCCAAAAATATTGTCGCTACAGAGCACGCACACGAACCATCTGTTTCTCATCAGATAATTCAAAGAAATTGTTCCAGTAAATTCAATACACACACAAAATTAAGCACACAGCTTTAAGCTGAGTTCATACCAATAAAATTTTGCGTGTGTTTTGAATTTATTGGAACAATTTATTTGAATTATCCGATGAAAACCAGATGGTCCGTGTGCGTGCTGTGCGGCGACAATATTTGTGTGTAACTTTGTGAGTCAGAGCATCTTCATTGCCACGTAGACACCCCACATACAATACATACAGCCCGCACAACGCAAATTTGTATTGATGTGCACCCAGCTTTACACAAACACCCCACACAACCCAAATTTGTACCGATATGGACCCGGCTTAATATGTTTATTTGGCCTTTATATTTTGTATTCATTATTTTTTGAAAATGATGTCAATCAAATGTGAGCCACATCTGATACATTTTCGATTACTTTTTTTAACATATCTGGTGTTAATGCAGCCAATTCAGCACATATGTTATACTTGAGTTACTGTATGATTTGAGGCTTTATTTATGTAAACCTGTTTCTTAAAAAATCCCCACAAAAAATAATCCGAACCGGTCGAATCAATTTTGCATGAAAATTATCAATTTGATGGAAGCGGTTTATGATGGTTATGATTTTACCGTATCATAATCGCTTATTATTGTTTGTAGGTAATAGGCCTGGAACAATTTGACTTTTATAGGGAATTATGGGCAAGTCACTTCTCAAAATTCGGCAAAA